>JAGFMF010011681.1:4317740-4390449 GCA_019455555.1 Galemys pyrenaicus | reverse complement strand
TCTTTCTTTCTTTCTTTCTTTCTTTCTTTCTTTCTTTCTTTCTTTCTTTCTTTCTTTCTTTCTTTCTTTCTTTCTTTCTTTCTTTCTTTCTCTTTCCTTCTCTCTCTCTCTCTCTTCCTTCCTTTCTTTCTTCCTTCCTTCCCTCCTCTCTCTCTCTTTCTTTCTTCTGAGACAGTGTTGCCTTGAATGCCATTTTTACCTCAGGGTTCACTTCAGAATGGGACAGAGAAAGAAAATTCCTCTGCTGGATGGTTTTGTTGTTTGGTTTCTGAGAGGAAGGTAATGTGACATAAAGGATACTGTTTACACTGCTTTAAAACTGCCTACAGCTCCAGCTGGTCAGTGGGGAGGTCTTACTTGGCATCAAGAGGCAAAATACTAAGGGAGACTCTCACGGTGACACCCAGGGACCCAGCAGTGTTGGCCTAACTGCATCCTGGGCCTTGGGCCCTTTTCAAGGAACACTCAAAAGTCACTTTGCTATTAAAGCCACTTGAAATCAGGGTGATGGCCAGATTACAGTTATTTTCTTTCTTTCTTTTTTTTTTAATGTATGGGGGTAGCTCTGAGTTTGGCAGGAACATTGAGAAAAGGCACATTTGTAAAGAACCTGAGGTAGACTAAACAGGAGTGAAGAGTGAAATCTCAGGCTCATTGAGTCTGTGGGGCTCTAGAACGAGCTTACTTTCCAGGTGCAGTAAAATGAAGACTGAAAATAATGGATATGTATTTCAACCTATAAATTAGTTGATTCTATAGTAATACTTGAATTACTACCATTACCAGCAAGCTCTCTGCAATCAGGCATCTTAAGTGGTTTGAGCCAAGATCTACTAATGGTAAAGTCATAGTATGTTTGCCCAAGTAACTTTGAAAGAGAAGTTACCTTTGCCTCAGTTTCCACATCTATAAAACTTATTCAAAATTTATCCCTTATAAGAATAGTGTATTTATGAAATGAGTGGATACGCATGAAAAACATTTAGCAGAGAGCTTGATACACAGTCAACACTCAATAAATGTAAACCACTGTTGTTATTTTTATCATCACTGCTAAAATTATTCAAAGGGCAGAATCAGTGTTCTCTGGAAAAAGAAAATAGCCCGTGATAATCATTCTGAAGCTCCTCCTGAGGACCAAGTAGTAAATAAAAGACTTGAGAACAAGATGATAACAAAGGAGTGAACATTTTATAATCCCTTTTACAAAAAGGGAATATTGTTTATTTTGAAGTCATTTTATATTTAAGGCTGATTTCCAAAGAGTTTACCCTGGTACAATGAGCTAAAGCAGGAAATTAGCTGTGTACAATACCATTAACTAAATTGCAGACTTTATTTGGATTGCACCAGTTTTCCACTAATAAGTCCCTTTCCTACTCCAAGCTCCATTTCAGGATTCCACATTTTATTTAGCTTTTGTGACACTTGCTGGCCTCGTATGAGGAAGGAGGGCATTTTCTCATGCTCAGATTAAGCCTCAGTTGTAGGCAACTCAGCAATATAGAGGGCCTAGGGCATGTGTGTGTTGTTCCCCCCAGAAGTAGAGGGGAGTCTTTTCTTCTCTTCCCTCAATTGGGCACCACTTGTTGCTGCCTTACTGCAGATTAAGACTTTTGTTATTTTAGGGAGCTGAATGTGGGAGATGTTTCTGGCCACTGTTCTGCTCTCCCAGAACAACATCTTGAAGGAAGCTTTGAGCAGTAGAGCAGTGAAACAATGGGAAGGTTTTCAACACAGGATCAGTGACAAGATCAAGTTTATATTTTAAAAATACAGGCGGAGATTGATTTGGAGCAGGGCAGGATGTAAGAAGACCAGTTACAAAACGCTTGGAAGAGCATAATAGAGGATGGTGAAGGAAAACCATTTACCTTAAGAGCTGGCATTAGAATCCTGCTTAGGGAGAAAACTGTCTCTGCTCAGGAAAATCCCTTGATGGGCCAAACGTAGGTGTGAAAAGATAAACCCCTAAGAAAAGCAGAGAAAAACAAAAGCTCGACTGAATTTCTGAAGTAAACTGATGCTGTTTTGCTGAAACTGATAAGAAGGGGTCACGGGACAGGAAACAGAACAACAGAGTGAGAGGTCTCTCTCCCTGGTGGCACAAGGGGTTAAGCATCAGACTATGAAGGAGCCACAGCCACAGCCACTGCAGCACGAATTCCATCCCTGGCCAGTCAGGGGGCCCACATGGTGCAGCAGACCTCTCCTGCCCCTCCCGTTGTTCCCCCCAGCAGTGTATTTTGGTCAATCTGCCTGTTCTGTTCCCTACTCTGTCTCTAGTGAATCCTCTCACCCCCCCACATCTCCGGTCTGTACCCCAGTTCTTGTATGCGTAAATAAATAAATCTTTAAAAGAAAAAAAGAAGAACAGATTAAAGAGCACCCAGTAGGGGTATTGCCAATGAAATGGTAGGGGGGATGAGCTACATTAGATTTATGTATATATGAAGGCCTGAGATGCTAATATAAAGGCATTGCGTTTCTGTGATGTAAATGTTCTCTAGCACCCTGAGTCTTAAAAAAAAAAAAAATCAGCCACATACCAGGAAGGGAGTGTTTTAAGGAATTGTGGTTTGGGCAGGACAGGAGAACTCTCAGAACCAAGGTCTGAGTTCCAGGTCTGAGTCAGTTAAGCGTAGGAGCCCCAGAGAGAGATGGGGGAGGGGGGAGGGCAGAAAAAGAACTAAATGAACAGATTCGGGAGAGTTAAGAATTCCACACGTGACCCGAGCATGAAAAGTACTGGATTTTTCACAAGTCAAAGATTTGGGTAATTGAGACCACATGATCTCAGCCAGCTCTTGCATTCATGGTTCCTTCTCGAAGTCAGAAGCAGAGGAGCACTCAGGGATGGAGCCTGTCCTTGGGGCACCTGTCACATTCCTTCTCCAATTTAAAATAATGTCTAATATTTTATATTTTTAATTCAAATAGCTATACTTTGAGAAGGCATAACCAACAGAGTATGTCAAAATAAGTTGCATTAGTCTCCTAATTACACCATCTCGAGAAGATAAGAGTATAAAGTACTTATTCTAACTACTTGGAGATACTTAAGGATGTCATTTGTGTTATCTGCCAAAAGGAAAATATAATTGATGTCACACTCAGAGAATGTATCTCTGAGAGAAGATATAATTTATGAATTGTTACGGTTAAGGGGGAATTGGTCTGCTCCAAAAAGAAAGCTGGACACTGTAGTTGGTGACCTGGACTAAAATAGGGTTGGGAGATGAAATGGTTCTCCCCTTTTCATCTTGGCCATGGCCAAGCGTTGAACCACTGCTCAATATGAGTCCTGCACTGAAGTTCCACTGCATATAACATATCACTTGCAAAAGGCAAATTGGGCATAAAATGCCAATTATTTTACACCTGAGACACAAAAGCAAGACACATTACAAACAAGTGTATTTTGGGAGATTCTTTCAAAACAGTTAATCACTAACTTTGGCTCATAGTCTGTTGTATGAACTTCAGTACCAAACAAGAGGCAGTTGGAGTTACTGTCAACAACAGAAGCACTACATAAGAAAGTCAGAATTTTTAAAGAAAACCTCCTGTACATTTATATTGTAAGAATACATCTTATAAACAAGGGAGAAAATGTCACTAAAAACTCAAGGTATTCTTGGAAATATTCACGTTCACATTGTCTTGTTTTTTTGTCTCCAAAATATCTCATGCCCTTTACTGAAACTAACATACATAAAGGAGTTACATTTTTCTGAATTCCCTTGAATTTGGTCCGTCATAAGCGTGTGGTACCAATATAAATCTGTACATTTGAGAGTGAGCATTTTTTCTTAAATATTAATCCTGATGCACTAGCCTTTAGTATATGTCTGGCTTTGTATGCCCCAGAAGCAAGATGTTAAGAATTTGAGCACAAGAAGAATATTTAGAACATGATTCCAGAAAATCCAGGTGATGATATGCAGAGATGAGGCCAAAAGGAGATAAAAGTCACTAAAATTTGCATTATCAAGCAAATACTCACTGTGGATGATAAAGGTACACACCAGCCCATCTGTGCGGCCCAGCCCAATGAATGCACAGGCCCATCCCAATGAATGCACAGCCCATCCCAATGAATGCACAGGCCAACCCCGTTCTCTAACCCATCACTACCCCACCCCAGAGGGCCTGAGGGGCCAGTGATAAGCTAACCTAGAGATTAGCTGACAGCAACAAAGGACCCCTGCCCCCACCAGTGACTAACTCCAGCACACCCCCTCCGGCAGAAAGATTTCCAGCAGTAGCCTGACCCTATAAAGACCTCTCCCACTTTGTGGCACAACTCTGTCCGGTAGAGGGGCTTTAGCTCACAGGCCATCACAATAAAGCCCGCATTGTCTGATACTCTTGGCCTCTTTTCTTTTCTAACAATGGACAACTGAGAGTTGATGTTCCTGAAGACCCAGTGGAGAGAAGACAGAACGCACCTCAATCTGTCGGACCCCGGACAGACACAGAGGTCGAATATTCCTCTGTCAGCTCCTCATGTGTCTGTGGACAGCTGCTTCTAGGGACTCTCACCCTTCAGTTTGCCTTAAAAATGCCCAGAAGGAATGGGCACCCCTTCTCCAGGGACCAGAAGAGATTTGCTGAGCTGAAAATGTTAGCATAAGCAGCTTTGGGAGGTAGAGATTTGTAGAGGTAACCATTGTGGGGATGAGCATAGGGCCCACAGAACCCTGTTAGTGGCACTCAAACGTTTCTGACAAATCACAAAAGTGGAGGGTGAAGAGCTGTCTACTTAATAAAAGGGATCAATTCTTTCTGTAGGCAGCGCTGACCCCTTTGCCCTGCACACACATCTACAGGGAGCGCCTTCAATTCTTCAAAGTTGGGGGAAGAGGAAGAATTCGAAGTGTGTGGGGATTCCTAGCTGAATCTATATGAAATGTGCATAGATGTGTCTCAGGAAACCAGAGGAGAGTTCGGGAAGGTAGTGGCGTCCAGCAGAACAGGCAGCAGAAATGAGAAGTCGTGGAAATCATGTGGGTGCTATGGTATCTGAACCCCATCTGGCCCAAAGGGCTCCCTGACTCCTCAGTAGAAACTGAAATATACTGTGGGTGATGGCAAAGATAAGAAGCCTTATTTGGCAGGTCTATGAGAAAACATGCGGCCGTGAGAGGGCAGTCTTCTTAGTTTTTGTGCTGGGGCACTTTGAGACCCCGAGGCCATAAGTACCAGCTTCTGTGGCCCAGTGAGGCACCCTCCCAAATGGCGTCATCGTGTCCTAGCACCCAAAGGGTAGAACGTAACTCATAGGAGACACGTCCATGGACTCTAAAGATAACAGCAGTGACTGTAGGAAATAGCCAGAGCCTCAGAGGGCGGGGATGGCACTGGAGCGAGGCAGAACACAGCAGGGCCTCAGCAATGGAGGAGGGTAGGGCAAGGCTCAGATAGCGATGGAGTAATGTGGGAGCCTCCCTGATGGTGAGAGGTGTAGGGAAGTTCATGGGTAAGAGAACAGGGAGCTAGGGGAGCCACTTGGTAGGTGTGGTAAAGGAGCAAGGATCTGTTCCTTCAGCAAATGTTGATTGAATATTCCCTGTGTCAACGTTGTTCCATGCACTGGGGATAACATCACACAAGATAGAAAATTCCCTCTCTGCAAAGCTTGGGGTTGAGTGCAGTCACAGTGCTTGCTGTGTGCGCGACACTAGACCTTTTTTCCCCCCTAGTTTTAAAAATATTTTTTATTCTCAAATAATTATTATCTTTTAAATTTAAAGTTATTATCTTAGGATAGAGAAATATGCATTTTGCATATAGAATTGTCCCCAGGATGAAAATAGTTGTGTCAAAATTTAATATGCACAGTATCTCCATTCCTCTAAGCTATTCTGGGTAATTACATTTCCCTTATAAGAGATTGGCTAAGTCAGTGGATTGTGAGGAAACCTTAGCCAATGAAACTTACAGGGGAGTCTGCTAAGGACTGTTTGAAAACAAATCTGCCTCCTTGACAAAGAGACATTTAGGGAGAAAATTCTTTTCTGTCTTGCCAGGTGGTTGTGTAAGGACATGGCACCTAAGACCTCAGCGAGTACTTTTTTTCCCCAAGGAAACAAACAAGAGAGGAAAATGGACAGATAGAAAGAGCCTGGGTCATGGCTCTCCTCTCTGGTCCAGTGAATGAATCAATCCCCAAATTGCTTACATCCACGCTCCTGCTTTTAAGCATACATTAGTAAATTCTTCTCATTGTTGAATGCACATTTAATAGCATATTCTGATACTTGCGGCTGGCTGTGTGCTTACCTGATGTGAGTTTACCAGAGCCAATCAAGATCTTTTTAAACATTGGGACCAAATACTCCAAACTGCTGAGTTAGATCGCTGAAAACACAAGTGCTTCTTGACCTAAAGTAAATCTGTCCACTTCGAAGAAATCTGTCAAGTGATTTTACTGACTTTGCTTTCATTCCTCTGGAACAAGGAGCCTTTCCTTTGTCTCCATAGAGCTGACAGAAAGACATATTAGCTATCCTAAATATACAGCTGACATGTTCTTTCGAATACAGAAGAACAAAAGTCATTCAATACCAAGTCCCATAGTAAAGAGTTATCAGAATGTCATCTGGTGATTTGCCCATTGTGGTAACTCGTGTAGCATCCACAACACTTCATTCGTCATCGTACATGGTTTAGGTGCAAAAAAAAAAAACTCTTTCTAGCTGCCTGCCTGGCCTCGCCTTCAGCACCATTTCCTCTGAGTGGCCGCTCTGCTAGACACGTCCTCCATGGAAGAAATGACCTGCCAACGTCATTTAATGCAGGAAACATCATGAGACAGTAAGAAAACTTCCACTTATACCCTGACCTAACTTCTCTGAAAATGTCTTTATATTCCTATAAGTCAAAACAGGTAAAACCCTAACACCACCTTTGAAAAGTTATAAAAAAAAAAAAAAAGATAATAACCACTTCCCTCTCTGTCAGAGTTCACTGTGATATTGCAAGGACTTTTCGAGATTTTTCCAATATCAGCCAAGTCAGGAGAAATCTCCAAAGACATCATCTGATCTGAATTGTGGATGACAAATGGCCTGGGTTTCCCATCATGCCAATGTTGTCAATTTGGCCTTCCTCCTCCTGATTCAGGACAGACAGTGGGACTCCAGACTGGGGCTACATTAAGTATCATATCCAGTAAATGAATTTATTTCTTTTACCAATAGCATTGCATCAGGGAGGCTTGGGGGGTGGGGGGGGGAGACAGTGGGAGCTGTGGATAGTTCTGTTTCCTTCCTGTCATCCCAGTAGAAATAAAAAAGAAAAACAAAGAAGGCCAAGGAGCACGCTTTCCTCTCAGCCCCGAGATTCCGCTCTGTGCTTTCACACAAACTCACCGCATGTTAAAAACCAACACTTGCTTGAGAGAGCTGGGCAGTGTGGAGCCATGAGTTCTCCAGCTCCACCCGCCTACCTGTCTCAGAACCAGAGTTCACAGGAGATAGGAAGGGAGGTGTGTCTGAAGCCAGGTGTCACCCCCTCCCACCCCCATCCAATTTATTCCCTCCCGAAAGCTTCCTTCCTCGGATGTGGCAATCGCACCTCCTCACCTTCTTCCAAGAGCTCTGTTAACTTTCCTGATTAGTTTTCCCCTGCTTAAATAATCCAAAACCTGCGACTGCGTTGGAATCTGTGGAAGAACAGATGCAGTTGGGCGCACCTGGGGACAGCTGCGGTCTGGACTCCCGGCCCCCATCAATTATCACCCCCTTACACTCGCCCTCCCCTCCGTCACGTTGCCACCTGTGCTTCGTGTGTTCCTGAGATTCCTTGGGAAAAAAATGCAATGAGAGGTAGGAGTCTCTGAGTTCCTCATACTGTGGACTCCTTCCTTCCATCCCTCTTTTTCAACGCGGTAATTGTAAATGCAAATACAGAGAAATACCTCGAGAAGGAGAGAGCAGACTTCTAGCTCAACCCAGACAAAGGTGGAGCGACTGCCAGAACTCAGACACTATCCAGTTTCAGTCTGAGGCAGGGCTTTGAAACTACTGCAGCCTCGTGGGCCTTGGGGGGAGGGGTGTTTGCATGAGCAGGGGGCACCCCCTGTGCAGCCGAGGGTCCTCCAGCAGCGTGAGGTTTTTGGGGTTTTTTTTACATTTACATATTATTAAAACACCTGTGCTAAATAACCTGCTCCAGGATGAAGTGTTCCTGAATCTCTGAAATCACTCATTTCTTAACTAGGCAGGGTTGCTGATTGCATTTTGCTGGGCACTCGAACACAGAGGTAAAGTCAGGTTCAAAACTGCTACAAGTTTTCTCACCTGCACCGCCAGGCCCGGTACACCTGCCTTGCAACATCTCGCTCTGTTATTCTCTTGCATTCCTACTTAGTGAAAACCAGCCCAGGCTTAAAATGCCCCCATAACTGCCGAAAAAGTCAGGTCAGGGATGAAAAGCTGCTCTTTGTTTGGTTTCAGAATGGAGTGGTGTCCAAATCATTCCCGTGAACATGGTGTGCTTTGATGAAAGGTCATTCCAGGAAGAACCACGGAACGGCAGAGATGCAGTTTTAAGAGAAGACATCCTCTCCTGCTCTTCAAGATGTACTGAGTGCCCATGTCATATGCTTAGTCTATTTTAAAGCAGCTGGTCACTTAAATCAAAAATCACACAGATGGCTGCAAAGTTCTCACACGATTAAGAAATGTCTTTAAAATCCCCCTGACCACAAGGCTAGGAGTGCCTCTTTGCCTGCAAGTCCACAGACTCTCATTGTTGGAGAAGGCTTCTGGCTCTTAGCACTATTTTTTTTTTTTTTTTTTGCTATCTTCAAATGCAAGCTCTTCTTTGGCCAGTGACTCTTCTCTAAACCTAGGACTCAATTCAAGTATGAGCAAGCATTACAGGAACCAGTGGAAAGAGGCCATACGCAAGTTCTAAGGAATTCAATTTTTGTGTAACCTTTGAAATACTAAATGAGAAAGCCTTGGATCCATCTCATTCCAGGGTTCTGCTGGGACCCAGGATGTGGTTCTGAGACCTGCTATAGTTGGACCCACACTTGAACTTCTTGAGCATCTTTTCACCAACAAACCAGATCAAGCCATCCTCAGTCCACAACTATAGCCCTTGACTCATTGTCCTGCAAATGCAGCCAAGGAAGTTGCAAGTGATAGGGTAATGTTTTGAAAATCTCTCTTGCAACCCCTAGCATTTTATCAGTGCTTCTGTATCCCAAGGACCCTACTAAGGTATTTTAGATAAAATATTTTATTTATTCCTCACTCCAAAGTGGTGCAGAAGGTGCTGTGATTTTCCCGTTTCATAAATTAAGAAGCTGAAAAACAGGGTGTGTAACTTGCCCCAGGCTGCAAAGTTAATAAGTACTGGAACCACAAATGGACCCACACATCCTAATTCCAAAGCCTTTTGAAAGTCATACTCTTTTAACTCATAATTCTTCCAATAGAAACACACACTCACACACACACACGCACACAGGCACAGGCATTGTTTAACCTCATAAATAATATTTGAAATGTAAGAGAAAGTAAGAGTGAGATGCCCCTTTCTTCCTGAAACTGGAAATTGTTTACCAGGATAATATCTGGGCAGGTGTGCAGGGTGGGGATAGGGTTCTCGTTGCTGGGAGGGGGAGGTAGAGTGTGTAAAAATAGATAAAATTTTTCTGGAGGGCAACTTGGCAATAATATCAAATTCCTGAGGATTTGACCTAGTATTCTAATCAGCAAATTTATTCCCAAAGATTTATCCAAGGAAAAAATTTAGGTGAGTATAAAAAGGTGAACATATATGATTTTACTGGGAAACAACCACAATGTCCAGTAATAAGGGACTGACTGAATTGTGGTAAAACCATGTGTTGTAACACTCTCAGTCAAATTGCGATTTAAATGTACATTAAATGTGGGCTATGTTTTAGGCATATACTATTAAATAAAAACAGATAAAACCCATAGTATAATCCTATTTTTGTGAAAAATTACACGTTTGAAGCTTTGATGAAAAAGCAGTTCTTATTCCCATTACTTTTAGCTCTGATTATCTCTGGCTAGTGGAATTGTGTGCAAGTGTTCTTAATTTCTTTTTCATTTTCTCTGGATTAATAATGTATTATTTGTGTAATCAAAATATTTTTAAAAAGCTATTGATAATTGTGATAATAAGATTAAATTGATTTTATAGATCAGCAAATCTCAACTACATAGTCTAGGCAGATAAAGATGTGAGAGCAGTTATGAAATGTCAACATTTTCTTATTACAAGTAATATTGAACTAAAATTAGCAAATGCTTTGTGAATTCAAAGTCATCCAAATAATAATGCCTCTTTGACTCTCTTGGATTCCAACATGTTCTCATGAAGAAGTGTAAATGGAAAGGGGGGGTTGAAGGGGGGAATGGATGCCATCACAGTTGATGATATCCAATCAGTGGCCAGCTCCACCTTTCAATCTGCTGGACTAGGGGGATACTGAGGCTGGACAATGTCTGCTCTTGTTAGGGACCGAAGTCAAAGTCTGGCTAATATATACACATAAATGACTATTCATTAAGCAGTCCCTGCAGAAAATAAAGTTGAGAGCAAAAGTCACAGACTAGTCAGACTTTTTCCAAACTAAAATGCTTAAAGTACAAGTGTCCAAAATGCCTCATACTTACATGCCAAACCACTCCAATCCTTAACGTTTCAAGCTTGATCCACAAATTAAAGGATTCTGACTATAACTGCTTTCCTCCATTCACCTCTTTTTCATCCACTCTTGCCAGACTTTTCAGGGATTAGACCGACCACATGCAAGTGGCCAAGGACGCAGGTGCAAACTTTTAGGGTGTCAACCAGGAAGGCTCTGTTGCATGTACTGAAGCTCTAACTCCTACCAACCATCTCAAAAAGTGTCTGCTCTGCACCACTGGAGGCCCTGAAGAAATATGACATCAGTCAGAACCCGTGCCCTGTAAAAGGTAGGTGTAGATACGTTCTTGGCCTGCAAAATTAAGTGTTAGTGGCATCACGCCATCCTGTAACCATACACTTTTGCTAATTGTTTATTAGCCAATAAATATGTTAACTGAGGGTGAAAGGCGCACTCTCAGACAAGATGAACTTTGTTCAAAATGAGTAATTGTTTCTACCATTTACAATAGGATTAAACACTGTCAGGTAAGGAAAATACTGCAATGCAATTGAGAGCATGGATGATAGTTCAAACAGGAAATAAGTGGAATATGTGTCCATGTCTAATAGCCACCTCCATCTAGTTCCTTGCTACTACATCAATTTTAACTCAGTAGGAATCACAAGCTTCTGTTTTTCAGCACCATGCAGATATAAATATTTACATTTGTTTGGGTATAAATAACTATATGTGTATATGTGCACTGTGTGTATGTGTGAGTATATATAAGGGTATATATTATAATGTACTATCATTTACACCAAAATTAAGCCTGAAGTTATTTTGCACACCAAGTTACATTTGATCACTTCCATACAAATATTTAGTGATAGTGAGCACTTTGTACATGCAAGGTCTTGTGCTAAGTATAGCAAGGGATACAAAAATGAATAATATATATATCTACACACACACACACATATATATACATATTCTCAAGTCATTTACAAATTGTCAGGTGGTTGGAAAGATAAGTAAACAAACAGCTATTAGATAAACTTAGCCAAGTGATAATGAAAGAGATATAAACAACGTGTGGGTATTTCAAAAAGTATACGTGCACACAAATACAGAGAGGGGTAACGCTCAAATGCTGTCAGTTTTTTTCCATGAAGAGCCAGAGAGCAGGCCTGTTGGGCTGGGGAGCTATTCAGTCACCATTGCCACTGGCCAAACTCTGCCTTGTAGCCAGAGGTATCTGCTTTCCTGTAAGACTTTCTTCATGGACTTGAAAATGTTTTTCCTATAATTTTCACATATTACAAAGTATTAGTCTTCTTTTAATTGTTTTTTTTTTCAACTTTTTAAAAGTGTAGCAACCATCTTTATCCACAAGCAGTGCAAAAACAGGAGGCAGACTAGGTTTGGCCAGAGAGTGAGTTGTTGCTCCCAACAGAGTCAGATGTGTGGTGAGACAGGGAGAATGATCGTTCACACTTGGGACAGGAAAGTAAGCACTCAGGAAAAAATCCTTGGGAGAAAACAGCTTTAGAGATGTCCCTTGAACTAGGTGAATATTTGGAAGACATGGTAGTGGGGTGGGAAAGGTGAGGGGAGAACTCACCTGACATTGCTAGGCTAAGGAGTGGAGCCCGACCCTGAGGGATCTGAGAAGCCTATTAAGTAAGCAGGGGACTGATCACAAGAGACACACAGAGAGTGGAAGGTGGGAGGATTTGGTGAAGAAAAAAGTGAAGCTCTTATAACCACCCAGTTGAGCTTTCAAAAAGGCTTGACCGCAGAGAACTCGAGGAGAGACTCAAGGGAACAGGACCTGGTGGAAACAATGTGGGACGTGAGGAGAAGGAAGAAAACTGCAGCCTCCTGGGGGCGTGGAAAGGGTGATGCCTTGAAAAGAGGAAAAAGGGGACAGAGGATGAATTTTAAGGTGACTCCAGCAAGATGATGACACCCGGGCATGTTAAAGCAGGAAGCATAAACACGCACAGGGCAAATGATCCCTCAGTTCTGCAAGGGCGTTCCATGCAGCCTGTCTGGCCTCAGCTATGGCCATACTGCTGTGATATCATGACCATTTGCAAGGACTGCAAGTCTGCGTAGAGCATTACCGCCCCACTCGGTATTTTGGGATGCTCTCAAATCTCACTTACATGCTTATCATTATCCTTCATCTTGCACATCTGGACGAAGAAGAGGTTAAGAGCCACTACTGCTACCAACCACTTACAACTCAAAAGTTTAAGGTGTCACATTAGCCCAAACCCTAAGTAAGAAAACTAAGGAGGAAAAAAGTTTTAGGAGGGAAGAGCAGGCAACAGTTCCAGCAGAAATGTATGCAGCATGAAGAAATGCAAAGGCAATGCTATTTTCATGGACTCTGGTTGCTGGGCATTATGGTGCCCTTTGATAACTACAGGAGGGTGAGGGGAACAGAATCAAATCACAGTGGATTCAGGAACAAACTGATGACAAAGATTCAAATAATAACAATAGCCGTTAAAATGCACCAGAACTAGTGGAGGAAGAAAATAAATAAAAAGTGACCCTTTAAAAAATGATGTGTCTTAAATCAGAGTTACTGGGAAGGACATCAAAATGACAGTATTTCTAAGTTCTAGAACTCCTTCAATTTTAAGGCATGCCATCAATTTAATAGCAGCTTTCTTTAAAGCGGTGGGGGAAATCACCACTTCGCATGCATATACCTAGTCTCATAGCTAGGCTTTCCAGACTCAAGAGAATGTGTACATACAAAGGTAAAGACCTTTCCTTTAAGATGTATGGCTTTTTTCTATAGGAGGAGGAAACCATAATGATAAGGACAGATTCCAATTAATATCATCATAGAATCTCAGAGAATTCTGGCTAAACATTCTTGTATAAATGGTAATGAGCAAAAATATGCAGCCTGTCACAAGAAGTAATCATTTCAGCAGGACAAAGAGCGGAAGATGAGAAAAGGGCAGGTTGACTTGGGTTTCCAAAAGGGTAGAGACAAAGTATTAAACAGTTAGCACTGGTGTCAATTAAAGAGATGGGACTGGTTTAGGGATCAAAAATACATCAAATGAGCAACCGCTTATGGTCTCAGGTGAAGCCACTTTTAAGTTTTAGTGCCAAAGGGTCTTCATTTGAGGTGCTGCCAACAGCACTAGGTAGGAGGAGACAAACTGCTCCCAGCTTAGCAGCCCCAGAATCTTTTCCTTTACCTTCTGTATTGCTGTTAACGCCAGTATGGAGTCCTGCTCCCACCTTCTAACTTTGCAGGGCGCATTGAGAAATATTTACTTTTCTTTTTTTAAAAAGACTTAGTTTTATTTATTTATGCATACAATAACAGGGGTGCAGATCAGAGGTGGGAGGATCAGAGGATTCACCAGAGACAGAGTGAGGAGCAGAACAGGCAGATCGACTAAAAGACACTGCAGAGGGGAGCAGCTGGGAGACAGGAGAGGTCTGCTGCTCCATGTGGGTCACTTCGCTGGCCAGGGATCAAACTCAAGCCACAGTGGCTGGCAATAGCTTTGTAACACTGAGACTTTAATGCCTGAACCATCACAGAGGCCCTGTATAATTTTCTTAAAGACCATAGATTCGTAGGACTAGATAAGATATCAAAAAGTACCCCAATTAGTTATCTGATTCAGACAGGTATTTCTTTTTCTACCCCTTCAAAAGATGATGATTTCTTTCTTACAGATCCCCAGGGACAGACAAGCGACATTCTGCCTTGTTTGTTTGCTGCTGCATTTCATCCAGATGTTGCACATCCCAAACAGAGACCTGTGCATTCATGGTAAAATGCACCAACCTCGATACTGGAGTCTTTGTTCCAATATGTGCTCTATTTGAGTAAACACGTCTGGGTCACTAAGTGCCTCCCAACAAATGTTATAACATCTTCCTGTTTCTTTCGTCCATTTGTTCAATTCATTTCAAAAATAATAACCATTGTTCTTTGCCCTTTTGTCCAGTTTGTTATTCTGTCTTGTATTTTTTTCAATTAGGGAAATTTAGTGCAACATGTTATGCCTCTGATTCTAAATGTCGACTCTAAGGCTCTCCAAACTCCTGATTTCCGTGGCAAATGTAACTCATTCTCATCGCAGAGTCACAGAGGCACAGGCATTAACATTTTATGCTATATGACAAAATACTGCACTTTTGGAAAGGACCAGAATTAATGTTACTATGACAACTCCAAATTTCTGACTTTTATGCATGTAAAATTTCAAAGACCCAGTTGCCTTATAACGCAAGGTTGTTTATAAAATCTCACCCGAGCACTAAGATATTTATTACAAACCCTCACTGAGACCAACAGCAAGTTCCACCCCCCACCCCACACCAATACACATCAGTGAAATGGATGGTAGTGTATATGTGGTTGCAAAATATTATGAAATCGATTAAAATCTTATTTCTTTTCGTTGCTGCTATACTTATAAACACATACATACAGTATGCAGCACTGGATATAAATACAAATAAAACATAAAGAGAAAACATATAAAACCTCATAAATATACAGTATCCTGCCTTATCAATATTCATTTATGCATATCTCTGCACTCCCGCATTAATAAAAGCACATATATTGGATTTGAATGTGTGAGGGATGGGTAGGGAAGCTGTAATCAAGATATTCAAGCTCTCCTCTTCATGGAGAAGTATTACATTATCTCTCTCAGCCTATTATGTTTTCTGAAATTTCCAAATGTATGTTTTGGCCTCTTCAACTTTAGTCTTTTGCATTTAAGTAATGAGAAAGTTAAGTGCAATAAATGGATCACTCAAGGGCATTCCAAAGAATGTTTTGATCTATTTAGAGCCTTTAACTTCAGAGCAAAGGCCTGGTTTAGTGCGACCTTAGTGAATTCAAACTGTTTTGTTTTACTAACAAGTAAAGCATATATTTCAATAGAATTAATGTATGATGAGCTTTTCAAAGACTCCATTCCAGGAGAGCGGGAGACCTGATTTCTATACTCGCTCGGAACTATTGTTAAGAAAACATCTCGGTATAATAACTGTTGAAAATCTGAGAAGTACATGGTATTGCAGCTCTATTTTATTTGTCAGTAGTTGGTGGCCCAGCTATAGTTTTCATCAAAAACTCAAAGTGCTGGGACTCTTTGGGGAGATTATCTGGACTTTTTTTTCAACAGACTCTTATGTGTTCCCCACAAAATACAGGGGTGTGGGGCCCCGCACTCTCTTTTTATTGGGTAACTGTTTGTACTGAGGCCAAACTCAGCTCTGAGTTGAGATTATTTACTGCTTTGGGAATCTTCATATCCCATAGGTATCGTCCTTTTCTTTGGCTTTTGTCGTTCCTTTGGCAACTATGAATAATGCACCAACATCCTTCCTAAAGACCAGTTGTTTTATGGAGCTGGGATGGATAATTAGCAAATTAATTCATTAGAGTTACCCTCTTATCATTGAACCAATCATACGTATATAAGCAGGATGCCCTTGCTTTGTAAAAGACATTTACACCTAAAAGTGAGTCATTTTGAACCTGTGTTTTCCTTTCTAAAATAAAAGTTAGAAAGACTTTGATGTGAGTTTCCTTTGTGTACTTACTGAAACAACTGAAAGAACATAATAGGGGCCAGAGGCAGCCAAGGGCTCCAGGAACCATGGGGCCCAACATGAGAATTATAATCAAGCTTGGAAATGGAGCTTTTTAATAATAGTTGACATTTACTGAGTTCTCACAGAGAGTGAGCTGCTGTTTAAAATACTTTACAGTTACGTATTTCCACCTCACGACAGCTGCATAAGGGTGAAGCAGTGATGTAACACTGCCTTGCTCAAGTTCATACAGACAGAAAACAATAGAGCCAGGATTTGAACCCAGGCGCCCTGAATTCACATTACCTCGGACTACTCCTCTTGAGTTACTTTTATCAGCCCTCTTAAGACAATTCAGTGTTTTAGTGTGGAAGTTTCTCAAAATATTGAAAAGGGATCTACCATATCATCCCGCAATTCTACTCTTATTTATCTACCCAAAGAATGCTTGGGCTGGAATGGATATGGGGTGGGGGTACAGCTGGCCTGTACCTCTGTCTAACTTTTGCAGCCTATTTACCTTAACCAAGTTATGGAGGCAAACTATATGTCCAACAACAGATGAGTGGATAAAGTTGTGTAAATAAAATTGTATATGTACAAAAGGGAATACTATTCAGCTCTTAAAAAGATGAATTATTGCTATTTATGACAAGGAACTGGCAGGGATTATGCTAAGCAAAGTAAGTCTAAAAGTGAGAGACAAACACCATTCATGTGGAATGTAAAGAAATAAAACAAAGGAACAAACAAAACTAAACCAAAACAAACTGCAGAAATGAGGCCACAAGAGCAGGATAAGGAGTGGGGAGCAAAAGAGGAAAGGGACCCAATGGCCTATGATGGAAGATTTGGTGTATAGGTGGTGGGTGTTGTGTGGCCATGTACACTTGAAGAGTTGTGAATCTGTACTCCTAAATCATTTAATTTAAAATTAACATAATGTAAAAATTAAAATTTAAAAATAATCCAGGTTTTAACAGAGTTTTGGATTTTCTTGAGGTGCACTTACTATCATTCTCCACCTAAGAAGGATTAGATATTCCATATGAGTGAAGATTTCAAGGCAGTTCCTCTCACTTCTGACAATCTTGCCACCTATGTTGCCTGATATTTAAAATGCATCATTGCCCTTAAGTCAGTGAGAAAAAAAAGGACCAAATTTAAGCTTTAATGGTAAATTTTTCTCTTGATTATGGTATAGGTTTTTTTCTTATTATTAATGTTTACAAATTTTATAAAAAATTTGTAAAACACCAAAATGATGTCTCTTAATAATTATGTCATGTTATTATTATCTCCTGGTAGTAATGCCACGGTGATTAGCACTGTAATGGATTTTCAGTGCACATTTTTTCATTTTTTTACTTAACACTACACATAGTAATTTTTCAAAATACTTAATAGTGCATAATCACTAATATGATGAAGACTACTCTAAATTTTATATGCATCTTGCTTATTATTTTATATCATAAGCCTCATACCAGTTATTTATTACCAGGTCAATGACCTTATGGTATTTTATATGTTTAATATCTAATGACACTATAATTAGACATTTGCTTTTTCTATGTTTTTACCGTTATAGATAATACTAAAATGAACATCTTTGTATAAATCAGATTCTTTCTAGCATGGATTACAGAGATTTCTAGACATAGAAATACTAGGCCATTGGGCTGACCATGGCTGATTTTTGGGTGGTTATTGGGAATTCCTTCCTCGAGACCACTATACAGCTGCAGACGCCTTAAACATTTAGTGAGGTCACTCACTTGTGTGGGAAGGTCAAGTTAAGGGATGTGTCAACGTTTAACTTTCATTGTCTAATGAAATCATCAGAAAGCTCATGTCTGAAACCCATTAATGTGGATTCTTGGAACAGTCTTCCAAAGTCCATGTAAAGAACATGACTTTGGCTTTAACAATTTAAACCTGGTCCACATGAACAAAACCCTGTTGGAAATAGTCTATAATGCTAGTCGTTACAGCTCAAATAAGACAAACTAAATAAGACAGCCTGTTGGACGAAATGGCTGATTAGAAAAATAATCTGATTCCATTTTTACCTGGATAGTCAGGAAAGCCAGTATCAAAAAATAAATAAATATCTAACATCAGCCTACAAAATGAAATCAAACTTTTCACTAGCAAAATATTCTGCCTACCACGTTGTATCAATTTATCATTCCAACTATATCTCCTATTACTGATATTAGCAAAATCTCTATCCTAGACAGTTTCAAGTCCCACTTCTTTGGTAACTTCAGTTTTCTTCAACTTCCCCATTACATGCGCAGTGACTTATCTAAACACCTGAGTCTTATATGTTAGTCTACTTTCTCTAGGTTACCTTTTTATGTCCAACTTGGTGACTAGATCATAAGCTCTCCCCCCCCCCCAGGGCCGCTCTCGAATCTATAATGTACAGGAAAATCGAGAGGGCAGGTTTTTTAGAAATCTCATATTTTAGGTTTATTTAGAAATCTAAAGGTGGAGCTGGAGAGTCAGTTATTACCTTTCCATAAATCCTATGGGCTGAAAATTCCTTTACATCATAATAACCGCTAATAAAGGCACAGTCACTGAAACTAGAACTCATTCTCCTGTACAACAGAAAAGCAAACTGCTGAACAGGTCCCACTTTTGTTGTTAGAGCTACACCTTAGTATAAGAGCTCAGCTCGAATTTACTGAGTAGCAAGCAAAGAACAGATGTCAACACGGTACTCACTGTAGGTACCTATCCTCTGACAGAAGAGGACATTTCTGAAACCTGCCTTCTCTGTTTGGTTAGGGTTTAGAAAACTCTTTCTGTAACCCTGTACCAGGGAACTTTTCCCAGCAGCTCTACTTCTATTAGAATAAATATGTTTTGTAGAAATATCTTTGGAGAGTGCTTGTGTTCTATGTAAAGCCATTATTTTTCAATATGGAAGCTCAACAAACTTGTGCCCCTTTGTATCCCCTAATCATTCCCTCTCCAGTTTCCAGAATTACCTGAGAAGTATTCACTTTGGGAAGCTCTCCTGGGAAAATAACAGTTTGACCTGTAACAGTCAAGAGTACAGTTGAGTCATAAAATGTGGCTAAACAAGGCACTTGAGAAAAAAACAGAGGTCAGCGTGAGAGGCAGGCTAGCAAAGGAATGAATCCACTAAGTGAAGAGACTGGGTAATGAGTAGGTTGAGACAATTGAATTTTCTCTCAGGAGGAGTCTTAAACTCTTGGGAGGGCTAGGGAAGGAAAACAGACTTGTTGATCTAAGAGGCTCCTTACATCTCTCATATCTTAAGTGTAGAAATGTCCAAAACTAGCCATCGAGATAAGATGCGGCAGCTTCAAAACAGGCAGCAACAGCCCCCCCCCCAATTCCATCAAAATTCTGCAACAGAGAAAATGCAGAAACCATCACTCAGATCCTGGAGACCGGGAAGTAGCTAATGGAGTCATCTATTCACTGTATTGATTGAATCATTGATTTGCCCCCCTTTTTTAAGCACCCATTTCTTGGTGCTGTGCCAAGGATGCTTTAAAAAGCTTAAACAAAACTTACACCAAACTTGCCAATGGCCCCAGGGAAGCTACAAACTGACTTTCTCTGTTGTCACACGCAAATGCGCAGATGAGGACCCTCCAAAAGAAGTTAGAGCTCTAACTCCAAAAAACTACTAACCTAAGAGCCCCAACTGGGGATTCCTGGCTGGGAAGACAAGCAAGGAAAAGCCCAAGAAGTGAGCCTGGATGGTTGGACCCACCAGGTACAAATAAAGACTTGCTGCCAATAAAAGCTGAAGGGCTCTTATCTCGGCATCAGGAGCAGGCAGGCAGCACATTCCTTTTCCCAGGAAGTTACAGAAGTGTTGGCATTATCAATTCCTCCACCTTTTAGTGTCCGAATTCTACTGTGTAAGAATTATCTGTGGTGTTGGTGGTTTCCAGAAGGAAATGGGATTCGGAGAGGATAAAGGGAGTCAATTGCTTGGTGGTGGATGGAAGTAGACTTCTGGTGGTTAACATAATGTAGTATTTGCAGATGGCAAAGTATAATGCTGTGTAATCAAAGCTTATACCATGTTACTCTAAATGAATTATTTTTAAAGTCATCTGGGGCATTGGTTAAAACGCAGATTCCTGAATCTGCCTTTAGGGAGTCTGATTCAGTAGGGAGGAGGGCCTTGGAATCTGCATTATAACAAGAAGCTGTCTAGGTGAAAGGGAGCTTTGGATTCAATTTCTCCAACACTGCAAGCAAGCTTATAGAAAAGCTTTATCTGGTTACTGCCTTAGATCCACTTAGAGATATAAAATGGACATTGCTAAATAGTTTCAAGACCGATACGCTTGCCTTTTTTTGTGGCCCATTCATTCTCCTACACACTGTAATCAGGCCAACCACTCCCCTGGCAAGTAGCAGAAAGTGACTTAAGTAACTCACTCAAATCCATACAACTTTGTTATGAGTCGACAGTGGCTTCCCCTTGGAGGCTGATAACTTGAGATGGGAATAGTAGAAATTTATAACATTTTGCCTTTCTCACTTCTGCTAATCTCTATCTCCTTCTCTCTTCCTACCCCCAAGTCTCTCTCCCTTTCCCTGCCTTCCTTCTCAGTATACAAAGCAGGAAAAGACTTCCCCAAGCCTAATACCAGGAGCACAATCAATCAATATGGGTCCACATTCATCTCATGGTCAAGGGCCCTTAGGAAATGTGGGTGGTAATTTCAAGTGGAGAGTGGTGATGCATTTAAAGTTTCAGTCATACTCTTTTCAGGCATATTTTTTTCAGTCTCCAATTCTCTCACTCTCAACAGTGCTATCTTAACAAACCACACAAGATGTAGCTTTACAGGAAGGAACCCCTGGTCCATGGCCTGCTCTTTCTTAAAAGAAAAAATAAAATGAAATACACAGATGAAAAGATTTGGTCTCAGCACCAGGATCAGTTCATGGCATAATTGTCAAATGGGTGAAAATTATCTGATTCCACTGTCTTCTTTCTAAACCTTTACGCCCCATCCTCTTCTATTAATAGCTTTTGTATTATTAATCACTGTGCCTGGTACGCCTGGGTTACATCGATCTGTCCCTCATTCTTGGGGAAGATGAGCACAATAAGTCTTTAGACACCCATTTGAATGACAGAACACTAATTTTGTTTTCCCTGGAGGTCTCTCCCTTTCCCCGGGCACTGGGCATGCAAGTTATTCCTGTGCTCAGGTTTGGGTGACTCACTTTTGAGCAGCAAAGCAAATCAAAATGAACAGGGTATGAGCAGCAGTCCTGATTGCAGAGGCAGATGTATTCTCAGATATATTTTTTGGCACTTCGTGACCTATTTGCCTGTATCAGGAGATTTTTCTGTTTTTAAATATTTAAACGGGGTGAAAAAGTTCATTTCAAGCTCAGTGACGGGCAAACCCCAGGGTAGCCTTCCACAACCTGAACAGAATTTTCTCTGTGAAAAGAAAAAAAAAAAAAATTCATCTTCCAAAGGTGGAAGGTAGAGGGGGGAGGGTGGGGGAGGGGAGAATCTGATGGCAATTTGGCAAACCTTAACATTCTTTACAAACTCCATCATCTATTGCTTGAGGGGCTTTTCACCTACACAGGTGTTCTCTACTGGCAGCCAGTTGTCGGTGTGTATGTGTGTGTGTGTGTGTGTGTGTGTGTGTGTTGTTTTTTAATCAAGCCACAACATTCTTTGCTTGCAATTTTATCAGTTCTTTCTGGGATTTAATTTCCACCCCAATTTCTTGAAGAAAGAATTACCAATAAGCAGTGTTACTTAAAACTAAAGGAGCTGACAAAGATACCCCTCTGAAATTTGAGCTAATTTCCAATGAATCTGCCTTTGTGTGTCCAAGGAGCACGACTTGAAGCTCACTGCTGAGGTGTGCCTCCTCTTGGTTCCTTCAGACAGCGGTGAGCTAGTGCCAGTGAAATCCTATAGCCCAGGAAGCAGCAATTTGTTCCACACCTTTTCTACCCTCTGGGAATTCACACTCAGAGGGGAGGTCACTCTACACTGAGCCACCTTGTGGCCCGTGTGGCAAACGACAGCCAGAGGCAAATACATTTTAGTTCTGAGTGACACAAACAATATTTAGAGACACCAGGAGGGTCTGGCAATGACTCTGTGAAGCTCCTGAAGGAGTTCTGAAGCAACGTACTGGACAGCAGAGCTGGTTTCAGCTACTGACTCTGTCTTCTGTAATTGAACTCTTCAGGGAGCGATTGGGAGAACACTGCATAAAGCCACAGAAGTGAGTCAAATCCTGACGACCAGTTACAGATCACCTTCTTAACTTGAACAAATGATTTAGCCTCTTGAGCCTCTAAACCCTGAGAAGGATAATGGCACCTACCTCATACGCTTGTTGTGAGAATTAAATGAGAGAATGCACGAGAAAGATATTGGCATAGTGTCTTCTGTGCTCAAAAAATTGTGGGCTTTGTTTTTTTGTTGTTGTTGTTTTTTTTTTTTTTAGTTTTATTTGTGCATACATGAACAGGGGACAAGCTAGAGATGCAGGTGGTGAGAGGAGTCATCAGGGACAGAGTGGGGAGAAGAAAAGGCAGATCTACTGAAATATACTGCTAAAGGGAGCAGTGGGCAAGATAGAAGAGGTCTGTTGCTTCATGTGGGTTAGCTCCCAGGCTGGGGATCGAACTCATACTGCAATTGCTGCAGATAGCTTCATAGTGCTGCAACCTAACCCCTTGCACCACCAGGAAGGCCCTCAAAAAGTTTTGATAGGATGACAAGACTTTTGTTGTTGGGTTAATGATCTGATAACAGAGCTGCCTTTTGAGAAAGGGCAAGAATTTAGGAATCTAAGAATTGCTGCTAAGTCTGCATTCATTTTATAATCATTAAATACAATGATTCCAGTAGAAACTCCTTTCAGTTCCTCTCCACTGATGAAGAGGATGGCCATTTGAGGTCTAGGTAGCCTTTGGGAATTCCCTTTCCTCTTTTTCATCATTGTGCTAGTTTTGACCAAACTAAGTATCTTGAACCATTAGAAGATATTAGAGATCAAGTGGCCAGTTCCAGGCACCCACTCTCCATTCAGATGAAAGTCGAAAGTTGTCGCTGATGTTCATGCAGCCATCCCAGATCACCCAGTCACGGCACCCTAAGCCCAACCAATCCAGATCCAAAGAAGGAAAATTCCTTCCCCTTTTAGCTTTTGCAGCAAGTAACTCCCTTCTAAGTACTGATTTTCCAGATATGTATCAGAGCTTTGCCCAGACCATGGACCCATAGCCTCTGCCAAAATCCATCAGATAATTTGTTGAGGGGAGTTGTTACAGAAAAATACTAGCCAAACCAAGAGACTTGAACTTTGAATAGTATATTTTCTGGGCAGCGTTAATGAGAAAAATTTATGCAAAATTGAATTATGTAGAAGATGAGATCTCACAACATTGGTAAAAGACATCAGATACTTCGGAAGATACTTCTCACTCCACTTCTCAGGCTAACTCACCGAAAGATCTGGGTAGATAAATGCAATACACAGAAATCGCCAAGCTCCCAGAAATTAATATTTTCCTTATATATTTGTATTATAATTCAGATGGTATGGAAACTCGAGTCAAAGAATCAAAAAAATGCCCTAATATCAGTATACCAATATGTTAAACCTTAATAACAGAATATTTTTTAACCCTCTTCCATTATTCAGTATTAGGTCATAAGTGGGGGGGGTTAGTGGATTTTCCATCTCTCATAAGGTGTTCGATACATTTTGTTGATTGTATTTTGTTTTAAGAGGCACTACAGGAATAGGAATTATGTTTAATATTATAGGAGCTTATCATTGTGCGGTACTTCACAGTTGGAAAATCCTTTTAAGTGGGTTGTTTGCTTTGATCTTCAACAATAAAATGAGTTCCACAGGTCATTATTAGAATTCAAATTTGACAAACCAGGTTCGAAGAGATTAAGTGACTTGTTTAAGTACACTCTGCTAGTAAATATTCATGCTGAGATAAGAAGATCGTGTTTAGGGACTTAAATGGGATGACAGGCAAAGATATGGGACTTTCTCATCTGAAAATAATTTAGAAAGCAAAGTATATTCTTTCCAGAACAAAGTGTTTTGATAGGTGGCCCTGACTTAAAGGTAGGGAAAGAGACCAGCAGATCTCTGATAAGTATTCCACTGACCCTGCAGTTGGGACTCTTTCTTTCTCTCTAAATAGGGGAACTGTGATGATAATAATTAAGATGTAGGGTTACCTACTTGCTTTCATCTGAGTTCTTCATCCGGACAGAAAGGACATGCCCTCCATGGAACGGCTTTTTTCAAATGGCCATGGCCTTGACCATCTAGACTTTCTTTTTTAGTAAAGACAAACATCTTAAGGTTTGAAACCTTAGGAATTTGCATCCCCAGATGGATACCTTTGAAGGAGCCACAGGCTTATGAAACTTTCTGAGCAAATAAGCGTGCTGCTCTTACATGTAATAATGAAGTTAAGGAACCATCAAAGTCTCTAGTCAGCAACATCTGCAAGTTTGGCGGGGAGAGTCTGAAGGCGCAGCAAGAATAGAAATGTGAACATCCTTCACTCCGTCCCCGCCTCCTCCAGCCTCCACCTGCAATAGGCTGTATTCATATCTCCCAGAGGAAATATGCTATTACTGATAATATGATCACTGAAACACTGGGAGTGGTTAGAGACAGAGCTCTGGCAGTGGGTTAATAAAAGGCCTAATGAAGAACAAAAAATCCTGCCAGTCGCTGTAAAAAAATATTGCCCCCGGGAAATTATAAATCAGACACCATGGTGTGAAGTTAAAAAATATATATATTGCACCAGCTCTCTGGTAGATGCAGGAGTAGGCAGAGTGGTGACGAAACAAATATGTCACTGGGTGCCCTTGAAGTTTCAGTCCACCTCAGCATGATGCAGTTAACCGCCTTGGCAGAGCGAGCCAAAACCACATTTACTGAGCCTTGTCAGAGCGTGCTGCGCTGGCTGCAGAAACAGAATGCCTGGTCCACAAATTAGTTACAATTCCCAGAGCCTCACTCGCTTTTCTCTGCTTATTTTTATCTTTTTTTATTTGTTTGTTTGCCCAATTCCACAGGGTTCATCTCAATAGGCTCTTAAAAGCTGTCTTAGGATAGAGACCTGTATTTAGGGCTTTCTTAATATATCCATGTTGAGCTGGCCTGGAAAGAACCCAATGGAAATTAGTTTTATGGGCAACCTCAACACAGTTCCATCTGACTGGTGAAGGAAATTGAAGAACTAAACAGGGCAAAGGCCCTGAAGATGACCTCTCCCTACCTTTTAGCTAAATTGTCAGTGGTTTAAGCCAAAGATGGCCTTCCCAACACCAGACAAACTCGCTCCCTTGACTCATGTACACAGAGATGGCCTGGTGAATACTTGCTGAGGAGACATCCTTCTCCTTATACATCACTCTTGCTATTACCTTCAGTCCTTCCCCCACTGCCCTCCAACATGCCAGTCCTTCCCCCTGGGGCACTTCTGCCAGATTTTCACCTGGTTGATGTTGTTCCAACTCTTCACTCCACATCTGAGAGAGGTGTGTCCCCAGGGGACCCAGAGGAGATGGCCAAACAGCACACTGGGGTCAATGCCAAGGATAAGCCAGGCCAGTCCACTACCCAGCACCACCATGAAGCCTGCTGATGTTTCTGGAAATCCTTCCTACTTTTCAGAGATTCCAAGGAGTCATTTCCAGAAATGTGAGGAAGCTCTGTTAGTGAAACCTCCATCTCTAATGGAAATTGAACTACAAATCTAATAGGTAGTATGGGAGATATCTCAAGTAGCACATTTGGTAACTTCAACCTGAATTTTCCTTTCTGAAATTTACATCTTTCTAGAGATGTCCAAACCATTATTAGTGCTACTTCACCCTGGTTTCAGACAGCCTGTTGATTCCATATGTGGATTCATATTTTTTGTTTTTACTAAAGTGAAATAAAAAGACATAATCCAAACTTTGTCAAGGATTCAGGAATAGAAAAAATAGGAAAATAGACAGCAAGTAAATATACAATTTAGTAATCTGATTCACACATTACAGTTCTATAAAGCTGTCTGATGGAACATTGATTCCCATATGCCAAAACAAGTCTCTGGGTTCTTTTTGGTGCTCAGTACAGCAAAATACAAAAGAATAAAATGCAGTGAGATTTTCATATTCTATATAATGTGTACAATAAACTTATTTTATTTATTCTGAGATTATGTCCTCCCTCTTTTTATGTCATAAATAATCCTTTCTTTGAATAGTAGGTAATAGTTGATTTGCTGGTATCCATATTTGGTAAAATAAAAAGTTAATCATTCAGTTTTTTAAAATTTTACTACTTCCAGAAATCCCAAAATCTGGAATCCATCATTTAAAGGAGATGACTCTGACCGTTTCTAGTCTGTCTGAACATGACAAAGGCTAGATTTCCCCCCTCAGAATCAAGTTGAAGGGTTATGAGTCAGCAATAGGTTCAACAGATGGAACAACATGAAGCAGAAATTACAGAACAATGGGAAGTTGTGGTTGGCCAAGGAGATCTACGCACTTGAGATTATGGAGTAGGTGGAGAGGAAAAGGTTACTTCAAGGAGAAGGGAATAATGTGAGTAGCAAGTTCCCAAGAATGTTGAAAGCTGTGTAGAAGGAATTGAAGATACGGAGGCCAAAATTTAATGGAAGAAGATAAGTGGTTAGGAGGAAATCCATAAATAATAATCACAAAGAGAAAATGATCATGTATCTAAAATGACCAGAACCAAGCCTCAAGGACTCAGAGTTTTTTAGCAGGAGGGGAATGTTCATCTAAGAGGAGTATGATGGACAACCACATCTCCTTCAGGCCCTGATAAGAGGTGGGGGTGGAGAACCTCTCCACAAGAAAGGACAGTTGAGTAGTGAGGTTTCCAGAGATTAGTCAGAGTTCAGACCAAGTAATAAAGTGGATAGTTATAAAACTGAATCTGTAAGGTTATTGCCCACTGAAGGGAGTGGTGTGAAGATTTGAAAATGAGAAGAAAATGGAGGACAGAGATACTTATCCAGTGAGAAGAGTTTGAAGAATAGGAGATGAGAAGGATTGTGCTGAACTGTGGGAACAGTGTTGAAACTGTCCCTTGGCAATGCTTTTTCTACATATGGAGCCACAGCGATGTACAACTGAGTAACCCCAATGTGTGGGGTACGCATTTTACAGGCAATATCTCATCCAAACTTGAAGGCAATTTACAAGCAAGCTGTCTCATTACCCACTTTACAAAAGATGAAACTGGACTTAGGCCCTGTAAGTTGCCCACAAACACACGGCTTTTAAATGACAGTTTAACCACTCTCCTCCATTGACTATCACTTAGTAACAGATGTATTCGTGAGTGAGTCAAACATAATCTGAATTTTTGTAAATCAAGCCATAATTGTAATTCACAAAAGGAGTTCAACTTTTCTGGGACTACTATTATGAAACCTTTGTCATTGTAAAATTAACTCCCCCCCATTCCCGCCATCTCCCAGGGATTCCTCCTTGTTAATCTGCTTGGCCCACCCCAACATTCTTGAAACAAGATCAATTTTTACTGAAAGGTAGTCTTGCATAGTACTCTAGATAAAAAATCATCACAGTATTTTCAAATAAGTTGTCTTTGTGACAAAAAAAAAAAAGTCCCATTAAGGTCAGTGGCAAAAGCAAGATACAGCAAGGCAAATGACACTGCTCAGTACAGAACATTGCAATTTCTTACTCATTAGCAGAGCTTTATTTTCCATGGGATGTCTTTCAAATGAGGATATGCTATAAGTAGAAAACAATACATACGGGTTCATTAGTCTTGCTCTTTTAAAGATAAATGCTGTATGTGGGATAAATGCTGTGAGCAAGAAATTATAAGCAGGTTCCCATATGCTAGATATCTATTTCCACAGCTCCTATCATCATGGTTTCTGGGCACTTTGACAGATAGATGAGGCTAATTCAGGCGACGCAGTACATTCGGAAGAGTAGGTGAAAATCCTTTTTCTCCTTAGCTCCCTGCCTCAAAAAAAAAAAAAAACAATAATTTGCTAGAAAGTAAGAAGAAGAAAAGATTTTCTGAGTGGAAAGCTAAGGGGAGGACCATACAGACAGGGCAGGTTTTAATCTTTTGGTTATAAGGGATAATGTTAACTGTACTACCTTTCATCAAGGTGTTTGAGAAACGATCCTAAGTAAATAATCCTTAGTGGGGAAAATGTTGTGTGCTAATCATTATAGTATTAGGGAAACCATTCAAAAGCAAACAAGAAAGAAAATGTGCAAAAGTAGGAGATATTTTAAAATAATTTTGAATATTACTCAGCCGTTAAAATCATATCTATAAAACTATATCTATAAAACTATAGAATTGGGGAAATTCTTAGATGACTAAAACAGTGAGTGCAGCTGTGAAAAATAAAAATACAAAGTATAGCAAAAAAACAGTTGGGTTTAGGAATTAAGACAAAGTATTATTTTCACTCTGTCCCCTTTTCAGTGTTTTTCATATTTTCATTAGGGTAAGTATCTTATTTTAAACTATAAATAATAAGGTCATGATCAGAAGCTTCAGAGCTAGAAATGTTACCAATAATCCACACATTTTAAAAAATAGCCAATATTGGTTTTCAATAATTACATCATTGTTGGATAACTCTGCTGCTATTTTCTAATCAACTGTAATCAAAGTTCTCTGATTTTGCATACCTTAAAGTGCACTTAATATGTGGACATTTTGGTAAATTTTGACAAAAGCACATAGCATATAACCACTCTACAATCAAGATACAGCAAACAAGTCCTTCATTCCAAAAAGGTTTTTTGTGCCTCTGGCCAGTCAAATCCTCCCACACATGTACAAACAGGCAACCACTGACATGTTTTCTATTACAGAAACTGGAATTCATATAAGTGGAATCACACAGTTTGTGTTCTCTTGTATCTGACCCCTGTGCTTTAGTATAATGTTATAAGGTTAACCCATCTTGTTAACATGTATTAGTAGTTAACTCCTTTATATTGTTTTGTACCCCACGTTGTATGCATATATCAATCACATTCTCATCTATTTACATGTTTGAGCAGTTTCCATTTAGGTATTGCAGACAAAGATGTTATAAGTACTTGAATTCAACTTCTTCTATAAGCATATGCTTTTCTATCCTTTGGGTAAATACCTACCAGTGGAATTCCTCGGTTGTATGTTAAGTAGATGTTGACTTTATAAAAGTTAAACCATCTTCCAAAGTGGTTTTAAACATAGAGATTCTAGAAGAAAATCTTTTCAACCTTAGAATACTCAAAAAAACTTAGATAGGACACAAAAAGCACAAACCATAAAAGAAAAAATTTTATATATAGGACTTCATCAAAATTTAAAATTTCTGTTCTTCTAAAGGCAGCACCAAGGAAATGAAAAGGCAAGCAACAGACTGGGAGAAAATATTTACAATATACATACGTGAAAAAGGACTTGCATCTGAATATATAAATAACTTTTACAACTTGATGATAAGAACTCAAACACCCAATAAAAACATGGGCAAAAGATTTGAACAGACATTTCTACAAAGAAGATAAACAGATGGCAAAAAAGCACATGAATAAATGTTAACATCATTAGTCATCAAGGAAATGCAAATTAAAACCATGCTGAGATGTCATTATACTTCTACTAGAATGTCTAAAATTATAAAGATTGACAATACCAAAAGTTGGTAAGGATATGGAGCAACTGGAACTCTCAAACATTATGGTTTTTAGTGGGATGATTCATGTGACATCAGTATCTTAAACAAGTGAGCAATTATTCCCATCATTCAAAACCTGGTATTCAATTAATGTTCATATTCTTCTCTATATTATTATACTCTTATACTCGGTTAATTTCAATGGCTCAATTGTTGTACAGAGAATTACTAAATGTAAGATACTTTCCATGCTAAGAAAGAAAAAAATATTATCTTAAAAGGTTATTTTTGGATAACATCTCTAGAACACCAACAATTCTTACATTTGATATCTTACTTCAACTTTGTTCTACTTTAATTTTCATAAATTATTTTGTCACATTTTTCATGAGTTATTTTAGAGACCATATTATAGCTCCTTCTTTCCACGCAAATTCTGCAATCACTTTGGCCAAAAGTAATAAGAATTCAGACCAGAAACAATTAACAAATTTGGGGGTTAATTTTTAACTTAGTTCAACTTCAAAAGCTATCTTCCCTTTGACTTAAACTTTATGGAATTAACTAGAATGTCAAATGGTGTTAGGTGGTGAGATTTGAGCTGTGAGATTGGAAAAATTCAAATATACTGTCATTTAAGCATTTAAGTTTCTATAATCCTCTCACAATATACCATTTCTTTCTGAGATGAAGACATGATCAGTTATGAATTTTACTAATTTCACTTTCCCTTATTTGATGTATTTTTGTCATTCTTCTGACCCAAAGTCAGATATTTTAGGGGTAATTAAGGGGATCATATAGGCTGTTCTGTGTCAGAATAATGACATTTCCACAGTATTTGATAATTTGTGGAGATAATGGAATAGGTATTTTATTTTATTTTTTAAAGATTTATTTATTTATGCATACAAGAACTGGGGTACAGGCTAGAGGTATGGGGGTAGGAGGACTCACCAGAAACAGAAGGAGCAAAGAACTGGCAGATTGAAGCACACTGCTGAGGGGAGCCGCGGGTAAGGCAGGAGAGGTCTGCTGCACCATGTGGGTCCCCTCCCTGGCCAGGGATAGAACTAGTTCTTCAGTGGCTGTGGAAGCTCAACCCCTTGTGCCACCAGGGAGGCTGATGGATTAGGTATTTTAAATTCAATTTTTTTCAGCTCCTCAGATCACACATTTAGTAGAGTGATAGCCATACCCAGTGTTTTTACACTTTGAAGACATGTGCTTGGATGAGGTGTCATGGATACCACCAGGATTAAACATCACATGTGCTAGATGGGTTCTCAATTTTCTGTAGATTCTCTCCTACATCAATGTACTTGCCCCTTTTCCATGCCAGTACTGATGTTCTCTTCATTGTTCACTTCCTCCTAAATTTCTTTAAAATGTTGACACATACAGATTAAATCAGAGGCAGAATTGTTCATGGTACAGCTTGTACCTTCTTGGAGAAACATATTTAATTAATTAAGAAAAAAATAATAGCTTTCTGCAGGAAAAGCAAAAAAAAAAAAAAATGCAAAATCAAAACTCTAGCTAAACTCTTTAAGCCATTATGAGTGACCTCTAAACCACAAACAATGTGAAAGTTCTTGGGAAAACTTTGCTTAACTGGCACTCACAATGCATATTAACTCAGAAACACAACCTTGCCAAAAATGTAAACCAGTCGCTGTTTATAAATGTGAAAAGAAAATTAGCACATGAGCAAAAAGAAAAACACATCCCTAGTGTCAACCCTTCTGTGAACCTTTCTATGGTGATCACAGTTGTTTGTTGGTTTTTGCAAAGGTGTGATGGACAGAGGGAAAGGGACACCTGGAGTGAATGGTGCAGCTGTTTGTAGTCACAGGTACAAATGTGTTCACTGTTTGTGGTTCCTGATTTGTAAAGTCCCATACAGTCTCTGCAAAAGGAGCAAGTCTGATAGAGTTCCCCATTTCTGGCTCCACATTAAACTTGTAGAGTGCTTGCAAAAATTCTCCAATGCTTGATCCCTCCTCCAGGTTCCATAAGTAAGAACTTCTGGGCATGGCCTCAGGGAGTCAGCTTTCCCTACTCCCCCCTGGGGATTCTGATGCACAGTTAGATCTGAAAAAGTCTGCATTAAAACAACCTTTAGCAGTTAAGACCAACCCAGGAGTCTAACCACGAGAGGGAAGGCAGGAATTTGATTTGTTTTGAAGCAAATCTTTATTTTTGTTTGTTCCTCTGATTTTCTTCTCTTCAGCCACCAATCCCAGACTCCTTTGGAAAAAAACTTATTAAATAGTTGTTACTTTTGTACTGGCAAAGAGAAGTTTGCTAATTCAAATGATTAGTGTAAGTGTGCCCATATCTACATATATGTGTATACACTCATTGTGTGGGCAAGCATGCATGTGTGTGCATGCACACATATGTGTGTATGAGATTCAGAGCTTTGGAAGAGTGGGGAGGTTGAGAGTGATATTCACCAAATAAGTATTCTAATTTATTTTATAAACTTTTAATTATTTCTTCAGAGTGTATGAGGGATATATTAGATTAGTGCTATAAATACCAAGAGCACAAAATATCTCAGAAACAGAATCTGAGAAAATCCAAGAATGAAAAGTTCTCTAGTATCTATTTTGCTAGCTTACTACCTTTATTTTCCCTTTGAATTCGTACTAACCCCTCTCTGAAAGCATGAGACATTGAAATGGAAATTACACAATTGGACTACCTATAACTCTTATTTTTAAATAAAAGTTGACATTTAATAGAGTGATGGAATAATAATGTTAAGATATTAGCCAGCATGAACCCACCCACGCACCCCAAGTGGTCTCTTACCATGTCTTTGGCTTACCCACTGTTCACTCAGCTGGGCTGTTCCCCTCTAATTGTTTCAGAGAAGGAATGTGACAGGAGAAAACAAAGAAAAAAACAATCACTTCTTGGCTTTTGAATTCAAAACCTAAACAATGAAGTAGAGGAACAGATAGGAGTCATAGTCTAGCAAAGGATTTGAGAGAAAATATCATGACAAAGCACACAGCTTTCCTTTTGTCCCCAAGATTAATTTAGAGAGGTTATGTTAACAGAAGTCAGGTCCAAGGAAATGCAATCCAAGAATAGACAGCGCCCGCTCCCAAAGTAGAATAACTAAGCTAAGCCAGGGGATAAGTCCCCTGAAAAGTTCGTGGAATCTAAGTTGAACCAGAGTCAAAACCTAAGAGGAAAAAGAGAGCTGAGTTCATTTCAGGAGATAGTCCCTTAGACAATATCAGGATTCCTCACTGTGCAGTGTCACAGAGGAGAAAGATGTCACTTCAGTCAAGAGAGGCTCAGAGGTAGCAGGACAACCAGTGGATCGGAAGTACACTGGCGTAAAGGGGGAAGGTGCAAGACATCTGCTAGGTGTGGCTTTGTGGACTGACAGTTCAGGTTCAGGTTAAACAATGAATGTCAGTCGCTGGGGACAGAAATCACTGAGGATCGGTCAGGCAATGAATGTTTTTTCAAATGTCTGTGGCAAATGGGCAAATGGCATGGAGGGCCAGATTTTGCCTGGTTCCATCCCTGCCCATGCCTAGCCACCCATAGTGCAAGATCTTTAACATTAAATAATTTATAAAAGCAGATGGAATATCTGTTAAGCGTTATTAAAAAGGACATATTTAAACAATCAAAACCCATTATCTGACTGAATAATAATGTTCAAATAACTGTTTCTAATGCAAAATTTTTCTTTCATATGGATGATCACAAAATTCTATGAGTGATCTCTTTCTCAATGAAGCTGATCAAAAATTTATAACTGACAAATACGATGAACATTCACCACATAACCTTAGCGGAAAAAAAGCCGAAATAGTAGCACTTCACCCTCTTGAAAACAGAGACATGACTGAAATATTTGCAAGCCAACAGCACCAGAAACATCTCTTCAAACAATGCTTAGTCAATAGCGCCATTTTCTTGGTTCCCAGAGCAATGAATGGTGGGTTAGAAGCAGAGCAGAGTAAACCTCTGAGCTAGTATGCTGGGAAAATAAATTTTAAAGTATTTATAATATCACGCATTTGATACCTCCACACACATATAACATTTACATCATATTTGGGTATGCTGCTTTTATATGCCTTGTACATTTCCAGAGTCTGTACTTTGGGCCATCAAGAAAAACTGTCTGAGGTCAGTGTGACGGAACCAATATACTTTTCCATTAGCAAAACATAAGAATTTTAGTTGCCTCTTTCTTACCAACACTTGGTATTGATTTATGTCAATCTATTTCTTACAGATTTCAGAGAAATCTAGTGTATTGACATCTAGGCTAGAGCAGAAATACTCAAGCCTGTAAAATAACAAGAAACAATCTTCAAATGTGTTTTCATAAATGATTCAATGAAGCCCTACCCAGTAGAACCTGGCACAAAGACAATAGTAACCAAGACTTTCTGAGTCCCAATAGCAGAAAGCAGACAACACATGAAACAATTTCAGAGTTCAGAAGAAAAGGATTCAGAGGATAAGAATGAAACCAGACATCCTGGTTGGATCACAATCTTTAGCTGAGGAAATACAGGGTCTGTCTCCTGTGAACCTCTGGTCACATTTCCATCAAACTATTAATACACAATCTTGTGTGGTTCTGTTTAAAGACATCTTGTTTAATACATATCATTGATTCATTTACATTGAACGCCTAGCCAACAACAGCACTATATGTAACTCATGCCTAAATGAAGCTTGTCTACTACGTATAATCTTAGTAAAGTACAGCACAGTCTCCTTGATCTTGGAAGCACTAGGCAGTACTTCAGGGTTTCAGCACTGTGTTTGGGGTGCATTTTAAACAATAAAGCCACCGAAAATACATAGCTCAAAAAATGTGACTCTAGGGCCTCCCTCACCGGTGGCGCAAATGGTTGAGCACCACACTGTGGGGCTTCCCCAGTCACTGCAGTGAGACTTGGATTCCCCAGTCAGGGAGCTGATCCACATGGTACAGCAAACCTCTCCATCCTCGCCCACTGCTCCCTCAGCAGTGTATTTCAGTCAGTCTGCCTGTTCTGTTCCCCACTCTGTCTCTGGTGAATCCTCTCATCTTCCTTGTGCCTCTGACCTGTACCCCAGCTCATGCATGCATAAATAAATAAATAAATAAATAAATACCTTTAAAAAAAAAGTGACACTAAATAGACCACAAAGTAGATGTTTGTTTATAGAGTGAAAGCTAAAACAAGAAGGCATAATGATATTTTTGTTCAGTCTCGGCTTGGAACATGTATGTCCTGAGAGAAGAAATTACGTGTCCATCAATGATGGTGAAATGCTATGCGTACTTGTGTTGGAGATGCAAATAAATTTTAGTGACTAGGCAAATTTGCAAATATAGACTCCACAAATAATGAGGAGAGAGAGAGAGAGTTATATATAGTGCATAGTATACTCCATGAAGGCATGAATATTGCTCATACTGCTGATAAAGCTTTAAAAAAATTCACTCTCTGGATAATCAACATATATTGAATAAACAGTAATTTTTGACCTAACATTAGTATATGAAAGGAATTTAACTGAGATTCTGTTTCATTCCAGAAATGTTCATAAGTTAACAATATTTTAACCTCAGACATTCTCTAGACTAAAGTACTTTGCCCAGGAGGAGCTTAATCTGAAATGACAATTTTTTTCCACAATTCTAATATCTGAGAATTCAAAAACCAGTCACCAATTTTCTATACATCTAGTTTATGAGGCTTAGAAACCTTATTGCTTAGAGTTGGATCTTTGTGGCTATTCCTTAAAGAAGCTCAGAATTTAGGTCCTTGTGAGCTCATCCAAAATTAGCACCTCAATTTTCCTAACATTGTAATCCCTCCCCAAACCCTTTCTGAAAGGAGTCAATGATACCTTCTATATTTTAAATAAACTTACAGTACCTTATGCTAAATGGAAATTGCTCTTTCTAAAGTTTCAATATTTTTTCTTAATAGCTCAAGAAGATCTATAATAATTGACCATTCATTCACTTATTTTTTAAATATCATTTAAGAAATGATGATTGAATGAATATTATGTCCTAGACCCCATAGTTTGTGCAGGAATCAATCATCCACTTAAATGCCATTCAACCAGCTCTCTTCTGGATCTTGGAACTGGAGGGGATAATGTTAAGTGAAATAGATCTAATAATCTTGATTCATAATTCTCAAACTTTCAATCATCCTTGTATTGTCCTTCTATTATCTTCTTTCTTAGGTTGAAAGTCTTTCATTTTTAAATTCCAGAACTGAATCCAATAAATATCTGAGCAACTGCAGGTAAATAAGAATCTTGGGTAGATAAAGCATAAGTTTTCTAACTGTAATACTAAAGCATTTTGTCCCAAAATATTTGAAATAGTAAACTTGCAAAAGAGAGAAAAATATAAAATAATGGATATATAGGGAGATAAGTAATTCTTCTGTGCATATTGTTTTAAATAGTTCAAATGGACAATAGATGGATTTTCTTATCTTTTCTACTGCCCCATAGTTTAAATTATTTATAAACATAATAATAATGGCTATTATAATGGCATCATAATTTAATTCATCATCATCAGTTAGACAGATTCCTTGTGATTGCCAAGGATTAGCTTGCTATCCAACTGAAGCCAAGTCAGCCCTGCTATGTTGAATATAGCCTGCTATTTCTGATTGGTATACTCAGTATTAAATTTCTTCTTGCAAAATATAATATTTTGTGTTATTTCACTTTCTTTTTTTTTTTTAAAGATTTATTTATTTATGCACACAAGCACTGGGGTACAGGCCAGAGATGTGGGGGGTGAGAGGACTCACCACAGAAAGTGGGGAGCAGAACAGGCAGATCAACGGAAGTACACTGCTGAGGGGAGCAGCGGGCACAGCAGGAGAGATCTGCCACACCATGTGGGTCCCCGCCCTGGCCGGCAGCAGGGATCGAACTCGTGCTGCAGTGGCTGCAGTTTGCTTCATAGTGCATTGCTTAACCCACTGCGCCACCAGGGAGGCCCTGTGTTATTTCACTTTCATTTGTGTTTATGAAGGTGACTTTTGGTTTGGGGAGGATGGTATTTCCAATATACAGAATGTTTCATTAAATATACTTATACATAGATCAGGAAATTTTTATTCAAGTTCATTTCTAGGTTAAAATCCTAGACAGGATAGGTCAAAGATGGTGTGTGCATTTAACATTATCAGTAGATAGTTTCAAGATGCAAATAGAACTAGAAGTTGAACCTCTGTACACTCCCACCAGCAATATCTAAGAATACCTGGGTTTTTTTATACCTTTGTAGTTTTGTTCAAATGATGACGAAAACATAGTATTTTTCTTGTATTTTACATGTCACACATGTCTGGGCCATATGAATTCTATTATCTGTGAATTACCTTTTTCATGCTCATTTTTCTTCTAGGTTCTCAATTTCTTATTGAATTCATAGTACATCAAGAAAATTAGCACCTGATCTGCAATGTTAGCACATATTTTTAGACTTTTGACTCTCAATTTTTATGACGTTTTTGTCAAATCAAGTTTTTAAACATTTTTCTACATTTAAATTTGTCAATCTCTTTCCTTTGTAATTTTTTCATTTGATGTGTTACATAGAATTCACTTTATACAAAACTCACTCAAGTTTTTTTCCATGTCTTTAATGCCATTTTTCATTTAAGTCCGTGCTGGGGTCACACCATTTGTCCTTCCTATCAACACAGAAACAATCTAATTAGTTAACCCCTAACGCTTATGGTGTTACCTTTCTCATAGGATGAACTCACTGCTTAGTATGTATCTGATCACAACTTTGGTAACTTCATTCTCATAACGACCCACTATGTCCACACTCCAGAGGAGACAGGGAGGTAGGAAAATGGCACCAGTCATTAGAGCTTAATGTGAATTAAGGCCTAGAAGTTTGAATCTCAAAAGATAGAACTGATTTCCAAAGATGTAATAAGCCAGTTAAAAATTCCATGCTTGGGCCTCCCTGGTGGCGCAGTGGGTTAAACAACGCACTATAAAGCAAACCGCAACCACTGCAGCACGAGTTCGATCCCTGCTGCCGGCCAAGGAGGGGACCCACATGGTGCAGCAGACCTCTCCTGCTGTGCCCGCTGCTCCCCTCAGCAGTGTACTTTCGTTGATCTGCCTGTTCTGCTCCCCGCTCTGTCTGTGGTGAATCCTCTCACCCCCCCACACCTCTGGCCTGTACCCCAATGCTTGTATGCATAAATAAATAAATCTTTATAAAAAAAAAATTCCATGCTTATTCACATTCAGTATGGTATTTAACTTTTTCATGTAATAAATTTATTTGCAACCTTGCCTTAAAATCTCTATTAACATAGATCTCTCCATTATAAATTAAAAGTTTGGATTTTATTAAAAGGTATAATTATATAAATTAAAGACAGCTAGTACATGGATGTCCAGAAAGACACAGACATAATTTAGAAATAATATAGCAATTGTTAAAGTGATATTCATTGGCTGAAACCTTTGAATATATTTTTATTGATGGTAAGTTACAAGTGAGAAGAATTTTTTTTTTTGCATGAAAGAGAATGCAGTGGTATCTAAAGGACTGAATATTTACTAACCTCAGTTAATTCAATGTTCATCTAATGTATCCCATTAAGTGGGCATTTTAGGAATGTAGAGGCTTGAGCTGTGAAATTGATACCTTTTTCTCATGAATTAAAACACAACCTCTTAGGAGAGCAGGTGTCAGATAAAAAGCTCAGGCAGCAGGAAACCAACAGACTATAAGCCCTATAATCTATTGTGAAACTGTAAGTCAAAACTCAAAGACTATTTCAGATTATAGTTTTTAATGTCTTCTCATAAACCAATATTTCTCTTTATTAGAGAAAAAGAGGTTCGAGGAATTCTGAGAGAAAAGTCTACTAATGCAGTTTACATGAGATTACGGCTGTGGGAGGAATTTTTCCACTATTGGCATAGCCAAGAATAAAATCTTTGTTTTGCTTTTTGTTTTTTGCAGAATTTGCAAAAACAATAACTTTAAATCAGCTCTCCTGATCTACCACAGGCTCTGGGTAATTATCCCCAATAGGTCCCTTTAGTGAGTCAGTTTCTATTTTTTTCTTCAAAAGTAGTTTCTTTTTGACATTTTTATGTAGTCTTTCTGTTTGCTAAAATAACAGAAGTCTCCTATTACAAAAACATCAACAACTGTCAGGGATTTTGTTTCTCCAAGAACTCAGCTCACAAGCCTACTGACACGGTGGCTAACAGTGCATTCTGAGTTGTAAATAATTTTAAATGAATCCCTCTTTTCTTCCTTAGCAGATTAATAAAATTGTAATTGAGTCTGACCCCTGCTCTGTTCTATTGTCAGTCACCTATGTTGCATGCCTGAAATTTCTTTGTGAGTTCCTGGAAGTCTCTTATTTTTTATTATGACCTTAAAGAAACCAATGTAAGCCAAAAATAAAAAAATAAATAATGAGAACCCCTGCTTCTGGCTAGACTGTTGAAAAAGGAACCAATTTTTTCTCCTAACTGAAACGACCAAAAAAATATATAGCAATGGTTTGTAAAACACTGGGTCATCACACAATACAGGATACCAAGCCCTAAAGAAACAAATGAAGTGAACGCAGAGGTTCTCCACCTTACTATTTTAAGGGTATGCCCTGGTCTTTCTGCACAGAGGATTTCCCAGGTGGAGTTCAGCTGTCACCTTAAATTGAAGATATAATGTTGACTCTGAGGAGACCAAGACAGCTATAGTACCAGAGTAAAGAGAGTCACAGAGAACACTGACATAACTACAGGTTTTTACAATCTTTAGTTTACCCCCCTCGGTATTCAACTGCATACAGATTAATACATGCATGTAAGGAAACTACCCAATGCCAGAGAAAGAATTCATCCAAAAGAATTAGAGGAACTCGAGACCAGTGAACACTCAAGAGAAGGAATAGTGCCTGCATCTATCATCAGACTTAAAATCTCAAGACTAAAAATCTCAATCTTATAGAGTATTGGTACAGAATTCAGAAAAACATTGCCTCAGTAATAGTGGCCATGACTAAACACTGTGCTATCTCTGCCTAGCAGTTACTAAAAGCAAGACCAGAAGAGCCCAAACTACTTCCAAGGAACTTAACTGTGTTTCAAAACAAAGCTTAAGAGTATTTATAGAAACACAAAAACATTCTGATCCCCACAAGGTATAATTTACAATGCCTGGCACCCAATCAAAAAGTCCCAGACATACAAAGAAACAGGGAAATACAATCTATAATGAGGGCATAAATCAATCTATCGAATCTGATTAAGAACTCACCACAGATGTTAGCATTAGCAGAGAAAGACACTAAAATGGTCATTATAACTGTATTCCATATGTTCATAAAGTCAAACAAAAACATGGAAGATATAAAAAAAGATCCAAATCAAACTTCTAGCGATGAAAACTACAGTGTGTGAAATGAAAAATGTGAATGTGTTTTCTAGGATTAACAGTGGATTAGACATTGCAGAAGAAAAGATTAGTGAACTTGAAGGCATAGCAATAAAAACAAACCAAATGATAAGAGAGAGGAAATTTGTAAAATGTGGACAGAGTGAAAAATGAAGTGTATCAATGAGGTGAAGTGGACAGACAACTTTAGACAGTCTAAAATGTGAGAGATTGGGGACACAATGAAAAGAGGAACAAAAAAATTTGGGATAAGATACGGATTAAAATGTCCAAATTTTCCAAAATCTATAAATACACACATCCAGGAAGAAGAAAGAAAAAGAGAGAGCGAGAGAGAGAAAGAAAGAAAGAAAGAAAGAAAGAAAGAAAGAAAGAAAGAAAGAAAGAAAGAAAGAAAGAAAGAAAGAAAGAAAGAAAGAAAGAAAGAAAGAAAGAAAGAAAGAAAGAAAGAAAGAAAGAAAGAAAGAAAGAAAGAAAGAAAGAAAGAAAGAAAGAAAGAAAGAAAGAGAGAGAAAGAAAAGAGAGAAAGAAAGAGAAAGAGAGAGAGAAAGAAAGAAAGAAAGAGAAAGAGAGAGAGAAAGAAAGAAAACTAGAGCAAGTTACAGTATAATCAAACTGATTAAAAAAACAATAATAGAAAATCTTAAAGTCATTCAGAGAAAGATGATAGGTTATATAAAGAAGAAAGAGAAAAGGATTTTTGTGTTGCCAACGATATAAGGGAAAGAAAAACAGTGGAGAAACATCTTTAAAGTATTGAAAGGAAAAAAATATCTGTCATTCTAGAATTCTATAACTAGTGGAAAGGTTTTGTAGAAATGAGAGCAAAACAAAGACTTTTGCAGATATACCAAAACGAAGGAATTCATCACCTTCTTTGACAATATCAGTCATAACTAATGAATCTCTAAATTATGGAGGCAGAAGAAGAGAAAGTACAAATTGTTGCTATCAGAACTGAGAGAGGTGATATCTCTAAAGACATTGCAACTATCAAAATGATAAAATAGAATATTATTTATATCTTTATACCAGCAAACTCTATAATTTGAAAGTAATGGACAAATTTCCTGAAAGATACAAAGACAATTCCATAGAAAAAACTGTACAGACTATTTTTTTCAACAATTTGTGGTGGAATAATTGAAAGTTTACTGAAAAAAAAAACTGGATATCATAAATATTCTTTATTCGTTAAAGAAATTCTTTCAGTAGTTTATACTTTTCCAACAAAGAAAGGCTAAGGCCCAGATGAATTCTCAAAATGATTCTACCAAAGATTTAAGGTATAAATAATTCCAATTCTATACAAACACAGATCATTGAAAAGAATATACTACTACCAACTTATCCTATGAGACCAGAATTACCCTGTTAGCTGAAACAGATGAATATATTTTAAGATAAAAAGCTGAAGACCAATATACTTCATGATAATAAAGAAAATCTTTACCAATATCTGTGAAAATTAAGTCCAACACTGTGTAAGAAAGATTACAAATCCTGACAAAGTATGAAGGATTGACTGAACAACAGAAAATTAGTCATTGTGCTTCATATAACAAAGAAAATAAAAGAAATGAAGAAAAACTATATAATCAACTCAATAGATACAAAAGAAAGCATTTGAAAGATTTCAACACATATTTATGATAAAAAAAAAAAAAAAAAAAAAACTCTCAGGGGCCTCCCTGGTGGCGCAGTGGGTTAGGCGGCGCACTATGAAGCAAACCGCAGCCATTGCAGCACCGAGTTCGATCCCTGCTGCCGGCCAGGGAGGGGACCCACATGGTGTGGCAGACCTCTCCTGCTGTGCCCGCTGCTCCCCTCAGCAGTGTCTTTCAGTATATCTGCCTGTTCTGCTCCCCACTCTGTCTCTGGTGAATTCTCTCTGACCTGTACCCCAGCTCTTGTATGTATAAATAAATAAATCATTAAAAAAAAAAAAACTCTCAGAAGACTAGGGAGAAAAGTGAACTGTTTCAATTTTGTAAAGGATAACTACAAAAATACAGCTAATAAACCTTTAAATACAATTTTAACTAAATCAAGAATAAGGAAGGATGTCCACTTTCACCTCTTTTCTTCAATTTGTGTTGAATTTCTAATTTGTTCAATAAAGCAAGAAAAAGAAATAAAAAGCTTCCAGATTAGAAAGAAATTAAAATGTCTATTAAAAATAATTATGATAAATCTGACAAAAGACATGAAAAACCTAGGTACTGAAAACTAAAAATTACTACTTAGAATAATTTCAAAAGATATCAAGAAGTGATAAAAACTATTTTTATTGATCAAAAGACTCAACAATATTAAGAAATCCATTCTCCTCTCCAATTCAGAGACTTAAAGCAATTCCAATTAAAATCCTAGCATGCTTTTTTTGTAGAAATTGACACACTAATTCTAAAACTGATATAAAGACTCCAGGGATCTAGAATTATCATAACAGGATGAAAAATTTAGAACACTAACACTTACTATGAAACTATAATAAATTAGGACAGTTTGGTATTGGTGTAAAGGTAAACAAATAGACCAATGGAACAGAATGGAGTCCAGAAATATGCATAGACATATGCAGACAAATGATTCTGACAGTTTCAAAGTAGAAAAAGATTAGTCTTCTTAACAAATGGTGCTGGAATAATTGGATATATATATAATTTTTGTGGTATAGGATATGCATATAGACATATAGATGATATGTATGTAAGTGTGTCTATATGAATTACTTTGTACCATAAAATTAACTCAGCATGGATTATAGACCTAAATGCAAACAGGAAAAATCTTTTTTGACTTTGGGTTAGATAAGGTAAAGTTTTCTTAGACATGATATCAAAAGTACAATCTGAAAAAGAAAATATTTACAAATTGAATATCATCAAAATAAAAAACTTTGACTTTTTGAAATGTATTGTTAGGAGAATGGGAAACAAGTTTTGAACTTGGAAAAATATTTACAAATCACTCATCTGACTGAGGACTTGCATCCAAAATATACATCTTAAAAACGCTTAAGTTTCCATAATAATAAATCAAATAATGAGCAAAAGGTTTTAACAAATACTTCATGAAGATGTCTAGGTGGAAAATAAGCACATATAAAATATTTAATGTTATTAAATTTAATAAATATGATAAACTAAATTAAACATTAAATATGCAGATGATTTTCTGCATATTGGATGAGGCCACTAAGTAAAAAATTATCATGTCTAGAAGTCCACAGCTCTTTGTCCTCTAGCCAGAATGGTGATTGATTCTGGTTGAGAATTCTCCTGTCTTCCATTTTAATAGCAACCATCCTTTGGAAAAATTTGTACAAGAGCAACATTCCCATTTATTGAGCGCTTACTATGTATCAAACACTATGACATTCACCATATGTATAATACCTTACATAGCCTTCCTAATAACTTTGACATAATTTTATAGAAGAGGAAACTGACATAGAAATGAACTTGCCTTTGGTCCCATAAATAATAAATGATGAAATCTGATGGAATCAGATGGAATTAGAATTCTAAACTTGCCTGACTCAAGAGTGTAATCATTTCATGGATGTTGTTGGTGGGTATTTTTTGGTCGTGTCACTGATATCTACTCTCCCTTTGGAAAATTTAGCCTTCTCTATCTGTCCCCACACCACATCACAGTGATTTAGTGTGAGTGAAATTTACCCCACCACCTGCTTTAAGACTAAGCCCAGATTGATTTAAGCCAACCATTATATTCTATTCTTCTCATCCATCACCCAGACATATTGCCTGGTTCAAAGATGAATTAGTTAGATAGTCACAGCTGGTGAAATAGATTGAGATGCTGCTGGTCTTGTAGGAATAAGAAACCACTTTCCTTTAACTGTGTTGTGTAGGATGTGATTTCTAGAATGGTGCAGCTTTTTCTGACCTATAGGAGAAATTGTGGCTCTGTTGGGGTAACCACTATGTAGAGAATAGGTTTGAAGCCTTGGGTTCAAACGTTTGAAGATAGAGGTCAGAGAGAAGAGAGAGAGAATTTGGGTTATTCTAACAGCCACTGAACTGCTGGATCAAACCTTACTGGCAGTTAAGGACTGATTCTGGACTAATTGCAAACTTACTTGCTCAAACTACCACTTGCAGTCAAGTGACTTTATAGGTTTTGGGACCATTTCACAGCAAAGATTTGGAAAGTGATACAGGAACTCCCTAGGGAATATACTGTCATTAAGAATCTTTACATTTTCCAAACCTCTGGCACAATGAGAATTGACTTCCAGAGAATCACATTCCTGAAACAATTCAGAAACCTAATTAATCAAATTAAACTACACTCAGGCTATTCTCCTCACTACGTGGGAAAAGTTGTCCACTAAAACATACAAAGTTTCTGATCAATACAGAAAGAAAACAAAGGATGATTTGGTTAATGATTTCTTAACTTTGGCAAAAGGTATGTAATTAACAATGCCGTTCTTTGATAATTTTAGATAACTGAAGTTTTAATTCCACAGGAATAAAGAAAACAACAGTTTATGTTGGAGGCATAAAAATTTCAAACTATTTGTATAGCCTTAATTTAAAAATAAATGTACAGCTTGGTTTCCCACCTGAAGTAACATATTAATCTAGCATAAGTTTAGTATATTTCCCTTTCTCTTGTTTGATCCTCATTTTGCAGAAATTATCTTCAGTTCTTTCTACAGTATGTGATAAGAACATATAGTTATAGCTTTTAAAGTCTATGGATCGCATAGAAAGTCAAAATTAAGAAACTTTTTCTATTTACAACAGGATGGATGGATAAAGAAAGTATTTGCTAAGTAAAATAAATCAGGAGAAAAAATATACCATCTGATTCCATTCATACATAAAAGATGAAGAAACAAAACAAATGAACACATAAAACAAAACAAAGATAAACTTTTAAATTTTAAGAACAAAATGGTGGTTACCAGAAGGTAAGAGGGAAGGACCAGGATAAATTGGGTGCAAGGGGGTTCATCGTATGGTGCTGGCTCCCGTAGCTAACAATGTTGTATATACAGATGTCTAGGTATAATCTGTGCACCTGAAGCCTTTGTAATCTTATAAACCAATATTATGTCAATAAAAATTAATTAAAAAAGCAAATATGCACAAACAAAAAAAAAATGAGAAACAGAAGCTCAGGAATGGTTGTAAAGGGAGAAAGCAAACAAGACAGAGAAAACCAGAAGGTAAAGGAAGAATTAATCATGGCTCATCTCAAAGGTCATTTCACTGTGAAACAAATGAAGTTTAAACTTCAGTGCTGATGGCTTAAAGGGATTCTTTCCTGAGGGTTGAGGGAACTCTAGAGATGTGTTCCTATAGTCAAAGGATTTTCCAAAGTTTTCAAGAGCTAGATACCTTACATACCAATGATTAAGATGATAGTCTTTCCTCTCCTCTAACCCTATCTGCCCCATTATATTCTGTGGGCTAAGAGGCACTGAAGAGTGAATACAAACCTTTCCAGGATCTGGCAATGGAAAGGTCTGTTGGGGCCACAATTCAAGGAGAATATATTTATGTGGGTCATAGACACTTTGACATTTAATTAAAGAGTTGCTGGTCTTCCTAGTGTAAGACTGACTTCTACAAATACTCATTTTGTCAGCTTTGCCTGCTCACCTGGCCTTGGGAAAAAGGCCTGCAAGGTCAGAGGTTACATAACCATATGAATAGGCACTAAGGTGGCCAGCACCAGATGATTATAGCTAGTTTGGAGAAACCTGAATTGAAATGTACAAAGACAGAAGGTCTATGGAAATTCTTGCAATTACCAGAAATATAAAATTACCAACTAAGTTCTTCTTTTGTCAGACATATAGTAAGTCATACTGCACATACAATTATTAATATGATATGCATTTCTATAAAGGAAAGACTAAATTATCTTTTTACTTTTTTATAGACAATATTATTATAAAACTGTCCTATAAAGAGATGATCAAAGATTTTGCATGGAAACTATTAAAAAGTATATTAAGTGGTGAATTGATAGACATTTTTCATTTTTATGAATTTTGTGCTTTGTGGTATTTGTCAGCCTTTTAAAATTAGATTCTTTGGTTTCTTATGTTAATCATCATTTCAAACTTAAGTTAGTATTTGTGATTTTGTATTTCTTTTCTTTAAATAGCCCTTCAAATTAACATTCTTCAGCCTCAAACACCTGGATCTGAACTTGGCTTGTTCTATTGTAGGTAAAAGGGAATTTCTTTAACATCTTCACTAATCCGGTCACCTCACCAGGTGACAGTTTGATTGTGGGGTCACCACAAGTATTACCTCCAGACTTTATTGAAGTGCTTTGGATTTTTGGAAAGATCAAGGCTACTTATTCAAATTTAATTTTTTATCACCTTTATTGAAGAATAATTGACATAAAACAAGCAGAGAATATTTAAAGTGTATAATTTGGTGTGTTTTGAAGGTTGTTTATAGTCGTGAAGCTGTTAACATAATCAAGATAATGAAAATGTTTTTCACACCCAGTTTTTTCACATGCCTTTGTAATCTCTTCTTCCTGCCTCTCCCATCTCTATTCAACCATTGACCTATTTTCTGTCACCATAAGTTAGTTTGTATTTCAAGAAATGTATATGGATAGATGCAAAGGGTTTGTATTTGGGGTTTTTCTGGGGGGGAATGGGGGGTAGAATCTGGTTCTTTTCACTCAACAGCATTATTTTGAGATTTACCCTATTATTGCAGGTTTTAATAGTTCATTCCTTTTTCTTACTGAGTAGTACTCCATTGTATTGCTGAACATATATGCTGTTTTAGTTTTGGCTATTATCAAAAAACTTACTATGAACATTTGTGTACAAATCATTGCATTAACATGCACTTTGATTTTCTTAGGTAAAGATCTGAAAGTAGATTGCCTACATTATATGTAGCTATATGTTTTAATTTTAAAGAAAACTCTCAAATGCTTTTCCAAAGTAGTTTAATCATTTTACAATCATTCCTGTCTTTAGTGTATGATAGTTCCAATTACTCTGAATTTTTGGTAAAACCAAATTTGATCATTTTTTTTTAAATGTTGCCATGCCCTTTGTAAGTCTGTGATGCTATTTCATGTAATGACTATATCCCTAGTTCCCAAAATCCAAATTGGAATTCATTTTTCCAGAGAAATAATGATTTGGATGATGACCAAATATGCAACTCAGCAATAACACTTTTATCCACAGCACTGTCAATTTAGTCCCCCATATAGCTGAAAAACCTTCAAAGAAAAACTTGGTGTGATTGCAATGGCATCATGCCCCAAAGCATAAATTCATTTATGTCCAACAGTCTATGGGGAAGTCTGTATTCATAAGTGACTATTAAATGAATTTGAGCACACACCCCCTTATAAAATAGTGAGATTGTTCAATTTGGCTGGAATATATACCATACAGATACATCTTTGAATTTTTTTAATATTTAAGTTATCTAGATAGATTCAGCTTACACAGAAAATCCCTGGCGGGGGGGGGGGGGGGCGGGAAGGAAAAAACAGTAGGTTATTTAAAGATATGTAACACTTCACAAGGTCAAGCGTTAAATTCCTATCCCTTTGCTGTCCAGTTATCAGCCCTAGTCCATATTTTTAAAAAACGCTACTTCTCCATAAAATGATATTTTCCAGATATGTAATAACATTTGAGATCTTTGCCTTTGATGAAGAAAAGACAAAAGTGAAAAAAAAAATAAGAGTTCTCCTTAAGAAGCAAACTACCAGATCAAATCAGTACATATCTCTTCACAGACACAGACAATATGGTAGTTTCTGGAGGGCCATTAGATTTCCAAACATACTCAGCTTCAATTGACATACTATTTTTCTTTATCTTTTTTAATTCAAAGATCTGCTTTGTGGAAGGTTGCAGGTGTGAAGCAGCTGTGTTCAAGGTAACAACTCGTGTTTGCACAGCATCTTAAGCTAGGCTCATATCTTTTTCTTTCTTTTTGTCTTTTTCTTTCTTTCCAATTTGAGTTATAGGATTTTACTCCAGTGCTCAATAGACATTATAAGAAGGTAGCACTTCCTTTAATTCAACCTAAAATACTTCTGCTATAATAGCAAGGAGATTTCTAATCTACTCTGTCGATATTTAAGCACAGCTGGTCAATCTATTCTGTGTTAAATTCTTCCTTGAACTTGAAGGCCATTATTAAATTTCCTCCTTTCTCCTGAACATAGAATTATCCCCATTCATTTTCTATAAAATTTCTTGGTTACAAATTCCTGCATCATCTGTTTTTCCTATTTATCTTTCCCAAGTTTTCCCATCCTTTCCTGACTTTATGTATGGAATAGAACCAAAAGGAAGACTGGATTATAATATGAGAAAAATGAAAGACTATAAAAGGAGAAGAGGAATAAGGACTGTATTAAGTGATTAGATATAACATAAAAGGAAAGAAAAGTAATCGATTTGGTCTTTAAACAGACCAGGGTCTGAGTCTTGTTTCTGTCCTGACCTGTTTTGAACACTCTTACAAACTATTTAACACTTCAGTTCCTTAGTATGTAAAACAAAATAATTCCTAGAGGTACTGTGAAAATTAAATATTATATTACATGAAAAATAAAAAAGCTTTCCTGACTCTATGAAGGCTTAATCATGCTTTGAGTAATGTGACAGGAACCGTGGTGTCCCTTTTCAGACCCCCTGGGGTTCCTTGGGCCATTTTCCCTATTCCTTCCATCCCCATGGGCTTCACATGGTTCCAGTGACCCTGAATATGACTGTTAACAGATGACCCTAGGGTCATTGAGGCAGACTATCTGGATATTTACATGGCTCTGGGGTGGACCTCTGCAGAGACTGGTGATACAAGGGTATGGAAATCCAGCTTACTCCCAGTTGCCATGTGGGTTCAACTCAATGTCCACTCCAAGGCTTTCTTGTAGAAGCAGAATGAAGCTTCTGGTTATGGAGCTTGACGTGAAACAGCACATTTTGGTTGACTTTTTTCCTTATCCTGCCCCAGCACCCCACTCCTTATTGTTTACCTTGGGATAACTTCCTTATTAAATCACTCATACGTAAATCCCCCATCTCAGCATCTGCTTCTGGGCCCTGACCTAAGACAATTATCAGTACAGTTGCCATTTCTTCATAGGGCAAGGCATTCTAATACCTCAGGTTAAGAAAGAGAATGGTGATTTTTACTCAGGTGAACAAGTGTTTTGAAAAAGCTCCCACACAGGGCAGCTTAACTCATCATAATGTAGACAAATTGTAGCTTATCCCTAGTAAATTATTTAGTGAATTTCAGAATTCAAGGAGGTTTTAAGCAGGTGGCAGCACATTTGCATAATAATTTATTCTTTAGAAATTGTTTTGCTATTCCTCACTTTGTTTCTGTTTTTTTGAGCCCATGAGGAATAAAACATTTGCCAGCTTGTGGACATGACTTTGCTCTTCATTTCTTAATTTCTGCATTAAGAAAATGTGGCCTTAACATGTCTAATCTCCTTCCTTCCCTCACAAGAGAACTAGGACTAGAGATATGGGTCTGAGAAGCTGGAACAAGAGCTCTTACCCTGAGTCATCCTGGGAAAGAAGACATGAGAACCAAATACCTGATCGAGAAATGCACAGATAATGGTTGGAGAGGGAAGGGAAAGGAAGACTTTGCAGTCTCACAGAGTCACATTCAGAACAAGAACAAAGAATATTCCAAAACCATCCAGGATAATAGCCAGCCAGAAACTTGGGTCATTGCCTGTGAAGTGTGGAGTATGTCAGCCTAGCTTCAAAGTCCTGAGAGATTTGAGACCTGAAGCACCAAGGATGAGGGATGATTGCATCTTACTCTCAAGCCACCATATGTAAAGGGCTTAAAAGAAATGAAGCAATTTGTTCTTCTCATAGACCACCTCTTTCTTTGGTTCTAATTTCCCCATTGCACCCCACTCCTGGACTGATTATCAATTAGTCAGTAAATCTGCTACCCAGAATTTAAGGGGAAATCAGATCACCAACAGGGTCCAGTATGCTCAAATTACCTTCTGCCCTGAGGGGCAGTGCTCGGCCTGTCCTACACCACTACTGAGCTCTGTAACAATTTTCTCAGGGAGTTGGATTGCAGTTACTTGAGGCTGCCAAAAAAACGTAATCCCAAATACATGCAGCGCTACCATCATGATATTTTCATCTATATTCCCAAGTTTCATGGGCAAAGGTGAACATTTTTCCAGTTTTTTAAGTTATCTGATAACTCCCTGCTGCATCTCTCTCTTTTTTTTTTTAACCAATTCTTATTCCAATCAGACTGAGTTGGAGGTCTTGTAAAAATCAAAAAGATATGCTTCTGTTTTAGTCAAGAATACCCTCCACTCTGTAACATAATTGGGCTTCCTACCAAATCCACCCACACAATTTCAACTTCATCCATTTTTAATTGGATTTTTACATTTAAATCTATAACTATAGGGAGGATTTTTAACCACTTACATTAGACCTGTTTTGTTTTGTTTTTTCTAAAAGATGAGAAATCGCTTATTTATTTTTCCCTAGTTCTTGCTCTTGCCAAGGCCACAGCATGATAAATACACTGGGAAAGCAGAACACACACACAGATTTTCTACAAGGCCTCTTTTCCCCGTTGTCATGGTTTCTATTGAAGCCTATTACCTATGGTAATCTTATTTGTTGTATTTGTTGGGTAGGTTTAAATACCACCTCATTTCCATACTTTGGTCTATAGGATGGCAGCATGGCGTGGGTAAGGAATTTATAACTTTCTTCCACAATATCTACTCTCTCATTTAACCTGCTTTTGAACAGGTTCTGATCATCTGAACCTCTTTCCTTACTTTATCTGTTACGATTGATGAGGTATCTTGGATATTTGACCTTGGGACAACAGAAATAAGTTCTCAAGATCACTGATGGTTTTGTTTTGATTGTTATGTTGTTAAATGCAATGGCTAAATACTACCTGATGATTCTTATCTTATTAGACTTTTCAGTGACATTTAACATTTCCACCTGGAAACGTGTTTTTCACTTGGCTTCTAGGACATCACACTCTTGTTTAACTTCCTTGTCAACATCAGTTTCATTGACTGATTTCTCCTCATTTCTCTGCACCACAAGATTTAATCCATAGAACCTTTTCTTGGGTGCGGATCTAGTGGCTTCAACCAGTTCACATCTTTAAATGCCATTGATATGCAAATGGTCCTCAACTCTTTACCTCCAACCTGACTTTCTTTCTCTAAATTCCACACTTAAAATTAGGATCTTTACATACATATACACACATGGACACACATAACATCTTTTCTAATCGCCCTCATCTTTATTGAGCCTCCATCCTGCCAGTTATTTAGAGCAGTACCCAGTGGCCTGTGTAACTCTATTTTTACACTAACAGTTGTCATCAAATCCTGTTATCTGTGCCTTAAAATATATCTCCATTACTTGCCACCCCCTCTACCACCATGCTGATTCAGGTCTTTCTGGGAAAATTCAATAGATCCCTAAGACTTCTCCCTCCATCTACCCTTGTTTTTCTTCAATCTCTTCTTCGTGCAACATCTAGAATAATCCGATTAAAATGTAAACATAATCATCTCAGTCTACTGCATGAAGCCATCCAATGACTTCCCATAGGGCTCAAAGCAAAGACCAATGTCCTTTCTGTGATTTATGAGGTCCCAAAGGGTCTGGTTTTCATTACCTCTGTGATATCTCCCCTTATAGCATTCCCCTTCATTTATTCTACTCTATTAATTCTGGCTTCTTTGATATTTCACACAAAAAATGCCAGAATGTATCAACAGCATGGCCTTTGCATGTGCTGTTCCCTCTGCCCGAATTAGTCACCTTCCACATATCTATATGGCTAGTTCTCCCACTTTCTTCAGATCTTTATTCAAAGTCACCTTCTTAGTGTGAACTGTTCTATCAAAAATTTTCCCTCCTTTTCTCCTTTATTTCTTATTATCCCTTTTTACTATCTAGCATGTCATTTACTTTATTTAAATATTTTGTTTATTATCTGTCTTGCTAACTAAAATGTAAGATCTATGAAGACAGGAGATTTTCCTATTTCATTCACTACTAAATCCCCTAGTGCTGGAAACACAGTATGTGTTTGTTGAATGAATACATGATGCTCAATAAATACTGATACAGTTTTATGTAAACCCCCCCCCCCCAAACATACACCAAAAAAAGAAGAAGACAGACAGAATAAGAGTCACTCTGGGGATGGATACAAGAATAGGTTCAGGAAGACTATGCCAGGTCATTATGGAAATTGTAAACTTCCAGCTTTAATAGTGTTGCCCATACATTAGTCACTGGATTCACATGATTATGAATAAAAGGGTTTCATCCAAATCATCAGGCATTTTAGGATTTATTCTAAGAGCTTATTCTGTGCTAGATAACCTACTGAGGCTCTAACAGTTCCTCAACTTTCTTCTATACAGTGAGTTTAGCAATTTTGCTACTCAGTAATTACAGTTTTATAAAGACTTACATCATCACACCCTGCTTTGAGGTATGTGTAAACATGAAGTCTCATATCTTAGATATGTCAAAAAGAATTATATAGACTTTTGTTTAAAAATGAGGCTGTAATAAACTGATGACGAGATGGGCTCTTTAGCTTGGAGATTCAAATCCTTCTGCCTGATCTCCCTGCCCTTTGTTTTCCTGATTTTTACAATTCCCCTCACTGCCGACTTCTTTTTTTAATCTCTTTCTTGTTATCATTACTATTTTTTTTTTAATTTAAAGGTACACACCAGGGATTCTACATAGTTCACCTGAAAGCAACAAAAAATTAGTCAAGGAGTGAAGAATTACCTGCAACTTTATTACTCCAAAGAGACCAATTTAGATAACTTTTCAGAATTATGGCAAGTCTTCCAGTTTGGTTGGATTGTTTGTCTGTTTGTTTTTATATTTTGATTCCATCACACCTGAGACCAAGGGGACCTTCACTTCCCATATTGTGTCACCTGCAGGCATGAAGATGCCTATAGGCAATTATATGCGTTCTCTATTCATTTGGGGTTTGGCGATATTACTATTAGGGTGTGGAAGATTTGTTTCATACAGGGAGTTATGTAGCATCTTCAGGGGATCTGAGACCTAGAAAACAGCAGTCCTATTCAAGGAAGACCATGTTACCAGGGAGCCCAGTTATCAATCAATGTACCACAAAAATTAAACCGTCTCTTATAACAGCAGTTGAAGCACTGTGGGCAATGAATTCTTAGGGGGTGGCAAAACAGATGAAATCCAGTCATCACATTTTACAACAGATCTGCTGCTTGATAAAGTACAACTGGAGAGCAGACTGTTAGCAATAAGGCCATTTCTAAGAATAAAATGGGAGTTTATAAAAGATCCGTTTGAATTATTAACTCCAAAAAGTGGCTGGAGAAGAAAATGGTTGCTGGTATCACTGGCTTTTCTCCTCACATGTATGATTAGAACAAAGGGAGGCACAGAAGAGCAGGGGAAAGAAGTGAAAGCAAATTTCCCTCCGACATAAGGAGGCACATTTTCATGCAGAGCCTCATGGATACATGGAGAGGCCACCTACCAGGTAAAGAAAAACACTGCGGCCATCGTCAAAGCAAGCAGATGCCGAAGCAGGGGAAAACCAGGCTCATTATTACCAAACACCGTCTCTTTTTTTGCTTGCAGAAGCATTCCTTTAATACCAAGTGGACACATCCAGCCTTTCCTTTACTCGGCACCCTGTGAATTTCCACTCTCTGCTCCCAGACATCCCAATCCAGATTCCATTTTAAATGGGAGGTCATAAAGAAACAGTCAAGGTGACCACAAAAAATCTCTCTTGTTCTGAGCTTACAAACGAAAATCACTATAGAGAGGCAAGATTAGTGTTCCCAGATTCAATGCTTGCTGCCACATTCATATGAGCTTTGAAATCTGTCATCTGAAGCCAAGCAGAGGAAGATGGTGTCAGTGTTCTTTGATTTTATGAACATGTTTTCTCCATGTCGTGCGGAGACAAGCAGATGCATTCTGACTCTTCATTCATGCATTCCTCATGTGGGAATCCAGTCCAGTAGAGGAAAAGTCATGCTGTCACTGACAAGGAAGAACCTGTCATTTTGGTCACCTACTCTTCAAAAATTGCTCTAGGGACCATCCAAGGCTTCCTTTCAAATCCTATTAGTAGAAAACCCCAAAGTCTTCTTTAAACGATGTAATCTTCCTAAACAAGTAAGTTCCATTAACCGTAAATGCTGTTATCCATCTTGTCAGGGTTTCCTGCTTACATGGATGGTTGTTAAAGATGCATCCCTTTTTTAGGTAAAACAATTAAGGCCTCATTTAATGATAAGTGAGTTAAAATAACAATTTATACCACTAAGCTTACATCTTAAGTATTGCAGGTCTAATCAGGGCACTTCAACAAAAACAGTATAAGAGCTAAATCAGAAAAAAAATGTGCACTATGAGGTCAGTCTAAAAATTAGAGCATGAAAAACGTTTGATCAAAAGTTACAAAATTATCTTGTAGACTTGTTCACCAAATTCTGAAATAATAGAACCAGAGTACTTGAAATAAGTAACTTTGGGTTGAATTATTGCCATTGTTTGCTCTTTGATTGGGTTTTTTGTTTGTTTTTGTTTTTGATGCATTTTTCCTATCACAAAGTAGAGATAGAATTTTTTAAGTGCCAGTTATTTTCTATGAAGATGTATAAGATCCAAAGAAAAGTTGATTTAATTTTACTTCTTTATATTTACTTTATTCTAGATAATCTTTTTGGTACTTCTAAAAGTTAATTTATTAAACACCATGAAAGTTCAATAAGGTAGGCATTGTCATTACACTCATTTTTCAGGTGGAAACTAAGGCTCAGAATGGGTAAGTAAACTTCTTGACATCACACAGCTGGTAGATGGCAGAATCTGGCCTTCTGTTGGTAACTTCCCTATCACTTCTCATTTAATCACACATTCAGTAAGTGTTTAGTGAGCATCTACTAGATGTAGGGACTGGGGCTAAGCAAATTCAATATTGTCCTTTCTTCAAAATGTCTAGGGATTAAGAAGATAAATGAGACATGTACACAGTGTTTATATCCTAAAGAAGCACTGAGAAGCAATGTAGGCAAACACCTGGAATATATGAGGCAACTCCAAAATCCAAGAGAATGGGACATTGGAGAAACAAGAGAAGACAAGGATTAAGGAGGAGGGAACTAAAAATCATAATAAGGATATTTGTAAAGTGAGCCTATTATAAGTGTCACTCAAATGTTGAGAAATGAGAGTTCTCCATGGGAGAAAAATGAATTCTTTCAAAATGTAGGGGGTTTTGCCAATTTCATGATACAATAGACTCGGTGAGTACAGGTGTCCTGAAGCAAAACTTGCCTCTTTCTCTTCTTCCAATTTGGATAGTAAAGAAACTGACTAAGTATTTACACATTTTAAAAATACAATTTAGCTACTATATCCCCATAAGAATAAGCATTTTAAAAAAAAATACTGACAATGTCACGTGTTGTCAAGAATAAGGAGAAAATGAGACTCATAAATCGCAGCTGGAATGTAAAATGGAACAACTTTTTTGGAAAAAGGTCAAGGAGTTTCTTATAAAACTAAATATACACCTCCTCTATAAACCAACAGTTCTATCCCCAGGTATTCACCTAAAAGAAATGAAAACAGATGTCCACAAAAAGATTTGTACAAGAAATACAACAACATAAAAATCTTAAAAGCACTGTGCAAAGTGAAGTTGCCAAACGAAAGGCAATATGTTGTATGAGTTCATCTATATGAAGTTCTAGGCTTGGAAAAACAGTGGGTGGAATTTAATCAGAACAAGAGGTGATTCTGGAAAGGTACAGAGATTACTGGGAAGAATCCTGAGGGTTCCTGAAGAAGTTGCTATTTTATATAGTGATAGGAGTTTGGGTGACACAGATAAATGCATTTACCAAAACTCATCAAATGAGTGCTTAAGGTTAATAAAGCCCATTGCAGAAAGATTTTATGCTGAAAAAACAAGAAGTATGAAAGACATTGAATTTTAGTTAAAGATGTGAATAATGTAGTATTTAGAAATGAAATGTCCTCATATCTACTATTTATTTTAAAATGAGTCAAAAGATAAAGCGAACTGATAGATGGATAGATATGTGCTAAAGCAAGTTATTAAAATGCTAATTACAGAATCTAACCAATAGATCTATGAATGATCACTATAATATTCTTTCAACTTTGCTGTAATTTCAAAATTTTTCATAATAAAATATTGGAAAAATATAACTCCACTCTACATTAATATATTATTTTCCTTAAATAGGTTTGAGATCTGAACTACTACAAATAAAAGGTATTTTGTAGTGAGGAAAGCTTAATTTTTGCTGTTTAAATTACTCTCCATTCTTGATATGTAGATAAAAATAATCCAAGAAGTAACGCTACTACAAAACATAATTGAAGGACCCCAATTTTGTTGCACAAGACTTGTGTGACTTGTGTTTTAGAAATAATTTGACTGCAGTCTTTATAAAGACTTTTTTTTTATTATTAAATACAGTGGATCAGCCAGGGATTTTAGAAAATAAGTACAACTCTGGAGCCCTGAGAATGTGTTCAAAACATTTTTTTGCTATTGTAGAAAGTTTGGAAAAACTCCTAAGGACACAGTAAAGAAGAAAGAAACCACTCACAATTCTACCATGAAAAAAAAAAAAATCACTAGTAATAGTGTGAGAAATATATTTCCAATCATTTCTCTTCCCACATTTAAAATGGGAAATATAATATCTCATAAAGCATGTTTCAAGTGAATAAAAAATTTTCATAAATAATTTTAAGGCTATATAATGTTATTTTTAAATGGGTATGTCATATTTTACAATGGAAATGTGGACACGTAGTTTCCTTCAATTTTATTTTGCTATAATAAATAATGCTAAAAGAAAAGTATCTAGGCAAAAAGCTCTTTATATAATTATTATTTTTAGGACATAGAATTTCTGGAAATGTCCAACAGAACATCTCAGCTGGCATATGGGCTAAGGAGCATCCCCATGTGCTCAGTACAAAGTGTCCCTACTACTCCAGGACACTTCGATATTAAATATGTGTTTGACCTCCTCTCATAGTTCGTCAGTACCTTGGCAGCTTATGGAAAGGGACCTGAAACTTGTCTACACCTGTGTCAGGCTAACACACTGGGCAGGGGGTGATAAGAGGTAGGAAATGAAGAACTAGTTCTGTAAGTTTTCCTTTCTTCTCCAGTAAGGGGGGAGACACGAAATAGAATCCTAAGTGCGGTAGGGTACTGGCACTGGAAGATGCACTGAGAGGATCAAGGGAAGGCCGCCCTTCTCCCAAGTAATGGGGAGCTTAAACCCCTTACAGACTAAGGCAACCAGTGGCCCCTGGGTATCACTCAAAAGAGCCATCTCTGTGTTTTATTGAATAAAAGTATTTAAAATTAAAACTATCTGATCAACAGGAGAACAGATAAACCACTTTGCTTCAAAGGTCCTATTCACAATGAGTGGATATGAGAAGATAAAGGTATTTCTACACCACAACAGGAAAAGGTGTGAACCATGAAGAAAAAGCTTAAAAAACAAAAAAGTATCATATAGGCAAGAGAATCTGGTCCAAGGTAAGAAAAGGTTTGTATCTCTCTGCCTCAGTTTACCACAACACAAATCTTAAGCTCCTTTACTTATTTCTCTCCTAAATTCCATACCCATTATTATAAGTTCCATTCAGAACATCTCAATTTGTCTTAAATTCACTAGGTTCAAAAAAGAATTCATAATATTCTCTCCCAGGAATAGTATGTATAACTGTTACTATTGTCTTCTGTATTCTTGTTAACAATTTAGCATCTTCTCCAATACCAACACTTGAACTCTTACTTTTGAATTTGACACTTCACGCAACAATAACAAGAAGAAGAAAGAGCATTAAAAGGCATTAATTTCTTAACAGAAATCCCAGAAAGTTTCCTTCTGCCTTATTTTAGGCAACCTTCCTTGTAGAGTAACCACTGCTTTGATTTATTATATCACATATGAGTTTTATCTGTTCTGAAACTGTTCATATAAGTTAAATCATATAGCATTACTCTTTGATAGAAGGCTTCTTTAGCTCAACATTTTGAAAATAATCCATATCATTCATGCATGTCATTATTTTGTGTCTTTTATTGCTGAGTAATATTCCATTGTACACATAAATCAGTGTTTGTTTATCCACTCTTTCACTAATGGACATATGAAAGGCTGACTATTATGAATAGGAATGCTATGAACATCATGCAAAGTCCTTTTTTTGGTACTAGTCTTTTTGGGGGGAAAATACTAAAAGTAAAAGTGCTAAACCATAGGCTAGGTGCATACTTACTTAATTGAAAAACAATCAGACTGACTTCCAAGGTGATCAGTCATTTTATATTCTAGCTGGCAGAGTATGATGATGCCAGTTGCTCCATATCCTTGTTAACACTAATATTGTCAGTCATTTTAATTTAGCTATTCTAGTAAATCTGTAATGAAAACTCAATTGTTTAAATTTATATTTCCCTAATACTTACAATGTATACCAAAACTTCAAAGAAAATATAGGAATATCAGGAGTACATCTTCATGACTCTAGAGTTGGTGAAAATTCCTTTCATTGGACCCAGAAAGCACTAATTTTATAAGGAAAAAAGATATAGTAGACTGCATTGAAGTTAAAACCTTAAGAAAACCAATAAACAAGTCATATCTGGAATAAATATATACACTAAGTACTCATATCCGAACCATATAAACAACTCCTTCCATTGAAAAAGATGTAGATCCAAAGGGAAATTATGGGCAAAAAACTTGAATAGGCACACCACAGAGTAAGATATACAATGACTGAAATAGTGAATGAGAAAATTCCTCACAGCACTTGATCTTTACTTTTTGAAAGAAGTTAATCATTTTTTAAATTTTACTTACAATTTATGTAAGTTTAACTCCCAAACTACAAACCACTTGAAAGTATAACGAACATGTAAGGTATCTTCATAACCAATGATAAATGTAGAGACAAGTTAGGTAATGGATATTTTCAAATGGTTGACCAAATGAACAGTGTATATCTAAGACACTTCAGCTGGCCACCAATATTGTGAGTTACTGGGGCAATACTCTTAGAGCAGTGTCATAAACAAATAGACTTCAAGAAGAATAAGCCTTCCTGCAAGGAGGGTGGGGAAGGTCAATTCCCAAGGACAAAGGGAATGACATTTTGTCAGTGTAATATTTTAGAGGAAATGGGCTAAGTAGAATAAAACAACAACGATAACATGAAGCAAAGCTTTCCAAAAATAAGACACCTACTTTTTTGCATGGGCAACCCATCTCTGTGTGGGTAATTTTGCATCTATGAAAGCCCAGGGGAAGGTTATCAGACCAAAACAGGAAGCTGTGCATGGGTTTTCAGGCGGAAGTCACTAAGACGTGCCTCATGTCTCTGATGTGCATCCTGCTTGCCCGAAAACTCTGATTCCTTGTCAAAAAATAGACCCAAAAAATGTAGAAGCCATCATCACTGCATCACAGAGTGTTCTCAGACTCAGATGACATCATCTTGGAATTCCCAGCATACCATAAATCTAACTTTTATGGGGCATGTTCTCCATGAAGTAAATTTGTTCACTGAGACACTCGTGAATGACTTGTGTGAAACTTGCTCAACCCCATGATTTATGAGTTGTTGTTCAATATTTACAAGAACTCTGAAAGGAATTTTCTAGAGTAAAGGTTTACTTAGGTCATCTTCATAAGCATTAAAAACAATGATATACATTCTGTTTCAGATGAAGACCTTAAGAACCTGTTCTTTTCAATAAAAAAAAAAAAACAACACTGAATATATTCCAATGATCTTATTTCTGTCCCAAATTTTAAACTAGTTTGTAGAAATCATTCAATTCCCATGTAAAGGAAAGATGGGGCTTTTGTTTTCCATTCCTGATCAGATAAAGTTCCCAGAGTTTTGACATATGGAAATTCTAACCAATAGAAGCAATTGCCATGCCTTTTTCCGTTTAAGATGCTCAGAAAGAAAGAAAGTCAGGTTGCAGAATAATTTAAATCACATCTCATGACTAGATCAGTAGATAAGAGATTAGAGGGACGCTCAGTAGGGTTCATACAGGTCCTAGGAAAAGAAGGAGAAAAACAGAAGCAAAAAAGAAAAAAGAGGAGAGGTAAAGATTTTAGAGGTTCCTAAGAAATGGCATTCCAAACTGTAAAGTGTGTTTGTGTGTAAGGGAGGGGGAGGTATATGACAGTCAGAGAAAAGAATACCTTAACTGAAAATTACAGTTTATCAGGAAAAACCGTGGAGGCTGAGTTTTCTGTCAGGAAACCAGCACATAAAGCTATTTTGTAAAGCAAAGGTGATAGAACCACTTAGCTTATAAATAGATCTAATTCATATACTCATTCATTCATAATTTAAACCCTCAGTGAAATATGGAATATTCTAAAGTTAATCGCCTCCCCTGCTTCAGTGCACTCTGAAACTCCAAAGACAAAGTTCAGAACAAATTAAAGGCATTAAATTTATGTAAATGATGATCATCTGTGATTCCAAAGTATGAGGGCTAAGTTCAGTCAATGTGTATTGGTATTTCAGTCGCACCTAGAAGTTCTGCAAATGAATCAAATCCACCCTGAGAATGCTGATACCTAAATGTTCACTGGATTGCAGTGATGTTAGCCTGAGAGGTCATACTCAGCTTCCAGGTTCCACATCTCAGCTCCTGACATTGTCATAAAGCTCTTGTCTCAGTTCACACTCCCACAGAGCTCTGTCAGCCTCTGTATTCTGCAGCTCACACCGGACACCCAGGTGAGAATCACCTGCTTGCTCACTCCCATCCGACATTCTCTGTGATGTTTGGTAGCTTTCTTATACAATCTCTTTATTTTTAGAAAGTATTTCCTATAAGCCTTAGATGGAAAGCAGGAGATATCATAACAGTTATGAAAAGAAGTCATTGCACTAACTGCTTCAAGTTGGAAACAGCTAAGGAAGCAGAAACTAAGGACCTGCCACCAGCATCTACTCTTTTATAACAACTAAGCTATACAAGTTTTTGAGCTAAAAATTAGAAAGATTAATGCATCTCACTATACCTTGAAAAAGTTCAGATAGAAAAACTGACAGCAACTGAAAGAAATGACTATGTCCAAGAAGACTTTCTGTGATATCTAAATTTCAGAGTCAATGTATTGGCAAGTAAATAATATCAAGATGACATCCAGGTAGAAATATATTAAAGATTTATAAAACAATGCAAACTGTAGGAAAACACTGCTTTTTTTGCTCATCTTACTCAATGAGAATTTCCCATTTTACCTTTAACACTTGCACCCAACTGTTTTTATCCTCATCATTTTGGTATTAAAATGGAAGATAAACATATTTATCTCTACTCAAGCAAAACACACCCACATAATGAACAGAACTCCCTAAAAATATGACCTCTTCTGAGATACAACCCCTGAGCATTATTGCTCCAATTGAAGAGAAACATCTAAAACACACACACACACACACACACACATTTTAAACACCAGATCTGAAACCATAGTAACCAATTCAAGGGAAGGAAAAAATGGAACTCACAAAATGGTAGCACTCATTCAAACACATTGAGTGGCCATTCAGCCTTCAAACTACTCTCTCCATATCTCATTTCTTCCTCAAAGTTTCTCAAGGGAAAGAAGGTGTTTGGCCTTCTTGTCTGTCCTTTCTCAGGTCAACCATGGTTTTGATTTTTCCACAAATTTGACATACTCCTATAAAAGCTATCTGTAGTTCTCTTTTCTGATTATTCTATTTTCAAGTGTTCAAGGAAAGCTTATGATTCAAGAGATTCCCCTTAGCTTCTATAGGTCAGCATTCCAATGCTGGACTTCCAACTTGTAGAAAATGCAGCTTCTGTGGATGGGTTTGCTTCAACAGTATCAGGCTTTTCAGTGTGTTATTTTCATATTTTAATTCAGATCCTTTCTACCACTACCTATCCATTTCTATTTTGAAATTTGCTGGATGGTTTAAAGCTTTTAAGTCCTTTCTCATCTATTCTTTAAGATGCTTAGTTTAGCATCTTCCATTTCTCCCACCCCAGGATTTTCTCTGTGCATAATTCTTTGGCACCCCAGGCGGCAGGCTTTCAAACAGTTGTTGGGCTTTCTGTGGCCCCCCAAACAGTCCTCAAAAGATGGGCAATTTGGGAGCATCCTGAAGGATTTGGTGCCTGGGGTAATGTGTGCCGATTGTTTAGTGAATTAGCACCTCAGAAAAAGATCATAAAAAAGGTGTTCCTCATGGCGTGGAGCAAAAATAGACAGCTCAGTCAATCTGTTTCAGCACTATTCCTGCCTTGTCAGCACTCTCCAAATTTTAGAAGCTGGTTCCAAATTGATAACCTAGATGTTTTTAGCCAATGTGCACACTGTTTGGAGATACTATTTAAAAGATGTCAGCTGGAATTCATGATCTTGGAGAAGCTTTTAAAGAGAATGTGGTTATCTGGTCATGGATGATTCAGGCCAGTTTGTTCTTTGGGGCTCCAAGGTAGGAATGTGGCATGTGTTTTCCAGGAACCCACTTCCGATGTCTTTTTTTCTCCTCAGTTCTGTTCTTTAGCAATAAATCTACAATGACTATTTTAAGATCTCCATACATGACACATATTTGATGAAAAAGGCATCTGTGTTTAGCACTAATATTAACCACCAGTAATAAAGGGCAACAAGTGTACAGTCCCAAGGTTAAGCTATTTACATACATCAAATCTATTTACATAAATCAAATCTATTTACATATATCAAAAAGTAGGGCCTACTTTTTACAAATAAAGGAACTGAGCTGTTACTTTGCTAAAATATGTCACTTTGTCTCCAAAGTTTGTTTTGACCATTACATTCTCCTGCCTCCCTCTGTGCTGCATTTGAGTACACTTCGAAAAGGTCTAACACTCTGTAAAAGTCAGGTGGCATTATTCTGGCTGCTGGGAAAGTCTTAATCTTCCCCTATTCTTATTGCTACCATCCACAGGAAGATGTGTAAAGTGGTTTGAATGGTGCAGATCTCCTCTGAGTCCTTTAAGTGAGTGTCCTTCTACCTTGGGAAACAGAGAGTGATACTTCAAAGCTAGTGTTCTAGAGTTTCAAGAACTCAAGAGATGGCCAAGTGTCATCAGAAGCGGCTACTGTCTGCTTCTCAGCATGGAGAAGAAAGAGGCTTGACAAACACAGCCCACAAAACAGCTACTTCAAGGCAGAAGGCGACTGCTTTGGATAACTACATTTTCCTGCTGCGGTTGCAAAGAAAATGCTGGCATTCCGAAGGCATTTATTTCAAAAAGAGTTCAATCACCTGCTCCTTGGAAGATACCTATGTGTGAAGGTCTCTAAGGAAAAGATCTTGCTTCTGTGACACCACAAGTTAAAGAAGTCTGTTTCCATTATCCGTCGCCATTATTTTGAAGTGAGCTACAGATTGAGGACAAAGGTCAAGACGCATGCAGCAGAAAAATCAACGTGTTCAGGTCTCGAGAAACCGCTGCTCCCGCTTATGTGGCATTGTGATTTCCCCTAGTTTAAGGGTTATTGTTTCCTGATACAGCTCTCTGGAAAATAAAATAAAATTAAAAAAAAAAACTGTTTCCCAGCTTTTCCTGAAATAACAGTACACCTCACTTTTAAGAGGTGAGACTACTTTTGCTCACAAGTCAATCTTATGGGCAGGCAGCATTAGGCGATTGCAAGTTATCGATAATTGCTTTGTTAAGCAAACAGATTTCAGCAATTGCTCGCCAGTGAAATATTGCTTTCAGGACATCAACTCTTTGTTCGAAAAGAAGAATTAATCTGTGGTGGAGGCAACTAAAGTGATCTTAATTGGAGCTGTGAATTTAGTCTCATCCAAAAATTAGGGGAACTATTTGGTTGATCTCAGTAGATTCTTGAATTTGCAAGAATTCTTTTCTCTCTTTCTCATGCAAGAATCTACAGTTCTAAGCTGATGTGGAATCCACATATCTAGGTGTTTAAATAACCACCCCCTCCACCATCATTAGTAAACACTGCTTTGCAGCAGGATATCAGTGAACAGCCTCTGTCAATTACCAGGGAATGTCAGTACATCCTTTTTGATAAGGTAAGGAAGGTACCTGTGATCACACACTTTCAGGAGAAAGCAGATGGGGTGTGTTCGGGTGAGAAAAGTGAATAAGCAGACTTGGTGACCATCCAATCTAAGAGCAGCTCATAAACTCACGTTGAGAATAGAGAATAGGACTATTTGGAGTACGTTCTTATATTGTCTTTCTAATCTAAAACCTCAAAAGAGACTGCCCACAATGGCCTCTTTCAACATTTTTTTCTCTGCCCTAAGAAAGCCTAATTTATTGCTGAGTACAATTCTATCTTGTTTCCTACTCTTATCAATACATCCCATTTTGTTTTAAATCGTACTCTAGATGTCCTTGAATATTTAAACCTCCTCAAGGACAATATGGTGGAGAAACCATGGTAGGTTTTGTAACTTCATCAGCCTAGAAGAACAGATACAATTTGAAAAAAATCTCAGGGTTCTATGTAAACTGTTATTCTTGAGTTAATGAGACAAGGGCTTTGATCAATTAATACACACTCCTCGGCCTGTAAAGCAATGTGGGAAAGTCCTTAAAATATTTCTGACAGAATTAGCTAAAACAGTGTGTGTGTGTGTGTGCACATGTGTGACAGAGACAGAGACACAACACATGTGTGCACATCCTTTAGTTTGGGATAGAAGACAGAATGAAAGTTGAAAATTAAAACTAATAGGCAAAGTCTCAAAAGTCTAAGTATTATTTTCAGTTTGAATCTTAAAGAAGGGTTTGAGTGGTTCATATTCTATCTGAAATGGTTTGTTCATAAATAATGAATGTTAGAAAGGCAGAATGCCTAAAGTCCCTTTATATCCAAAAGGAAATTTATGATCCCTTCAAATTTTTAAATCATTTCAGACTGTGTAAAAAGAATACCTTTAGGTATTATTCTTGACCTAAGTTCTACTCTGGCAACTTGCTAGAACTGTGTTCCACAGAAGACAGAGTTAATCAACCTCAGCACAATTGATATTTTGAACCAGTTAATTCTTTGTTACCAAGGGCTATCATGTGAATTACCGAATATTTAACATGATCCCTGGCCTACTACCTATTAACTTTTAGAAACAAATCCCAATACCAGTCATGAGAATCGAAGATGGTTCCAGACATTGCCAAATGGCCCTTGGGAAAGAACAGGACAAAAATCACCCCTATTTGAGAATTGCTGATTGAAGAATAACTATGTAATGAGGTTGAAGGAGACCACAGGGAAGGGATTTTACTAAAGAAAACAGCTGCAAGGTAGTTTCAACTTTAATTCTATGTTGCCCACTGTAAAACACGACAGCAAATTTGGTCATCCCCGATCATAAACATGTAAAGCATATTCAGTCTCCTTTTGTATCTAGTCTTGCCTTGCAAAGATATTTGACAACAAGAATGTGCACTAAGTGATTTAATGTGACATCTGAAGCAAGGTCTTCAGAGGTCTTGCTGTTTCAAAGGTGTTGTATTGGAGTCTTGCCCTGAGAACACTCCATACGGAAGCCAGTATAGCCTCGTGGAAGATGCGAGAACACACGAAAGAAAAACAGAGTGCTCAACCAACAGCATGTGCATAGTGCCAGGCCTTGCATGAAGCCATGTTGGACCCTGCAGGCCAGGAGATTCTCCAGCTAATCGGCCTCATGAGTGAACCACAGTGAAGCCAGCAAGGTAAACATCAGTTAACATATAGAATCAAAGGAAATAAGTTCTTGTTCTTGATTTAAGACTCTGTTTTGGACAGAGGACTCACTTAGTTTCTTGACATAGAGCCAAAGCACAATGCTTTCAAGAAACTCCTACATGAAATGTGGTGGATCAGATGCAGAGAAGTGAATGACTTAAAGTCAAGGTCATGAAGACACAGCTCCTAGTGTCCTCAGAGACTTCATACAGCTTCTTCAAACATGTGTGTCCCTAAGAAACTAACTTTTCAGAACCTCGTTCAATTAGAGGAAAGTACATTTATACAGTATTGACAATGTACAAAGTATATAAAGGAGAGGTTACAGTTTTCTGCCTTACAGTAGGTTAGAACAATTTTGGCTATTATTGTGAAAAAACATAAAACGCAATTCTTGGAACAGAGAAGAATATATGCATTCAACAGATCATGATTTGTGGAGGTTTTATATTGATAACTTGTCAGCTAGGCTATGCTGAAAGAATATTCCTAGAATCTCTTTCCTCTTAAAGATCCAGATAAGAGTTTGACCAAAAGAGCAATTACAAGTGTTTGAAACTGAAGGGGAAGCTGCAGAATTTGAAGTCTTCCTAGTTGGATGCAATGAGAGATGGATGCAGTGATGGGTTCTGGTATATCCACTGCATCCAGCTCAACCCTCCCAAGCTGTGCCCCATTCTTTGTTCCAACTGTTGGTCCTACTGAACAGCAGGACCACCTGACACAGAAGCAACAGCTTCCATGTCCTGGCTGCCAGCTGGGCATCTGAATGCGCTTATTAGCTTCCCAGACTTTCCTGTAAAGCACCCTTTGTTCTCTTGTACCCACATGTCAGTGCACACATCCCACATGTGACCCCAGGGATGGTCAGTAGTTTTTATGACCAACTCTTCCTTTTGGGATTCTCTCCAACTTCTCTACAGTTATGTACAGTCTTCATGTAATAAATTCTTTCCACTATGATACTCACAGTAGTTATTTACTTTCCAATGGAACCCTAACAAATAAGAAGATATGTTTCAGAAGCAAGAAATACTGAGGATTTCATTTTGCTGACACGTCATTTAGAGGATCCTGTGGTTGGTTGGCTAACATCAATAATACTGCAGATGTCCTTCTATTAACTTGGATATACAGTCTACTCCTTCTTTACCTAGTCCTGGAGATGCAGAGGGTGAGAAGACACATTAAAACTCACTCCTGCACTTTCTTCTTCCAGTTATGAATCTAAAAGGTCTCAAGAGATATTTTTTATAAAGTGGAAGAAGGAATTAGTACCCTGTCTATAGAGATAAAGACCTCATGAATTAACACTGTTTTGAGGAATTCCAAGAAAGGGCATTTTCAAAAATTAAAAGTAGAGAAAAGATAGTATAACAGGGTCGTCCCCAGGAAAGGGGGAAGTTCCAGAATCCTGGTTCCACCCTAAGTGGGTGGAGCTGAGTAGGAAAAGAAGATTCTGCAGAGAGGAGGACAGAAGGAAGGGAGGAAGAAGGAAGCAGGATGGAGAGCAACAAGGAGACCTTGAGGAGGCATGTGGAGCAGAGGGACATGTGAAGAAACTATGCTTGCTTTTTGGTCTTGGACTGGTTGGAACAGAGGTGGGTGAGAGATCCGTGGGGAGTTTAACAATGGCAACTTTCATCTTGATTTTGATTTTGCTCTTTTCCTCCCAGATTTGTCTAACTCTTTCTGACCCTTTTCTATGGGTCTCTACTGAAAGTTCCTTTCGACGACGTGTGGCAGGCTTTTGGGCCTTGCTTTAGGCCAATCCTATTTGGCTGGACTTGTACCCTCAAGGAGATGGGTAACTTTAGATGCTTAACTTAGTAATTATGTTCTTTGTCCTTTCTGTATTGCACCCTAATTGTATTAAAGTTCCTTTCCATTAAAGTTTTTATATGTTTGTCTTAATGCAGCAGATGGCAGAACCCATTCAGAGAGGACAGGCTTGGGGGTTCTGGGGTGTTCCTCTCCCTGATAGTATTTGAATTTTTGGTGAGACAAGAAATTATTTATGGCACTAGAAGAGAGAGAGATCTCAAAAATAATTTAATTAGGTTCCAGTGCCCATTGGAACTACCAAAATACCGAAAGAAAGATCTGTAGGCAAACGTAAACTTGAGCGGTATAAATCAGTAAAAAAGAAAACATTTTCGGTAAGACATAATGGAATGTGTCAAGGAGAAATAAATGCCATGAGCTCCAAGCTTTATAAAACTGAGCACTGGACTTCTGAAAGTATGGTGTTCATGGTGAATTCCATAATGGTTAGAAGGAATTTTGAAGTTATAAAAATGAGATTATAAGACTGCAATTCAGAGTTGTAGATTTTCAATAAATCAAGTCACACACATCTTCTGTTTTTCACTTACCTTTGGCCCTAAATGGTTAACCTTTGGCTGAATTGATGCCAGATCTACACTAATGGTTCATCAATTCTAGAATACAACAGAAATCTCCTGGGGGCTTGCAGAAAATATGCCCTCTGGGCCCACATATGGAGATCCTGATTCAATAAATGCTGAGTGGCATCAGGAAATTCCTCCTTGTTTTGAAATATGCCAATCAATTCTGACCTAGAAAGTCCAGTAGCATAACCTAGGAACATTATCTGGATCCCAAAGAGTAAGTTACAAGTAACCAAATGAAAACATCAAAATGTTTTTTTTTTTAAGTATACGAATATCATATAATGTCCAATATGCTACTTTGCTGAAGAAAAAATACTATTTGCTTTGTTCATCAGGAAAATGCATGGAGTTCATTATTTATGTGAGCGTGTATATGTATTTGTGTGTCCGTGTGTGGCGGGGGAGGGGAGAGAGAGAGAAAGAGAGTCCTATACAATGTCCTTGGTGTTATTGGCACCTCTGTCTCATATGTGAAATCAGGAGAGTCTCTAGTTTGCTAATAGGTCCAGAAAAATGGTTCCAGACCAAAGTAAATAATTTTCCCCATCGTGTGTTGCTAATTCCAAATAAATGCATAAGATTACTCATGTGAATTTGGTTATGCTAGGGAAATCTGTACTTTTTTTCTAACAGAGTATATGCCAGAAAATTAAGACTAACTTTAGTTCTCTACGAAGAATTTATTTTAGCAAAAGGGGAAATGTTCAAACATTCAAGTTTCAAAAGTGGCAGAGGAGTACACATTTTGTGCTTAAGGGTTTTGCAACAATTCAGGTATGAAATGGGATATCAATCTTTCACACTTGGCATCTTGATTTGCTTATTCTATGAGTGGAAATGGTATTGCATGAAACAGGGATGACTATTTTTGAATGTTCTCTCTTGCATGCTTGCTTTGCAGATTTTTGTCTGTCTGAAATGCCTTCCCTATACCGTCTCCACAAAACTAAATCTTGCTTTTGCCTGACACTCAGCTCAGGCTGCACAACCTCAGGAAGCTTCCCCTGATTTTGCCATCCCCATAATTTTACTGCCCTCTGATTAGAAATCTCTTCCTACCTGGTTTCATCATAGCTGATCCTTCCTTTTACTAATGCACTGTGACTCCAGCAGAGATTCAAAGCTTCATTCTATTTTTTTCTGTCTATTCCTGGGATTGAGTAAATAGTAAAGGTTAAAAATTATCTGCTTAATAAGTAGATTTTTTAAATTGCAAATTATTAACCACAAAATAAATCCCAGTGAAGCATAAAGTTAGTGCCTGAGGGTGACATTTATATAGAAATCCAGAAGGCCTTTAGTTAGAACATGTGTGACTATGTTAAAGAAAACCAAACCCATCACACCTACAATTGCAAATGTACATCAGCACACAATGGGAGAAAAGCCTGATATGCTATGTTTAAGTGCTAAAAAGTTACAGTATAATTAGAATTGGTTTTCCCTGTTTCACTGTACAACCCTCCCACCCATCCCCTTTTCCCCCTGTGTTGCCTTCCCTCGCCCATCCACCCAGCCCACTCCTAGAAGATAATGAAGTTTTGATCCTTTTCTTTGCTCCTTACAGGACTAGTACAGAACTGAACAAATACTGATCTATTTCCCTCGGTCTTATTAATAGGAACAATCCAGCAATATTCCTTCAGGTAAGTGTACAAAGTATCCTAACCAAAGTAAGAACACCAATAAGTACTTATTTTTTAAGGAAACGTCATAAAAGATTTTCTTTCATTGACCAATTGATTTTAAATACAACCTTTTCTTGTTTAATTGGTGTAACTTCTTGGTTTCAATTTTTACATTTATCTTTACTGTTCATAATTTTTTTTAAAAAAAAGTAAAATTTCCTTATTTGTTTTCTATTCTTTTCTCCCACTGCAAGTTGAACTGTGCCATGCCAAGCAAACTGTGATTAAGGAAATGAGTTTTGCTTTTGATCAATTAAATTAAAAAGTTGGCATATGAAACTTGTGACTCCTTAAAATAATGACTAAATAAAGAAGAGGTAGTTTAATATTTCACACAGTGAAACAATAATCAGAAGTAATAAAAACAGACATCTTTAAATAGACAAAAGTGACAAACCTATATAATGCATAGGGTTTATTCCAATAAACTCCAAAATTAATATCTCATAAAAGAGTGAGTGCAAATCATCGCACTTGATTTAGTGCAATCAGATTGAACCTGCTGTCTGCCTATAAAGCTATCATTACACAGGCATTTATATCCTCAGCAAACAAAAGTTGTATAGGTAGGAAGATGAACACACTCGGAAAGTGAAAACATGTACATATCTCAAATGAAAAACTTTTACTTATTGAATCAAAAAATCAAGAAGGCTTCAAATATGTTGAGCCCTATATTCACCCAAAAATCCCTGTATTACTTGATCTCATTCCTAAAAATCAAGAAGCTTTGTGATTTTAAATATAGTTGAGTTTGAGACGTGACTGAAGATGCATTTGATCTTTCCAGAAGTACCGTACCTGGTTGGCAATATATGAATTTTTTAAAAGAGGGATGCCAACATCTTAAATTCTGAGACAGGAATGAACTAATATGTTGATATAAATTATTCCAGAAATGCTTAGACATTGATGTGGAAGGAACTTCAGAATGTTTTAAGGAATATGCTGGGGTAATATGAATTTGGAATTTTGACTAATTAAAGTGATTTATCGATTTGTATAAAAGATAAATCCTCATTTTCCTATGAAAGTAAATTTTCCTTTGTAGGAAAAGTAGGGTTAGAGTTCAGCATCCTATTCTGTTGGTTCCCTGCCTTTATTCTTTCCAAATATTTCTTGCTCAATGAGACCCACCCAGAGACCTATTTAAAAATTTATGTAACATATCTACATGTTGATTCCTTTTACCTTGTTTTTTTTTTTTTTTTTCTCTTTGCATGGTAGTTCTTCCTCTTTAACTTGTATGTGATATTTCTTGCTTGTCTCCCCAAGAGAGGATAGTTTATCTGTGTTGTATTCCAAGCAACCAGAACAGCAGCTAGTAATGGTGGGCACAATAAATATTAGCTGACTCTTGATGAATTTATATACTATCTAGAAAAGTCAAAAAGTGTGTTTGGGTAAAATCCACTTTACCAATGTATAAAAGATGAATTTAAACATTATTTGGCATCAATTCATGGTACCAATTTCAAGTAGTTTTAAAACTGTACTCAATATTCAGAATATTGTTTTCAAATACATTTTGGTTAATATCAATATACCCAAAACATCTGTGCACTGTACTGTGTAAACTATTTTGTTTGCCAGTTTATAGACTTAGAGATGCACATCTATAAGGTAGCCAGGTTCATTTTAGAGTAAAAAATGTTGAAGCTGTAAACTGCCTTAAATTTAAGATCAGGAACATTTTGAAGGAAACAATTGGGAAATATTTTCATTATACATTTGTACACACTTATTTTCTTTTTAAAAAAAGATTTATTTATTTATGCATACAAGCACTGGGGTACAGGCCAGAGATGTGGGGTGTGAGAGCATCCACCAGAGACAGAGTGGGGAGCAGAACAGGCAGATTAACTGAAATACACTGGGGGCAGGAGGTGATGCAGGAGAGGTCCACCATGCCATGTGAGTAACCCTCCCCCCCCCCCCCAACTGGTTGGCGGGGATTGAACTCATGCTGCAGTGACTGTAGTTTGCTTCACAATGCATTGCTTAACCCAATGTGCCACCGGGAAGGCTCCACCTATTTTCTTGATGTGCTCATCCATCTGAAGCACTCATCTACACTTACTCATCCATTTAAATTTCAGCACCTGCTCCACATTTGTCTTGACAGAATGACATCATTGACTCGTCATACATAACACAGTAAGTAAAGCAAGCACCTTCATGACAACATTTTTATTAAATTTCTCTGCCATCCCCATATGGAGGTTCCTCAGTCTACTAGAAATGGAACTACCATATGATCCGGCAATCCCACTCCTAGGGATCTACCCAAAAGACACAAAAACACTGATCC
>JAGFMF010011681.1:4178091-4317540 GCA_019455555.1 Galemys pyrenaicus | reverse complement strand
GGCTTCACTATTAGGAGGAATATGAAAGAACAACAACAACAATAAAGAATAAGCTCAAGGAATTGGGCAATTATAACCAAAAGTAAACAACAACAACAGAAACTTAATAAGACCAAAAAGCCGGGATAAACCAAAGGGACCATGGGGGGGGAGGGGAAGGGGGGAGGGCAAAGACGGGCAAGAGGCCAGAGGGTGCACAAGGGACTGAGATGATGGTGCATGGGTGAAATGGTGGTGGGTACTCCCTGGGGACTACAAATGATGTCAAATATAACTAATAATAATAATAATAATAAACAAAAAATTTCTCTGCCATCCTTCCTAGTCAGAGAAGTGTGACCTTGGCTTTCTTCTACTATTATAGTAATGGGGTTATCCAGGATCTAAAAATGACTCTGGCTTCCAATAAATGGTCTTCCTTAACTACCCAGCATATTTTGGGAAAGGAACTTTCAGATCCACTTTGGAGTTTAGAGATGAATTGTCTCACCCTCTTAATATCACAGTTGGCCACTTGGGCTCACAATTAGGAATGATTATGATTCCTTACTACAAATAGTCAAGTCCCCACACAATCCTAATGTAGCTTCACCCTCTAGCAGTCCCTGTTCCATCTGTGATCTGAATCCATACAACATACAGCAGCAAAGTTATAAGCGTTCACAGTACTCTTCCTGACTATGGGATGGATACAAAAAAAGCAACAAAACCAAATACAATATGAGGACTGTTGTAGTTTTTATTAATGATATACTTCCAAGTTACATGGAATCTCATGCCATTTTTGAACAAATGGGCACACAGGACAAGTACGGGGCCTGGTGTACATGCTGTGTCTGTCTCAGATGCCTCTGCAAAAGTTCAGGTGAGAGTGACTCTGCTAGACCAGAGTAATCACCTCCTAAAGGACTTCCCCTTTCCTTTCTGCCTTGTTCCTTTTCATCTGCCGTCGTAATGAGAAAACTAGCTTCCAAAAATCTTTAAATCCCTTGCATCTTCCCACTTCATATAAAAAAAAAATCCAAAGTCCTCATAGTCATATGATTCAGCCCGAATTTGTTCAGATCACTCCTATCTGTACCCCACCTCTTCCGGTGCGGCCCCAAGAAAATGTTCACTGTGTGCTTGTTCATGATCTTCCACTTGACTGAGAACTCTACGTGTCTGCTTTGTCCATCCAGTGACAAACATGGAACCCAGCTTATACAAGACACTAGTAAACAGATTTCAGATGGTCGATTAAACATATTTTCTATTACATGGGCCCTCCCTGGTGGCACAGTGGGTTAAATAACACTCTATGAAGCAAACCACAACCACTGCAGCATGAGTTCGATCCCTGCTGCCGGCTGGGGAGGGGACCCACATGGCGCAGGCAGACCTCTTCTGCCTGGCCCGCTGTTCCCCTCAGCAGTGTGTTTCAGTCCATCTGCCTGTTCTGCCCCCTGCTCTGTCTGGTGGATTCTCTCACTTCCCTGTACCTCTGGCCTGTACCCCAATGCTTGTATGCATAAATAAATAAATATTTTTTAAAAACCACATATTTTCTATTACAAATGATAGGAAAAAATGGTTAAAATATGTCCATACCAGTACTGAGAAATGGAACAATGCAAACAGCAAATGAATACAGTCAGGATTTGAGGATGATATAAACATAAGTAAAATCCAATATACCTGCAAAATCTGTGACCCAGTTTATACTAGGAAGGAAGTTATTATGACTTTTGAGTATTTTTTTTTTAAATCTCAGGATTTAGTGTGGACATATTGATGAACAAATGAGCAATGTGGAAGATGAAGCAAAGCAATTCTCTCAGGTTGCACAGAAAAAAGATGTGGGAAAGTATAAGGAGACAGTAAAGAAAAAAAATAGTGAATTCAGAAGTTTCTACTTCTTCCTAATAAGGATTCCAGTAAGAGAGAATGAAGAAAATGCACGGTAGGAATAAAACATAAATAGAAGAAAATTCAACTGAGCTGGAAAAAATAGGGAAACTCCAGTGTTTCAAAGGGCTATCAACCACCATGCCGCAATGTTCTCAACTTTGAGAAAATTTAGCTTCGATGATAAGAGAAGATCATAAAATCTAAAATGACAATATGAAAAATTCCCTTTAACTTCAAAGAAAAGAAGTTAGAGTGAGAATGCAAATATGTATCACCTGCAAATTTGTATGCTAGAAGAAAATGGAAACATTTCTTCTTGGGTTCTTAGCTGAAATTATTCTGAACCTAGAATTCTAACTCCAGCAAAATTATTGATCAGGTATCAGATTCCACAAAGACTTCTCTGAAGCCTATCATGCAGTGTCACACCTGTGTCACTGAATTTTATAGGTTTTTGTGTGTGTGCATGACAATGTAATTTTGTGTATTTGTGATTCTTGTGCATGAGGTGAATAGTCTTCTTAGTCTCATTGTTTTGCATGCAGCTGTCCAGTTTCCCCAACTCCATTTATTGGAGAGGTTTTCCTTGCTTCAGGGTATATTATAGACTACTTTGCCATAAATTAACTGTCTTTACAGGTAAGGATTTGTTTCTGGGCTCTCAATTCTATTCCATTGGCCTGTGAATCTGTTTTTGTCCCAGTAATGCATCCTTTTCATTATTATAGCTTTGCAGTATAGTTTGAAGTCTGGGATTGTGATACCACCATTCTTCCTCTTTTTGGATTGGAATTCCTATAGCTATTCAAGGCCTTTTGTGAATTACAGTAGAGTTTGCCCTATTTCTTTGAAGAATTTCATTTTCTTTGTCTTTTATTTCTTTTAACAATGTCTTATAGTGTTCTTTGTGTATGTCCTTCACGTCCTTTGTTAAACTTTCTCCTAGGTATTTAATTGCTTATGGTAGAATTGTAAATGAGCTTGTTCTCTTAATTTCTTCCTCTCCTATCTCAATGTTTGTATATAGGAAGGCAACTGATTTCTGTGAATTCATTTTGTATTCTGCCACTTTGCCTAACTGATTTATTGTTTCAATAGTTTTTTTTTTTAGTGGAATATTTAGGGTTCTTTATGTAAAAAAGCCTGCAAATAATGCAAAAAATGATGGTCTTACCTTTCTTACCTAATTTAGATTCCTGTTATATCCTTCTCTTGCCTAAAGCTCTATCTTGAAGTCCCAATACTATGTTGAGTAGTAGTGTTGAAGGTAGATATCCTTGTTTTTGTACCAGATTTTAGTGGAAAATTCCTCAGTTTCCACTATTGACAAATGATATTAGCCAATGCTCTAGAAATCCCTAAATTCCAAAAAAAAAAAAGCAACAAAGCAAAAATTTTTAAATAGCAAATGGAAAAACGCAAAATAATATTGTACATTTCTCTACACAAATATTTTGGATAAATCTAGAAATCCATTTCAACAACCGTAAAATGCTCAATGCCACTGGATCTACAATCTTGGATGGTAAAAATAAGTTATATATATCTTTCTTTCCACTAATCTCTAACTCCCATTTAACCCAAACTTCAATTATGATTATAGGCAATAGACAATCATGGTTCCTGTGACTTTTCTAATCACAGATGTTTACACCCCTTTTCTGTTGATGCAGGTATATGAAAATATTACTTATGGTAGTCATTAGGTAAGCCTGTGTATTGTACATCCTCCCCACATCCCTGTCTACAGATGCTCGGTCTACATAGCTGATCACCCCCTCTGACAAATATGCCTGGTTACCCATGTCCTCACAATGCTGACAGCCACTTTTCTATCTGCATCTATGCATCAGTACTTAAGAGTAAGTGAACATTTTCCCGTCCTTATTTTTTCCAACTGGGCAGTTGAAATGAGAATTCTGAACTCTCCATAAGGCATTAGGGTGTTTTGTAACACTGAGTGAGCTACCAGGATAAGCTTTACAAGTTCAAACAAATCACATGATTGAGATAACTGTTGAAGTATTATTTAAAGTAACTTATTAGTATTCACAGATTGTGCGGTGATTCAGGCCATGCGTGGTACAAGTTCTGAGTAGCAGAAGTTCTTTATTTGGTTTCCTCTTCACTTCTCGTTTTGTAATTGTGTTACGAGGTAAAGATAAGTACACGTAACCGATTGTACACATGGGTTTTGTGCCTTTTTATTTCATAAAATACTGAACATATTGAGAATAGCATTGTGAGATCATAAGCATATCAGAAAAAATTTTATCACTCACACACTTAATTTGTAGGTGGGCGTGGAAAAACATGTGATTCGACTCACAGTTGAAGGACATTATTAAAAGGGATTTCAATAAAATGTTCCATGGAATTCATCAATTGGATAAGGGTCCATGGCATTTTAAAAAAATAAGATAGGTTGACAATTATAGGAGAACTGAAGGGCACTCAAACAATCATACATACACACACACCATTGTTCTGACCAATTCCAAAGACTATGCCAAAAGACTGCCACCAAATTTTCCAGGAACTCATTGTTTCCTTAACTAAATTATAATATGGGAAAAAATAAGATTCTTCTTCCAATGTTCATCCACAAGTCAAGTAGTCTACCTCTGACATCAGGAGTAGGAAATGTATATATCTAGGAAAACCACTAAGGCAATATTACTCATCAATATGTACAGAATTCCTAAATAAAATACTAACAAAGTTAATCAGTTTCCTCCAGTGTAGTAAGAAGGAGAGAGAAAACACACACTTGAGAAGTGTACAACTGGTAAATGAAGTTGAAGCTTGAAGTTTCTCTCAGCTTTTGGGATGTGATATTGAAGGGAATGGAATAATTTGAAATAGTTGTGGCAGACAGTGGGAGAGTAGTTCAACCTGACAAGTCATTAGGACTGCTATGTAGTGTTGACTGTTTATTTGAGATGGGGTATCACTGCCACGCTGGCAAGATTTTTGTTCAATGGAGCTTGTCTGCTTGGTTACAGGGCACTAAGACCTGTGGTCTTGCAGAAAGGTGCAGAAATGCACCTATAATGGAGAAAAAGTCTAAGGAAATAATACCTATTTAAGCTGGAAAGGTAAGAACAGAGGAAATGAGGAAATGGGGGCAATGATTTGTTGAAACAAATTGGTCAGGATGGGAGTAGTTGACAGAAACATTATTACATATTGCTATTTTGGAATATTATGCAGCAATTTAAAAGCATGAAGTAGATGCACTAAAATGTAAAACTCACCAAGATATTATTGATTGAAACCAAGGAGAGAGAGAGAGAGAGAGAGAGAGAGAGTGTGTGTGTGTGTGTGTGTTCTACCAAATGATGCAGTTATAAGGAGGGGGCTTACAATTTTTATTTATCTTTATTTTAACTTACTATGATTTGAGATTTTATAGCAAGTATGCATTTTAATTTTAAAAATATATTTAAGTCTATTTGCATGTTAGAAAAGATGTTATATAAATATGTCATGTAGAGATGCTGCTGTTAACATTTCTATTTGTTTTCATCCACTATTTTTTGATGTGAATATCATTTTTTTTACAAAGGGAATCATATTGTGCATCCTGTTTTTAATCAGCTTTTCCCACCTTTTCTGTAACATTAAATATTCCTCTAGTATCATTTTTAGTGGCTAAATAAAGCTTTGTTGTTAAATATTTATGCTTTATTCAGTTTTTATTTCTACCAAAAACACTTCCATAAAAATCTTGAAGCCATAATTTTGCAAACATCTATGACTATTTTCTTAGCATGAGTCCCCCAAAGTAAAAATGCTGGTTTAAAGGTTTTATGCGAAATTCTGAGGCATTCAGTAGATATGGCCAAACTGCCTTCCAGAAAGATTTTAAAAATTTACACTCCTACTAACAGCATATGACAGTGCCTCTTTCCACACTTTTTTGGCCAACACTGAGACTGTAATTTCTTAATCTAGCTTTTAGATTTTTAATATTGGGTCCATATAGCAAGATCTATCATGAGATTAAGGATTTCTTTCTGTCTAACTATATATTAAATTATATTTCAAGCTTAAATAACATAAGAGATAATGACCCATAAACAGTTGATTCTCTGGATGTAAAAATCAGGACAATATTTATGTACCTTTACAGACTGTTCTAAGCTTCCCTTCTTTGCCAAACAGTTACCTGAAAGATTGAGGATTGGGTTTTTAAGGTCTGTTTCTAACTGCCTCCGATGAGCAAAATTATTAAAATTTAAATATAAGTTTAAAAACTGTGCATTGGACCTTTGTGCCATTGAAGAAGGTCAAGTTCAAGCCCCTTATTTAAAAAGACCTCTCCCTGAGAGATCACAAAAGGAAGCCTATTAACATTACATCTATCCCTTCTCTTTTCCTCTTTATTCATTTTAAAATAAGACTAATACTGACTGAAAGCTAAAATGGCAAAAAAAAAAAAAAAAAAAAAGCCAAGACTTGCCTTATATTATATTGCTATAGCATGAAAAAAATNAAAAAAAAAAAAAAAAAAAAAAGCCAAGACTTGCCTTATATTATATTGCTATAGCATGAAAAAAATGTGAATTCTCTAACTGAACCCACTGGGTATGATTATTAGTGGATATCTTTGAAGACTTACCCAATTAATAAAAACTTAGCTGTTTTGTTTTTTTAAACAATAATGGAAAAGACCCATTCGATAGTGCCAAGTTGGGCATTTTGTGTTTTTATTTTCAAACAAGAAATGAAGAGTTTGGTATGGTTGGAGTTTAGTTACTAAACATTTTGTTATTCCTATAAAAATCAATGATAAATTTTCAAATGGAAATGCTATTTGAAATTAGAAATGCTTCTAAACTTTGAAATGCTTCTCAATTTTGAGACCATGAAATGACTCAAATTTTAAAATATTTTCTTTTGGAAGGAAAGGAAGATAGTTGCTTACCATCACTAGGGTCTGACTATATACACACAAATAAAGTACTAATCTGCTAAGATGAAGATGATGGTTGCAAATAATTTCATTTTTTATTCTTTTTTTTTTTTAAAGATTTATTTATTTATGCATACAAGCACTGGGGTACAGGCCAGAGGTGTGGGGGGGGGTGAGAGGATTCACCACAGACAGAGCGGGGAGCAGAACAGGCAGATCAACGAAAGTACACTGCTGAGGGGAGCAGCGGGCACAGCAGGAGAGCTCTGCTGCGCCATGTGGTCCCCTCTCTGGCCGGTGGCAGGGATCGAACTCGTGCTGCAGTGGTTGTGGTCTGCTTCATAGTGCGCTTCTTAACCCACTGCGCCACCAGGGAGGCCCTGCAAATAATTTCATTTTATAGATACAGCCATATTCTTGAAATTCATTATAATGATAGTGTTAACTTTTATTGCTCATTCTCATATAAAAATTTCAAAAGTGTGGGACCTCCCTAGTGCTGCAAGGGGTTAAGCTCTGCACTACGAAGCATCTGCAGCCACTACAGCACTTACTTTGATCCCCAGCCAAGGAGGGGACCCACAGGTTGCAGCAGACCTCTCCTGCCTCGCCTCGCTGCTCCCCTCACAGTGTATTTCAGTCAGTCTGCCTGTTCTGTTCCCCATTCTGTCTCTCGTGATTCCTCTCACACCCCACATCTCTGGTCTTTACCCCAGTTCTTGTATGCATAAAAAAATAGATCTTTTTTTAAAAATTGCAAAAATGTTACAGTGCTGAAAAATAAGTTGTTGAGGGAGATCAGAGAGGACCAAAACAATTGAAACCTCTGGTGTCTTTGCCGTTATCAAAGGAAATCACCTCTCAAGACACCCAATACTTACAATTTCTATAGAAAGCACACAGTTAAAGTAAAAAAAGAAAACAAAACAAAACAAGAAACCATTGTAAAACATTTTTTGTAAAACATTTTTTTCCCCCTGTGGTTTCACCCAGGATCTTTTCGAACATGTAAAGTCCTGAATATTTCATTTGAAAAATAATTGCAAATCCTAAAGCTAACCTTTCATTCTATCTACTACGTTCCTGGCCACTGACTTCTTTCTTTCTTTCATTGCCAATCTCCAATTATAAAAGGTCCACATTAACCAAGTCTATTTCATTTATTCCCAGCACAACCTTTATTGTAATACATCAGCCCTATCAAAACACTACGTTGGTAGTTTCAGTTACCACATTAGAGTCATGCCATGTGACAAAGGAGGTGCTAGACCACATGGAAAATTACAACGGAGAAACTTGGTTATGAATTTCCTGGAACCCCCTCACCAACCACAAGATTATAAAAGAATCAAGGTGGGGACATAAGAGAGGAGTTTGTGAGGGGGATAACTTTAAAGAGACCTCTCTTGAATTCAACTTGCAAGGGGGAAGGTGACATGATACCCCTGACCGAAGGAAAGGGCCTTTCATGGCCCCGTCAGGCTTCTTCTTGACATGTGTTCCTTGCATCTGGGGGACACAGACGACCTTTGCTTGACTCCTATATGGGAAAGCGCAGGAGCCAGCAACACAGCAGGCAGAGCCATTACCCTCTGCAGGTCGTGCTCTCCCCACTGACTATATGTAAAGGCTGTTACATCCATGAGCAACTAAGTCAGATTAGAGTCATTTAAAATTCTTCCCAAGAGGACCCCAGAAAGAGTCTGTGGGGAGCAGATTTTCAAGAGACCCAGAGTTTGGGGGTGTTGCCCAAGGAGATGCTACCACATCAAGGCAGTTTCAGTCAGAGGCCCAGCAGAGGAAATGCTGAAGAACCTACCAAAGAGTGTGAGAGAGAAAGTGTCAGTTGTGAGAGTCTGCCAGGCACAGAGAGGGCATCATCATCTAAAATGGTGCCAGCTGAGTGGGTTTCCTGTCTTTCTTGCCTTCTCCCTCTCTGCTTCAACCTCTGATCACTCATAAAACACGGTGGGCAAGCTGGAGGGGGAAGCGTGGGGAAGGAAAGACGAGTTAACTCTAAATCAAGGTGGGTTCCTGTCAGGACTGGATACTTGTGTGAACAGAGTTCTGTGAGGAACCCCAGAGATCCCAGGATGAGCCACTCCAAGTTTCTCACCACGAACAATGAAAAGTGGCCTTCAAAGGTGCCTGGAAAGCTAACATAAATTTTTTATGGAAATTTCTCCCTTGTGTCCTAAATGCTCCACTACTCTTTTAAAGCCACTTTTTCAAAACTTGTCAACAATCTTTAAAAGGTGGTGTAAATACAGTTGCAGGAAAATGAATCAACTTGGAATTATAAGATTTGAAATCAAATTCTGAGTTCACAGTGAAGAGCTGAATGGCCTTAGCTAAGTCATTTAACCTCTCGGAACCTCATTTCCTCATTTTTTTCCAACCATAATCTTAGAATAGTTCATCTCTAAGTTTTTTCTTCATGTTCTTCATCTGGGTTTGAGTTCTCCAGAAACAGACGCTTAGACAAGGGTGCTAATGTACCCTGGGAGGTGATCTCAGGAGACTTAGTCACGAGGCAGGAAAGTGAAACAGGAAAGGAAGCTAATAAAGAGTGTGCGATTACCACTTGGGGGCAAGAGACTTTCAACCCACTGAGGACCCCAGGAAGGCAGTGTAGACTGCACTCTCCGATAGAAATAACACAGATGCCGGGCCTCCCTGGTGGCGCAGTGGGTTAAGAAGCGCACTATGAGGCAAAACGCAGCCACTGCAGCACGAGTTCAATCCCTGCTGCCGGCCTGGGGGGTGGGGACCCACATGGCACAGCAGACCTCTCCTGCTGTGCCTGCTGCTCCCCTCAGCAGTGTGCTTCCGTTGATCTGCCTGTTCTGCACCCCGCTCTCTGTGGTGAATCCTCTCACCCCACCCCGCACCTCTGGCCTGTACCCCAGTGCTTGTATGTATGCCTAAATAAATAAATCTTAAAAAAAAAAAAGAAATAACACAGATGCCAAGCTGGAAGTGTCTCATTTTCTAGCAGCCACAATAAAAAGGTAAACACAAAGAGGTGAGATTAGTTTCAATTATTCATTCAACCTACTAAATATAAAACATTACATATCAACATGCAAGAATTATTGAGATATTGAAGTTTTCTTGAATTCAGTCTTTGAAATCAAGCACCCCATTCAATTTGGACACTAAACTTTCATCTTGATGTGTCCTTAGAGTTCATGATATTTCCCGTTGGAAAAGTAGATTCATAAAGCCAAGTTTTTCCAGATACACTTTAAAGTTTTCCAATAGCTGAAATGAGTATCATTTTTTAATTTAATGAAAATCAAATAAAATTGAAAAGTCAGTTCCTCCGTCACACTAGCCACATCATATCTGTTCCACAGCCACATGTGGCTATTGTATTGGAGGCACAGATGTGGGACATGACTCAGAGTTATGCCACCTAAGGGACAAAGAAGCTGGGACATTTATCCACCTCGTGAGCCATCATTGGTTAATGGCTGTTTCTGAGGCCGTTGACAGCTGTGCTCACGACTGAGCTTGCTTTTACCACCAGAACAAAGCTTCTTGCAAAGTGATGCAGGTGTTCACAGTAAGAAGCCTTCTGCACATAAGGATGAATGCCAAGGGGATGTGGGCCGAGTGCTGGTGGTGTCTGTCACACCACATGACCTCCATTTTGTCATACATTGTCATTTTGATCAAGTCTCTTCTAGATCTTTCAGGAGGATATGACAGATCAGGTTTTTGTTTCAGATATATGTCACAGTCCACTCTTTGCCTTCCATTGCCACTGGTGGCTGCCATCTACCAGCGGCCCTGCCTTGCCTAGCGTGGCTAGTCACATTTGCAGCAGTTTTAGTATGATGCCTGGTTCAAGCATGAAGGCTGATGCTGCATATAGCAGGGGAAGGGAGGGCGGGACTATGCTATTTATTAGGGACACATTCCCATCTTAGTCTCTAGAACTGTAAAGGACCAGGTAGGTCTGGGATGATAGGAGCACAATCAAAATAAAGATAAAGGCTGCCATTGTCCACCTCCCCACAGGTCTCTCACCCATGTCTGTTTCTAGTGTCTCCTTCCTTGTCCCCAAAGTCCCTGGGACCAGTCCTAGGCTGAGAAGCCAGCACAGCTTCACATGTCTCTCTGCCCCGTATGCCTCCTGCAGCTCTCCTTCTTGCCTCTTTCCTTCCTTCTCCCAGTCTTCTCTAGCTGCTCAGCTCCCTCCTTTCTTGGGTGAGTCAGAGAATCTGAAAACTCCCCTTTCCCTGGGGACCACCCTGTTACAGAGACAAACCTGACTTTAGGTGGAAATAATATATTCAACTTAATGCTCTAGGGCTTGGCATTTAAGTAACACTACACCTCGTTTAGTGAAGAAATTGGTGGTGAGTCTCTTTTACCCATGCAACCCATTCAAACTTGTAACATGAATTGAATGTCTGATTTTCTGGCATCTTCCTCTGAGCCCCAGCCTTGGCAGTGTCTACACTTCCTAATCTGAGGCAGGAAGCAGTCTAGTCAGCTAACTTCCTTGGTGACTGCACCCCTCCTGCTCACCCCATGGGCCTTGAGACGGCTAATGGCCGTCCCCTCTCCCTCTATTCTCCATTGCATCATGGTCTCTGTACCCAGTGCTGTCTGGGTTGTGTGAGGTGAAGCCTCTGGACACCATGTTCTGCCTGCCAGAAGGAGCCTCTTCCTATCACATCCCTCCAGCCTGTGCCACCCAACTGGCTGGATCTTATTCCCAGGTCCTTGCATCAGTCACTCTAGTTAACCAGGTCACACAATATCACAGTTTCACAATAGGATAGTATCTGCCTTCAAGCCTCAAGTAATACTTATAAGTAATACATCTAAGCCAGTATAATAAGTAATGCACATAAACCATATAAACCAAGTAATACATCTAAACCAGTATTATAAGTAATACATTCAAACCATAGAACCAAATAATACTTATACGGAATACATCTAAACCAGTATTATAATTAATACACATAAATCATATAAACGAAGCAATACATATAAACCAGTATTATAAGTAATACATATAAACCATATGAACCAAGTAATACTTATAAGGAATACATAAAAGCCATTATCATTACTATTTTCTTAATAGCCTGCATTATGAAGTCAATTTTGTTTCTTAAAATCATGTACTTGACATGTCAAAATTTACTAAGGACATTTCTAAAGTGTCCCAGAAGGCGTCAAATGCCAGGGGGACAAAAGAAGTATAAGTCGGGCCTCCCCGGTGGCGCAGTGGGTTAAGCAACACACTATGAAGCAAACCGCAGCCACTGCAGCATCAATTCGATCCCTGCTGCCGGCCAGGGGTGGGGACCCACGTGGCGCGGCAGACCTCTCCTGCTGTGCCCGCTGCTCCCCTCAGCAGTGTACTTCTGTTGATCTGCCTGTTCTGCTCCCGCTCTCTGTGGTGAATCCTCTCACCCCCCACGCCTCTGGCCTGTACCCCAGTGCTTGTATGCATAAATAAATAAATCTTAAAAAAAAAAAAAGAAGTATAAGTCAATGTTCCTAAATTCAAGCAGTTTTCAAATTGGAGAGGTAAGAGTCACACCCATAACAGAGTTGGCAGACAGGAGTGGAGACCGACAAGCTTCAGCTGAAAAGGGCCCACGAGTACATCTATTAGTTCTGTGGGCAGCGTGGGCCTTGCTGCGTCTGCTGAGCTGTCACTACAGCATGGAAACAACAGAGAATACATAGGGATGGTCGTGGCTGTGTTCCAATCAGACCTTATCAGATACTCAAGGGGATGCTGAAGTTTGAATTTCATATTATCTTTCTGTACCGTGAAATATTTTTCTTCATTTGATTTTTTCCAACCATTTAAAACTATAAACACTATTTTTAGCTTGTAGACCATTCAAGAACAGGCAGTGGGCAGGATGTGTTGGGTTGTCATAATTTCCCAACCCATAGTGCAGAATATAATTAAGTACTTAGTTGGGTGGTTCAGACCCAATTGTAAAAGAAGAGAAAGAATCACAAAGACGCCTTTATATTGAGACCAAAATTTAAACTGATTCTAGGAAGGGGTAAAATAATTTGAATGATGAAAGGAAGAAAGAATATAGTTCTGACCAGCAACAGCATAATCCGAGATTGTGGCCACAATGAAGAGAGCCCCAAGTCCTTATTATCCACTAACCGCGGGGTACCTGTAATCTTGCCCATGAAGTTAAATACATAAACTGCAAACATTGCTTCTGTTCCATCCTTGCAGAATTGCTTTTAGAAACCCATTGAACTTTTTTCTGTAGGCTCTACCACTCTTAATCTTTACTTTGAATTTGTCTTCTTTATACTTTTGTGATTTCTATCCTGAATAATTTCCACAGATTGATCTCCTAGTATTGTATTCTTGTTCTCAGGGATCTCTACCATCACAATTTGGTTGAGTTTCTAAGGCCAATCGCTCTAGGTTATTTCTAGAATTTGGTATTTAAGAACCTTTCCTAGTTTCATGCTGATCTCTACTTGGGTTATAATACTATACCTTTATTTTAAACATCTTTAAAAAAATGTTTTCCAAAACATTAACCACTTACTGTATATTTTAGATTGCTTTCTTCTTCTAGGTTCTTTGACTGCTAATTTTCTTGTGGCTCATGATGGTTTGCTTCTCTGAGAAGTTTATAATTTTGAAACTAACTTACCTTGATATTCAAGGTGTTTACTTGAGAAACCCTACAGCCTACCAGCCCCAGGCCTTAGGCCCCAGGCCTCAGCCCTCCTCAGACCATTGTTTTCTGCTCTGTCACTGGCAGTTTCCCTTCCTTGGAGTTTCCCTCTATAGCTCAGCAATTTTGAAAATTATATTTACCCATCATTTCTGTACTTGGAGGCCAAAAGTTGCCTTACCATGCACTTCCATCTGATGGATTCTCAGAAGAGCAAACAACCCTAAAACGCTAAAAGTGCTTTCGTACACGCCCCTGCTAAGCCCATAGTGGTGTTATCCAGCCCCTAACAGTTTCTACATTATTTAAAAAAAAAAGATTAATTTATTTATGCATACAAGAGCTGGGGTGCAGGTCAAAGATGGGGTGGGGCTGAGAGAATTCACCAGAGACAGAGTGGGGAGTAGGACAGGCAGATCCACTGAGATACACTGCTGAGGGGAGCAGTGAGCAAGACAGGAGAGGTCTGCTGCGCCATGTGGGTCATCCCCTGGCCAGAGAAGGAGCTCACACTGCAGTGGCTGCAGATAGCTTCTTAGTGCTGCAACTTAACAACTTGAGTCACCAGGGAGACCCCCCCCAAAAAATTTCCTCTTTTATCCCAGAGTAGTCGTATAATCTTGGATCCCACAACTTAATTTATAGACTTGAGTTGTGTATCTTAAGAGTGATCATTTTCCCATCCATGGCCCCTCACCTAGGACAAGCTTCCTTGACTCCTCCTCGGGGTGGCCACTGGTTCCTGAGCTCTCCAGTTCTTCAGGTGGCAGAAGACTGAACCTTCAAATCTTATCCCAGCAACGGCATCTACCAGCCCCCTGCCTTAGGGCTGCGGGACTCATTTCTCTGCAGTCACAGTTCACTGCTTTCTGCTCTGTCACTGGGAGTTTCCCTTTCTTTGGGTTTACCTCTATAGCTTGCCAATTTTGAAAATTGTATTTTATCCATCATTTCTGTACTTAGAGGGCAAAAGATATCTTACCATGCACTTCCATCTGACAGATTCTCAGAAGTCAGTGGTTTTTATTTTTAAGATGAGTTGATAAAAGCATCTGAGGACAAAAATGAATGAAGATATGAAATGTGAACAGGAATATAAAGATTCTAAAATGAAAAATGAGATCCAGAGATAGAACATTAGGTGTACTCTGTACATATATTTTGTTATTAACTCTTTATTTTGAAATAATTTTATATTGACAGAAAATTTGCAGATAAGATAAAGCTGCAATCTATACCTTTCACTCAGCAGTGTCATTTCCGAAACTAATGAGCACAAATAGAAATTAACATCACACAGGATTGTTAACTAAATTACAGACTTTCTTTGCTTATTGCCCATTTTTCACTAATATCCTTTTTCCCCCTATTCCAAAATCCAATCCAGGAGTCCACCTTGTAGTCGAATTGTTCCAATCTGTGGCAGCTCCTCTTCCTCTATTAGCATGTTTGCTGGGTCCTCAGGGCCAGAATGAGTTAAGCATTAAAGGGAAACAGCACAGTGCCTTTTTCAGTGGCTTACATTTACTGTGTATTCTAAGGGGTACAAGTTCTTAGAGATCATGTTAACTTGATCACTTGGTGAAGGTGCTAACTACTGTTTTTAATTAATGAAAAAATATCTTCCCCATTCCCCTTTTAAGCAACAAATATTGTGGAACAATAATTTGAAGTGATGCCAATTTTCATTTTCCTCTTATACTTTCACTCATTAATTTTTGCATTCGGAAGTAGATGATACCTACAACAATTTTTACTGACGTTCTGGTAATCTGCTATATCTTTCTTCCTTTTCCTTTTTTTACTTATTAACTGTAAAACCTCTGTAAGGAAGAGTTACCCTTTCTCTACTATTTACTCATTTATTCAATCACTGATTTAAATCAGTAAGGGTTTGTATTTTATTCTCCAGCATAACACAATATTCCATTTTGTTGTTGGATTTGTCACACTTTTGGCAGTTGAGAGCTCCTTTGGGTTGGCTCCTGTCCCTTCAAATATCCCCAGTGCTTCCTTACTTTTTGGTACTAAAGATCTTCTAGAATTCTGTATTATCTTTACCTTGGTCCTAGAAGCAATCACCTCTCCAAGAACCTAGGTAGAGGTTTTAAACCATTGGAGTAATTTAGAACCCTCTACTCTCATCTAGTGGGGAGAACAGAATCAGAGAAGAAGCTAGAAAGAACTTGGAGAACACCAAGGGGTTGAGTAGAAAAGGGGTTGGGAACAGTGAGATAAGTGAGAGGAAACTCAAAGCATGAAGTCAAAGAAGCCAAGAACAGAATGCCTCAGATTTAATTGTAGGACCCCCATAAAGCATACTACCTGATACCTGCCACCTAATTCTCTCTTCAGAAAAGCAGAAACCTTCCAGTCAGATATCTTAATCATGAGAGAAACGAAATCCCTAACTGCAGTCAACACTGCCACAACTAACAAATGCAGCGCTTCTGTGAACTTCAGACCTCTACCTTCTATGGAAATATCTTTCCTTCCTTACTCAAATTGGGACACCACTCATCTTACCCAAATCAGGTCAAGCTGTACCTTTTTCTTGAACCTTCTCCCAGACTCTCAGCCAACTTTTATCATTCACTTTTTACAAATACCATAGTTCTTATCTTTTCAGTTAATGGAGCATTTGCATTATATTCTTTTAAAAAGTTTGTTTCATATTATTTATTTCACAACAATACTGTAGCTGTTTTAGGGAAAGGATGCTACCTCATCCTTCAGTAAGCTCAGTAGTTAGGGATAGCTAGGGATAACTAGTAGACATTTAATAACTCTATGTCAGTTTAACCTTCCGAACAACAAATCAAGTATTCTGATGAGTCATCAAGGAAATAGTTGAGAACTGGGAAGTTTCCAGAAACTATCTCATCTATGCAGGAATGTTAAAAACTACTCCTACAAAGTTAGAACAGCTATGTAAATTGCTATGGCTTTGATGATACTCCAAGAAAATGCAACTCTGGGCCAAGGCAATTCTTATTTTTCACAAGGAAATCATTCATCAGGATATTTATGGCTTATCTATTAATAAAGTTAGTCACTATGATTTTACGTATTTTGCTTTGTTTTAGGACAACTATTTGATCTATTTCCAGTTTTAAAGACAACTGTTATAGAATTAATATATAAAGCTATCACTTTCAAAGCACAGATTGTAGTATCTTGATAAAGTACACTGATTTTTAAAAAGTTAAATATAATTATTTTTCTTATTAAAGAGAATACATATTTGTTGGAAAATCAAGACAATATAAACCAAAAGAAAATAATCCATAATCCCAGCACCTAGAAAAATATCTCTAGCAGTCCTAGTTTTATTGACCTATAATTGATTAACATTTTATTGTATACTATGCCATATGTATGGATGTGTGATCATTTTATACAAATTGTTTTGTAAGTTTTTTCATTTAATATTTCATATTTTTCACATCATTAAATGTTTTCTATATTATTTCCTTGTGATAGTGAATAAAATTTTATAGATTGACTGTTATAATTTATTAGTCTCCAGACATTAGGGTGTTTCCAATTTCCTCCCAATATATGCCATATCACAATGAACATTCTTATACTAAATTGTGAACATACCCATACTTCCTTAGCATAAATTTCTAAAAAATGAATGCCTCTCTATGAACGGTTTTACACAGTTAAAGAGGTTTTTCTTTGTTTTTGTTTTTTTTATTTTAATGGCCATTGCCCAACTGTTATGCCAATTTACCATCTCAATTAGTGCTAGTTAAAGCAACTTTCAAACAATATGTCATTTCATATATCATGCTTCCCTCTGGAGCATCTCAAAGTTGGAATAAAACTATGTTTTCTTTTTCTACTGTGGGAATGCCCTTTTCCTGTAACTTTTGAAGAATTTTTAATATTTTGCTTCCTGATCTAAAACATGCAGAACAACATGCTTATTTTGTGTGGGTTGCAAAGCAAATACAAGACCATCTGAAATAAAGTTCATGGGGTTGTGGCTGCACCAATGACGTGTATTAATTAGGTTTCTATTTATAAAGAGCTTATCAAGAAAATTTTCTTATGTTTTTGCTTTCTTCAATATTATTAATTTCCATGACTCACCTTGTTATCTTATAAAAAATAATCCAACTCATTCATACTTCTATGCAACAAGGAAGGAGAGTTGTCACATTTCAAATAGGATTTTCCCAGCAGCTATGGGATTATTCATTCATATTTAACATATACTCACCACTGCACAAACAATTTGAGTTAAGCATATTTATATTTTTAAATGAAAAAAATAGCTGATAAAATAATGTAATTAAGATTAAAAGCAGGCTAATAGGGCCAATAAAAAGGGAAATACATATGTTAACATCTCTGCTTGAACTCCAAATTTGATTTTGTGAATTCTTTCCTGTTTGAGATATGTCTTTGCTGCTAATACAAATATCAGATTCATTTTGTGAAAACTGAAAGTGATGATTCAGTGATTTCTAACTCTTAATATTTATTTCGAGAAAAATGTGTTCTTAAAGAAAGTAGATGTTATTTGTACTTTCCAATCTGTATAGATGAAAATCAGAAAAGCTATGTAGGCTAAGAATACTTTCAATTAATTGAGCAGTTTTAAAAACCAGACCCCTTTCCCCTTCAAAGATTTGAAAAGGAGAGGATGGAATCAACCTACATTTTCCCCCCTAACTCGCCTGGTATCAAGCACTGGTGACTAAATCTCTACAAGGTTGCTTTAAATTGAATAGTCCTTTAAACTGATACTGTATTCTTGACGTATTCTTAAACTAACACTATATTCTTAAAGTATAAAGAAGATGAGGTTGGCATCTAGGAAAAAGGAGACACTTTATTAGTCCCCAAAGAGACATTAAGAAAGCCAAAGAAGGCATAAGCAGTCTATTTGGCAGTGGGGATAGTGTTAGAAAAAGCTATTACTAGACAGGACTATGCCCACCAGGATACAAATCTACACACACGATCTCATTTGGCTATTTGCAAGATTATTTATATTTTCTGCACCTTGGTTAATATAAAACACGCAACATTGCTTCTTAAACAAACAAAAAGAAGTTTGTAAGAGAACTGATAAGTGATTGGCTAAGTCAGGTCCACTTTTGTCAAGCACATCCCACTATCTATAAATCATGTATCCACTGCCAGTGTACCTACAGGAACACTAAGAAAGTCTTCTAGAAAAATGCCTCCCAGTTCAAAGGCTTGGAGAGCAGTTCTGTAAATGCATGTTACTCCTCAGATACTTCTAATAATGTGGGGATACAAAATGCTCAGGCACACATGTGTGATGCTTTGTTCTCGTTTATGTAATGCCCCGAATTCTAAAAGGCTGTTTTCTTGACTGACATACGTTGTCTCTATGATACCAGCTTTTCCAGGTTAAAATCTGGAAGACCTTTTTTTGTAGAGTATGTGTTGAAAAATGGGTATGTTATTTTTCAGAAACCAGAGTCATTGGATGAGACTTCCCTACCCCTTCCTTTGCACCCACCTGTGTCCGTCTGCTTCATCCGACTGTGCACCGTAATGGTACACTTTGTGCTTGATTCATGTTTCGTCTTTAACTGGCTTATTTTATTTTTGCCTTTACAGGAGTATGGTGCAAGGTGTCTTCAAGATTGGGCAGTAAGCACTTTCCTTCTCTCGCGTGGGCAAAGCTCAGAAAGGACCCCCAATCTAGCTGTTCACACCAGCTCTGTGGCATTGCCCAACCGTTTACTAGAAAAATGAAAATCCAACAACCTGGCGAGGATGTGGAGAAAAAGGAATCCTACTACACTGTTGGTGGGAATGCAAGCTGATCCAACCATTATGAAAAGCAGTGTGGTGGTTCCTCAAACTACTGAAAATGAAACTCCCATATGATCCAGCAATCCCACTCCTAGAAATATACCCAAAAGACACAAAAACACTGATTCAAAAGAATACCTGCACTCCTATGTTTATTGCAGCACTATTTACAATAGGTAAGACCAGGAAACAACCTAAGTTCCCCAAAACAGATGACTGGATCAAGAAGAAGTGGTACATGTACACAATGGAATACTATTCAGCAATCAAAAAAGATAAACTAGTCATTCATCAAAACATGGATGGAGCTGGATGGGATTATGCTCAGTGAAATAAGTCAGAAGGCGAAAGAAAAATACCAGATGGTTTCCCCCCTAGGAGGAATATAAGGGAACCAAATAAGCAACCAAGGAAAAGAATAATAATAATAAAACAACAAAAACAAAAAGACAAGGACAAATTGGGAACACTTGGTGGGGAGGGGGAGGGAGTGGTTTGAGGGCAGAAAGAGCACAAGGGACTGAGGTGATGGTGCACTGATGAAATGGTGGTGGGAAATCCATGGGGACCATAATTGATGTCAAATATATATAAATAAAGAAGAGAAAAAAAAAGCCAACAATCACCCCCAGCCCAAATTTATGTATTGGGAATCTGCAATGTTAGCAAAAATTCCCAAGTGATACAAATGCAAATTAAGTGTTTAGAAGCATGGCTTTTGGCCACATTTACTCTACCCTACTCAGGCCTCTCTTCCTGGCCATTCTCTCTTTTAGAAATAATGGCTTTGTGAACAGTGGCCCATCCCATTTTCACAGAGATATAAAATAAAGGTGATATTTTACATTTATATTAGTCTACTTTCTATGCAGATTAATTCTTGTAAGTATATGTTCTTCATCTTCTCAAACAATCCACTTTTAGCGTAAGAGGGTTACTTTTGTTATGGCAAAACTGTAAAGAAAAATGAAAAGAAAGAGTTAATGTTTGGTGTACAACATCCACAATAATTTTTTTTTTTTAAATTATTCTGCAAAAGATGAAAGAGGGCCTCCCTGATGGCACAAGGGGTTAAGATGCAGCACTATGAAGCTTTCTGCAGCTCCTCAGCCAGTACAGCATGAGTTCGAGTTCGAACCCCGGCCAGGGAGCTGACCCACTTGGTGCAAAAGATCTCCCCTGTCTCACCTGCTGCGCCCCTCAGCAGTGTATTTCAATCGATCTGCCTGCTACGCTTCCCACTCTGTCTCTGGTGGATCCTCTCACTCCTCCTCCCCTGCACCTCTGGCCTGCACCCCAGTTATGCATAAATAAAAATAAATCATTTTTTAAAAAGGTGAAAGAATTTGAAGCCAAGCTTTTTATTATGAATATTTTCTGCCATTTCTATCTTTCTCCTTTGGATCAATCATTACACAGAACAGGTAGATGCAGAGCATAAATTTTTTCCCACAGAATAGTAACAGTATCTATTCCACCTATTACCTAGGTCATAGATTTTTTTCCCGCATTAGTTTAATTTTGAAGTGATTGTACATTTACAGAAGAGCCGCAAAGGTAGTGAAGAGAGTTCTCACAAATGTTTCACCCCGCTTTGCATAATGTTAACGTTTTACATACCCATGTTACAGTGGTTGCAATTAAGAAATTAACATACGGTACAACCCTCTGACTTTAATTGGATGGCCTGGTTTTTCTACAAGTTCCTTTCTTATCCAAGGTCCATTCTATGATACCAAGACATTTCTTGGTCTTTCCATTTTTTTTAATGATCGTGATAATTCTATTTGGTAGAATGTTGCTAAAATGGAGTTTATCTAAGGCTTTCTCATAATTACACTAAATGTATAGACCTTGGGGAAGAATACTAAGGAGGTGATGTTAGGTCATGAATGTCTATTATTGGGAGAAGGGGGACAGAATCAGAGTAAGGAGATCTGATGATGTCAGGGTTCAGATTAGCGTTCCCATTACCTTCTGGGAGCTGAACTTTGGGGGGAGGGCACCTTTTAACACTTAGATAGGTGACTGGAGCCCACTGTGTTAGTCGCTTCCTTTCCCAGATGTGGACTCTGTGAGTAGTGTGCTGGAACATCTTTATAAGTAGCAGATGGAGGTCAGGGAGGGAAGGGTCCTGATTTTTATTTGCTTATTTCAGTGATGCAAATACTCCTACCTTGGCAGAATGGAAGTTATCAACACGGCATTATGGGAGAGAGTTGGGAGAAGTGTGAAGTAAGTTGCGCACTATATTACATAGTATTTCCACCCCAGACATATAATAATCACAGCTAATAATAAAATGTAGGATAATAAATGGAAATGAAGATTCTGAGCATTGTTTACCTTTCCTTTTGATATAATTTGTTTTAATGCATACTTATATCATTTAATTTTTAATAATTTTTTTCTAGCAACTGGACCGAAACTTTACTGAAACATTAACAACTGGTGTTAGAAACTGTCTCCAGAATGACACTGCTTCTAAGGGATTCTCACCCCTTAGCTCAGCACCACATCCAACATGGCTCATGGGCAGCAGTGGAAGGTGGGTGCAGAGACAGGTCATAGAAAACATTCCCATCTCTGCCTGGCCTCTGGGTGGAAGGCAGAAGTGTGCAATTTCTCACTTGCCTGTGAGATGGCTGGTGGACAAGCAGAGGAGTGGGAACAGGGACAGAGGCCATGGTGAGTGGAACATGGACACAGGAAAAATGTTCCGGGCTACGGGCTACATCATCCCCAAAGATGAAATGAGATCTACTCACCTTTCAGTAATCCCAATATTCCAGAGAGAAGATGACCCCATAGGAGAGATTTTTGAGAACCCAGAGGTACACATGATCCACAGGCACCACCAAATAAAGGAACCCCCATCTACTCAGATGTTAGCTTGGGGATGAAAAGGCAGGGGGAGGCAGACAATCTGAGACAGACAGTCTCCTCTAAAACAATGTCACGTTAAATGTGGCCCACAAACCAGTGCCAGTCCACAAGCCATTACTGGTGGTAAAATAAACACAGAAGAGAGTTTGTCTTTGGACATTTTCATCTTGCAAGCTGACACTGCCATGGCATCCTTGCATGTGATCAATGAGCAAATCTCGCTGAGCAGGCTACAGACCAGTTCAGGTGTGTTGAACTGGCATGGTGAGTTGCTGGTGGCACAGCAGTTTTTAGTCCTGCATGGCTAAGACCATGAATTTGATTCTCTAGATTGGTAAGATCAATTTGAGAAGCATTCATCTAAGACTCGATACCACTACCTTTGGAAGGAAACTGAAAGCTGCATAGGTTCAGAGGTTCCAGGTGTGAAACCTGGTCCAACCTGGTCCAACAAAATCAGCACTACCAGGCAGCTCCTTAAAATGCAAATTCTAAGTCTCCCCCAGAAGCACTGATTTCTACTCAGAAATCCTGGGAGTGGGCCCAACGGTGATTTTTAACATGGCCTCCAGATGACTGTGCTGCACCTTCGAGCCTAAGGACCACTGTTTAAAATGTTTTAAGAAAAAACAATTACATATAAGCTGGCAATGAAAGGAAACATCATTAGTTATATGCAAATAATCCTGCTGGACTGCAACGCTGGAGCTGATGAAGATCAGACCAGGCTGTGAAAAAAGAAGAAAACCAAACTTTCTTTGCATATCTGAGTGATAAGCAAGGGAGTGAGGTCAAGATGTTAAAGCTGATGGAAGAACATCAACCCATCCTGTGGGCCCAACCACTTCCGAGTCCCGGGAGCATCTTCTAGCTGACTGCGGGAGGCAGAGTCCCGGAGCATCTTCTAGCTGACTGCGGGAGGCGGGGTACCCCCAAGACCAATGGAGGCCCGGACCATCTCAAGGTGTTGGCTGAGATCCTGCCACGCTCTGACAAGAAAAGTGGATGATGATTCCTACAGTCTTCAGTTTGTGCCTCTGGAGCTTACAGAAAATTATGTCCACCTAGTTCGGCAGTTCAAGAGGTCAGCAGGCAGAGTACCAGGCAGGGACAGCCACCCCGGAGAAGAGGATGGAAACGCCAAGACCCACCACCCTCACCCTTTGCCCTGACAAGAGTGCTTCATGGTTTCTGAAGAACTTCAACATGTAAGCGCCCATTTGATCTTCTCTGGAGCCCTGAAAGAACAACAGGACAGAGATGACTGTACACCTTTCACAGATGAAGAAATTGAGGGCCAGAGAGGCTAAGTGTGATCCATCCAAGCAACCCAGGGCTTTCTACTTCCATGTCAGGGTCACTGGTGCCAACCCCTTCAGGCTTGCCTCAGTGGCTTCCCTCTCTCCTTGTTGCCCAACTGTCTCTCTTCTTTAAGCCCAATCTAACAAGACCGCTCATACACCTTTCCTGAGAAGCTTGGTGAAAAAAGAATCTGTCCTGCTTACAAACTAAAAAGTATTTTATTTTGTCTTGCTACTGGCAAATATCGTAGTTTTAACTGAAAAAAAAAAATACAAAGATGAAATGGGATCTAGTCACCTTTCTATACTGCGATTTAGAGAAGGAGATAAATAATACACTCTCCTTTTCATCTCCCATGCACTAAGCTCTTAACTTATAGTAGAGGCTTAATAAAACACAGAGTATTGAAGGATGAAAAGATGAAAACTTGACCTATTTTCTAAGAAAGTGGTTATATTCACATGTTAATCAATGAAGAACACATTTGAAGAGGAAAGCAGAATTAGATGTCATCTCTTCATTTTTAATCTCCATAAATAAGGGTGGGGAGGTTAATTAAGTACTTGTTGGGTGCCAGGTGATTTATGCCATGACAATTTGCCTTCATAACCTAATTGATAAAGACTATTGTTCCCATGTTCAGGTGGAGGAATTGAGACCCAAGATAGTTTAGAAACTTGTCAAGTTCAGATATTGACAGCACATTAGAGAGACCAAATCCAATTCTGTTTAACTTCACTTGGCAACATGAATACATGAATATCTACTTACACTATGATAATAAGGAATGGTCTTGTACCTACCCATGTAAGAAATTAGTTCACAGTATGGTAATAATCTTGAGATCATCTTTTAGTGACACAATCTTTTTCACCTTATTGCTGACTTATCACTGATTCACCACATGCTGGTTAAAGCCTTTGATCCATTTCTCCAAAAGGAAAAGAAATTTTACTCTGACTATACTCCTTTCTGGTTCGTCAGGTACCTAGTCATCACTAATTGGCTTGTGCCTTAGTAAATCTGTCTTAACAAGTGATATTGTGTTATAACAGAACATGTCTATTAGAAAAGCGTGTGAAAGGTTTTGGGTAAATCCTGGAAAAAAGTGGGGGTGGGTGTGAATAGACCCAGAAATTCCTTCACGAATAACCTCCAAGGGAATAATAACTTTAGCAAAAATGGAAAACTCAGACATGAAAGCAATTTTTTACTATTATAGGACAGAATTATTAAGTAATTTAACCATAGGACGTTGCTATGGAGTGACAGACAGACTTGACAGAGACAAATAAGAGACAGACAACATTATAGAATGGCTAACTCACTCAGCAGGATTTTGGAGTGTGTTCTCTTCCAAGAGCATGAGTCTGCAACATCCTGAAAATCAAAGCCATATGTCAAAGGTTAAGGTTCTCACAAATGCACAAAACACCAACTTGCATCCTTTCCTCTTATACATTCTGCAGCGCCCTACCTGTCCAGCGCCTGTCAGTTTAATTGGCAGGGAGCAGTACAAGAGAACTTCAGTGAAACTGTTTCAAACAATGAGGAAATTGTATCAAACTCTTCCAGGTGAAAAAAAAGTTTGAAAGCACATTTTCAGCCCTGCTGAGTTGATCAATTCAGAAAAGTCAAGTCACAACAAATGTTCTGTTTTTTAAACAGCTATTGTTACTTAACCTGTCAGATTAGGGAGCTGGCAGTATGTCAGATAGCTAGAGAAGGCTGGAAGTTGGGGAAATTGGTAGATCAATAATTTGTCCCTGTTAGTACTGATGGTGTTAACTAACATAAGATCGGCTGCAGTGGGTAGTTTTCATCACTCGGGTGTGTCCCAGCTTTTCGTCACAAGCTGGGAGCCTGAGCATTTGAAAATGAAAACTTCAGATTTTGGATTTTTGTCTGTTTCTTGGAAAGAGTTCCAAAATGCCCCCATTAATGGTAGGGTCCCCAGAAATCTCCACTCTGGAGAGTTCACAGAAAAGGAAAAGGCAACACGCAAACAGAAAAACTTGTTGTGGTGTATGTGGCTAGCTAGGGGCACTGGCGGGCACTGAGTTTGTCTGTTCACTGATGGGCTTGCAACAAGAAAGCTGTTTTGTATTTAATAATAATTACATTAGGTAATGTCTACATATTCTCTAAGTTCCAAGAAACTGTCCTAAGTATCTGTTAAGCATATTTAATTCTCAAAAGCACCCCATAAAGTGTAATTATCCTCATTTTATCAGGTAAACTTAGAAATGCAGAAACAAAAGTTGAACAACCCACTCAAGGTCAAGTACCTAAGAAGTGGTGACCCAGGGCATCTGATGCCAGAACCCCATGCTCTTAGCCAATATACACTCCTACTTTTTGAGATGGCGATAAATGTATGTATCTTTTCAATATAAGAAACACACATTATTAAAAATTTGAGAAAAGAAGAAATGAAGAAGACACTACAGTGCTACTAACCTCACATAATTGTTGGCATTGGAGGATATTTGCTTGCAATCATATCTAGAGGAATAATTTTCATTTTGTTGTACTTCTGTGATTCTGATTTTTTTCCCTCTTCACATTTCATCAGGAGTATTTTCCATGTGCTAAAAGTATTCACTATGCTCCTTTTCCAAACCTGTGTAATATTCCACAAGGTGGGTATACTGTGCTTATTTAGAGATTTCCATTTACTTACTATTTGTGTTGTATCTGACAACCTAGCGCAGGTTCAAGTGCAGGTTGTACTACCAGACAGCCTTGGTCAAATCATTGCTCCTCTCCTTGCTAGCTGTATAATCATGAGTAAGTTACTTGCCCTCTCAATGTTTCCGTTTTCTCATCTGTAAAATAAAGATATTCATAATGACTAGTGCTACCTCTTTGGGGTTTTGTGTGGGATAACTGCATTAACTGGAGTAAAACACATAAACATTGTCTGCATGTAGTTCTTACGATCCCAAAATAAATCTGTAGTGAACATTTTCACACATATACCAATTCATTTAAAAACACTTCTTTCTGACCCTTTGCCCTTTTTCCTAAATAAACTTTTCTTTAATTTCTAAAAAAAACAAAAAACAAAAACAAAACAAACAAAAAAACCCACAATTCTTTCCTTAAGACATATTCCCGGATAATATTACTGGGTCAAAATATGTAGACTTTTTTTGCTCTAACATCTGCTTTATGTTGCTAAAGCATTTGCAAAACTGTTACATAGATTTATATGCTGCCAGTTATGTAGTAAGAAATCATTTTGCAAAGATTGCTGACTTTAGATATTAACACTAAATGTCCTATTCCTTTGTCTTCCAGTTCATCAATCTGTTCTTCAACTCTGTTTCTAATGTGCTCTTAAAATCCATCTATTCAGCCTGCAATTTCTATCAGTTTGTTTCTAAGTTCTGGTATTTCCATTTGATTGTTATCATAATTGCCAGTAATTCGCTAACATTCTCTGTCATCTCATCTAATTTCCTTAATGTATTAATCATCGGTATTTTAAGTTTCTGACTCCTGTATCTTATCTCCTATATCTGCTAGTATGCTTAGTAACTTTATTGGATGTCAGACACTGAGTATGAAAAATTGTAGAGATAATTTGAGCCTCTGGATGATCTTATTTTTATTGTGATGTTTTACTTTAGCTTCTTTCAGGCAGTGAGGTAAGTGAGATCTCTTGTGGGTTGCTTGTTCTGTGGTTCTTGACTTCTCACATCCTCCCCACCTTGAAACTCTCTGATACCTTTAAACAAGTATTTGCTAGATTTTGTCCAGCTTTACTACTTTCTTTTGGAGGATGAGCTGATTCAAATGAAAAGAACTGGTACTAGTGAGAATATAGGATCTTGACATTAATTTAAAAATAATTGAACACACCTAAATATAACTTAATTTTTGTTTTAGTGAATGTTCATTCAATTATTAGAAAGGTTGAATGTTTTTATGCATGCAAATGTCTCATATTTCATCTTTTGTGAAATGTGATTTTAGTCTATCCCATGTAATTAATTAAAGGTGATTGTGTTCTTATATATTAGGTCTCTGTCACAGTTTTATAATGAATTTGTATGAGCTCCTGTTAACAATCATATTAACCCTTTCTGTTATTATGTTCAAATAATCATACCTAGGCTACTGTTTGCCTGCTTTAATATAATCAAATCTATTTTTAATCTTTCACTTTCTAATTAGTTACAATATTCTACACCTATAAAAACAAGTCCCTTTAGATTTCCTATGGTTTCAGTGTCAGTAATCTATTGTATGTGTATCTGAGTGCATATATTGATTTTTTCCAAACTGTTAATTAGTCCCCATATTGCAAAATGTTGTCCATCTCCATTGATTTGTGTCCTGCATTATCAATATTTCATCCTTATGCAAAATATATTTTGACCACATATCTTACCTCATTAATCTCTCTATTTTGGTACCAGTATCACATGATTTTAATTATTATAACTTTATAATATATTTTAATATTTTATAAGATTAGATTCCCCTCATTACTCTTCTTTCTCAAAACTGATTTTTCTATTCGTGCCTACTTTCTTTTCCAGATTTATGTCAAAATCAAATTCCCATTACCATTACCTCAAAATGTGAAAATTAAAGGAGAGATAATTATTAGATTTCCATTAAATTTATATTTTGGAAAGGATTACATAAAAACATGTTATCTTGCAAACAAAACTCAGTCTTTTGATCAACAGCACCCCAAATTACAGACCACTTATTTTTTAGGTAGCTCACATGTTTCTATTAAAAATCATTTATAGAATTTTATAAATCTAGTTGTTTTTAGAAAATGAATCTATACTAAAAGCTGTAGTTTGAGCAATGGTTGATAATATTTAGTAATACTAATAATTTATGTTAACATTCATGTTTTTCTAATGTTTTACTAAATTATTAAATCCACTAATATTTTCATTGATTCCTTTGTATTTTCACGCTGTAAAAATACTTTTCCAGTACATGATAGTAATGTATCTTGTTTCATGCCTTATAGCTCTATCTTTTAGTATGTCTTATTTGTACCTAGGCTACAGTTCAATTGTTTGCCTAATCAGTGCTTTATATAAAACATTTAATAACATAGTTATGGCCAAACCATTTTACTAACTTCAATCCCACTTCTGTTTTTAAATACAGGCAGTTTGGTATTTTTGATTTAACTTTAATGTTGACTATTTGTTGTTGAAAATATTTATAATCATATTGAATACTTTATTTTTCCCTTTTTACCACTTTTAAGGAACAGTTATTAAAGTTTTATTTGGTGCTCTCTAAAAAATAAACTACTAAAACGGCAGTTTACTTTTCTTATTTAATAAACTGATATTAAACTAGTATTTTTTTCTGATTTTGTAAACCTTGGCACTTCAAATACACATTATTTTTATTATTTTGCTGTTAATAACACGCATGAATTATTTTTCAGTACCACTATTCTTTCATTAATATTATACTATTTAATGCTTATAAAATAGTCCATCTTGTTTCATTCACTATTCTTTTAGCAAAAATTTAGCTTTGTTTGATGCTCATGTTGTCTGATTTAGATGTGAGCATGTTAGGCTGGAAAATATTTCTATGTCATTTTTCTTGAAGTATGACTCTGAAAGCACCACCAAATCATAAGACTTCATTTTAATTTAATGTGAAGATCTTTCCATTTGAAAAGGGAAATTTAAGCCATTTATACTTGTCATAATTTTTAAGCTTGATTGGACTTTTTTACACTTTCACATTTAATTGTTCTTTATTGTTTCCTTTCCACTTTGTCTTTGTATGAATTATATTTTGTTTACTTTTATCTTTTACGATTATTTATAAAATAATCTGTTTCCAATTCATCTAGTGCCAACATTAAATTGTTCACAACTATCCTTATCTATGCATTCTTATCTAATGATTTAAAAATAAAGCAGCAAGTTATTTGGCTTTTGTTTTTCTCTTCTCTTCCTCTTTCCATATTGTGATCATCAGTTACAGGCTCTTCATTTAAAAACTTCCTTTCCTGAATTATTTTACTGAAAACATTGTTTCCTTAGTTGAAAAAAAAGAGGAAGAAGAAGAGATATCTAGCTATTGTTAAAAATTCTCAAGTCACTCTAGCTTTTACCTTTTACTGATTATACTGTCTTCACCTTCAATACTTACCACTAATCTTTTTTGCTGAACTTTCTTGAGATTTTATATCCTCTCACCTCTCATTGAAATTCAAGACATGCTTATTCAACACTAATAGTATATATTAATGTTTTAAGCTCTGCCTTAGAGTAGGGTCACAATAATAAAACATTGATTGCCCTCAAGAAGCTTATAGTCTAAGTTAGAACGCCATACTTTGTCTAGTCAGTTTTTCCCTTAATCTTTTAAAATTGTATAGTTTCCTTTGAGTATTTAGACTAGTTTTGAAGTTTTTTCTTCTATATCCCTTCTTCCTGTTTCTGAAAAACTTAAATTTCACCTACTGAATTTTATATTTGTTCATAATCTATTCTTATTTTCACTCGTTCTTGTTTAATTAAAAACAACATAGTCTTTCCTGATATCTTGTCATAGCTGCATTTCTAAGAAGCCTCCTATCATCAAAAGGTTATTATACAAACAATTATTTCAAGGAAAAAAGAGATGAGGGAATAGTTCTAAATGTACAGTAAGATAGTTTTTCCTACAGTAATTTCAGTAATAAGTGTGGTTTATTTTTTTAAATCTCTAAATCAAATTACAATTAATAAATTTGTCTATCAAAACTAGTAAACAACATCCTCATCAGTACTTAACCAAGTAATGTAAAACTACAATGTAATGACTACATCTTAGATGAAGGGTTTCCAAGCCCATAAAATAAATATTACAGTTTGCAACTATCCAAAGAAAGGACACTAATACCAGTTGAGCAGTCAGCCATTCAAACAAATCTATTTCAAATATTTTTATGGAATAACTTCATTCTACACATATAATTCTAGTTTCTAGATATATGGTAAAGCTAATAATAGCCAGCACAATGCAAATGATATATTTTAATGTATCCATAATGTTATCCATAAAAACCACAGAAAGTAGGAGTCCTATGAAAACAACCAGGAGTTTTGGTATACTTCATGTCCTGAGAGAGGTTCATTACTCCATCACCAAACGCTGTAAGGGGACCCAACAAATGTGATCCTACTAAAATCCTTCCTCCATAACTTTAAAGCTTGATCTTCCAGCACTTACAATGCGAGCAAAGGCGAATAAAGAACATTTTTGTGATTCTCCTATATTTCAAGTCACTGGTGTACAAGGTCCTAGATGTCATCAAAGGGAAGTCTTTATATGTTTAATCATTAAGATGCAGAAATGCAATTCTGGCCAGGAGTAACTTTCACCTGGCTAGCACAGGAAATTCCCAAGGCCTGTTAGCAGGCCACAAAAACATGTCAGAGAACAAATAGGAATTGATGGAGTAGATCCTTCACTCCTTCTGGGATCAGGAATATGCTTATTTCTTAAATGTGTATTGTTGATGCCTAAAATTCTGTTTCAGATGGTACCAAAGCTTTTTAAAAATTCAGCCGAGAGTTCATATACTGCAACTCATCGGTGTCTTCCCAGAAGTCCTCAAATTGGAATCTTAAAATATGCATATGGAAAAACAGCTTAAAAACAGTTTTGTTAAATGTCTGTTTTTTTAATTCAATGAATGATTTTAAAAATTAGCTTCATTGTTTTTTAATTTACCATCTGTTAACTCAATAAATATGAGTTCTTAAAGTTAACCTAATTGTCTTGGAATTTGCTGTTTTTGAAGCTGATTAAAGTTATTTAAATTAATTTTATTGTATATCCAGACTAGAACAAATCATGTCTGCATTTGGATAGAACTTGGCTAATAATTTACAAATAAATATGCCTGTTTTTAAAATAGACTAATTTTGTTTACAGTCCTTAATATATATCCGTCAACTTGGAGAGAGGCAGAGGTACTGACATTAAGCAGTCAACAGGACAGTATGTAATATACCCAAACTCATAGCCATTCAACACTGTAACCAAGTACAAAGTTTTCATTGCTCTGTCTCTTTTCTAGTAAAAAGAAAATAAATGAGAGTCATCGAGAATGCAATTTCTTTTCACTTCATATCCCCATGTATGAAAGGAGCTACTGTTTCTTTAAATACTCTCCTGCCTCTGATCACAATTTGTTGGATGAAGGGTGATCCACTGGACCCAAATGGGCTAATGAAACTCTTTCCTGACAGAAAGATGGGGCTTGACTAGAATATCCATGACTCAAGAATAACTGCCAAACATCACCAGGTAAGTAACTGAGGAGGGAGCTGAGCAACCATAAGGACAAAGAAAGATGGAGAGTGACACCTGACAGGGTTCTCAACAGCACATCACTACTTCTATTCCTGAAGTCACTGATCTGATTGGGGTTCCATGAAAAGACTTAGTGTGCTTTTCCGTTTTTGCTTTAGCTCAGAGTCCACTTCTATCACTTACAAGTCAAAATGCGTATGAGGAAATCCTGTTGGTAGTAATGATTGTTTAAAATCAGGGATTTCCAGGCTCTTGTATTCCCGCTGCTGCTCCTTAGATCAGTTTTTTAACTTTATCATGTAATTTAATTTGTTTTATGGTTATTGTTTTCATGGCTTATTTACAAAACTTTTGTCTGTCTCTAAGTTGCATGAAGTTTTCCTCTAGTCACTTTATGCTTTTATCTTCCTCATATGGAACTATAATTCATTGCCAGCGGAATATTATGTGTATGGTGTGAGGTAGGCATCAAGGCTTTTTTCCTTCCTACGTGGAGTTATTCTATCATCATTTATTGAAAATTCTTTCTTTTGTACATTGGGTTGATTTGATGAGCATGAAATTGGGAAAGAGACATAAAGAAACCATCTGAAACTAAACTAGTGATAACACTAAAATGAAGGGGTAGACATTTTATTTATTAATTTTATTAATGACCTTCAGAAAATTTTATTTATTAATTTTATGAATGACTTTCAGAAAATAGCAGCTTCTTAACTTAACAAATGAAAGAATTCATTCTTCAGAAACTCCTTCTATGAACTTGAATACAACATACCCAAAACATACATGATAGCTAACAGTCAACTCAGTTTTCTGTTCCAGGTCATTGCCCTTTTCCATTGTTTGTATAATGTGCATTCTTTCATACTGGAAACATTAAAAGGTATCAAATATGCTAAGCTCCATGCTAGGAGCATCCATTACATGGATTACATTACATTACATGGAACTATATTTGCCCACAAACATTAAATATAACCAAATTGATATATGAAATATAACCAAGCCAAGACAAAGCAGGATTCAACCATCAATCCTGTTTGTCAATTTCATCTTCTGCTGTGACTGGAGATGTTATCCTTTCAATAATATAAACTAACTTCCAAGTTATCTCATGAAGATGCTAGAATAATAGTATTATTGTATGCTTAAAATGACCTCACAGAGTGAATGATTTTCAAATTTATTGAATACCAATACACAAGTCACAGATGACCTGCGCATAAATCAGCTTCATGGCACACATAGAAAATATTTAATATTTGCAAAAACACTGGGGCAAAACATGTGGCTATTTTAGAAACCTCCAAGGACCTCCCTGGTCACCCTGAAGGCTGAAGGACTCAATATCTTGGCACAACATTGGTTATCCTTTGGTAACATAACTGTTGGGTCATTTTTATTTAAATCTCTCTAAAGACTGGAAATCTTTCATTTTATCTAATAAGCACAGATTTTTGTCTATTTCTGGAAAGAAATTACTCCTAACTTATCTTGGAGAAAATACTTCCCTGACATTTTGACTACATGATTTGGGTAGAGCGGCTATACCCCAAGCTAAGGTAGACAGACATTTGACTTTGATGGCAAGACAAAGAACTAGAGCCTCTGACCAGCATGAAGAATGCCCCGTGGGGATGTGATACAATTTGATTCAGTCACAGTCAGGTATAGTTATTTGGCTGGAAACTTTGTGAAAGGATCACTCTTTGTCCCAGAGTTTCTATGTCAGAAGAATGGAAGCTTAGAGCCACCAGCTGACTACAGTAAAGAGAAAAGCAGACTGAGGAGGAAGTTAAAACAGAAGTTAACACAAAAGAAAGCAGAACCAAGAGCTGACTGATGGCATGATTTGGGCAACTAGATCTAATTGTACCTAAAGCAGTCTAACACTGTACTTTCCAATTTCTGGATTCGAGGTGGAAAGTAGGGGGAGTAAAAAGTAAAACAAAACCAAAAGCAAAACTTCATTTCTGAGTCAGATTTTTGTCCTTTACAATCCAAGTGTCCCAAATCTGAGTAGATTGCTGGGTCCCATCTGGTTTCTATCAAATCTGAATTACAGACTGGGGCCAGGGAACCTGCATTTAAACATTCCATTTAATTTCTATCTACTGATCCAACCCTTTATCTTACAGCTTTCCCAGCACATATTTAATCTAGTATGTGGGAATAATGAGTGAAAAAAATCCAAGATCTCTGCCCTCTCGGACATCAACAAAATAGCTGGTTAGTTACAGAATGAGAACTAGAACTTAGTTCTGCTCTTTTCTTTCTGGTGATTTGCATTCCCCAAGGTCATGCACTAACACTTGCCTACGTCATTTTTTATCTAAAATATGAGCATTTACTACTGGCAAAGATTCTATATTTGGGCAGCACTCACAGAATGTAAAAATAGGAAGCGCTTTCACAACTTTAAGGTAAATGCTACTAATCTGGAATTCATATGGCCTGGAATTCACAAACATTTCCACCCAAGTGATAGAAGAGAGAAAGCATCAGAAGAGAGGGAATGTCATATGCTCCCTGCCCCTCAAGTAGTCCAAAGGTCAAGAGTTTGGGGTTTTCCGTGTGTGTTAAAAGTTCAGGCAAAATGTTGCATTCGATTCTGTTGCATGTGCGTTTTAACAGAAAAATAATTTCTACTAGACTCTTTAAGGAAGAAATATTCTAGGCATAGAGGACACAATATTCTCTGGTTTTGTGTACCCTGTGGCACCGCAGCCAGTTACCAAGGTCCATTGGCCTGGCCACAGGTGTGCCTGTCAATTCACTTTCCATTCTTGTTTCGATAGCAGGGTTTTTTACTACAGTAACGGCAATGATAACAGTAACAAGAGACAATTTTTAGCCTTTATGGAGTCTTGTGTTGAAGCACTATGCAGTGACTCACTCCTAGAGGCAGGCACTTAATAGTGATAGAAGAGAGAAAGCATCAGAAGAGAGGGAATGTCATATGCACCCTGCCCCTCAAGTAGTCCAAAGGTCAAGAGTGTATAATGGGGATAATTCCCCATTATATGGATAAGCAAGTTGATGCAGAAAGAAGCCAGAAGACTTGCTCAGTCATACAGTTGTATCCAGTTGAAATAGGATTCGAATAGTGGCAGCTGGACGCTGCTGCTTGGCCAATATGTATTTATTCTGAACTTCATGTAAAATATTACAATTTTCCCATACTGCCCCTTTGTATTCAAAATTCATGGAACATGGAAACTAGGTGAATTTCACTGTATATAAATTATGCATCAAGAAAGTTGAATAAAAAATTCTGTAGAGCTGAGTAGCTAACAATTTAAGGACTTGATTGTCCACTCAATGGACTGGCTTTCAGGCCATTAAAGAGTCCTGGGAACATAACTTGTAAGAAGCTAGTCGGCACATCTGATGACTGGATAGCTAGCATTTCTAATATTTTACGGAACAATGTGTGTTGTTCTTGCCCAACCATGGAGTGGAAGGCTAGCCTGGCTTCAAAGCAAAAGAGGTGCTGGGAAGAACAAATATGAGAAGACTCAATTTTTTAGAAAATTGAATAATTAAACACCGTTAAGACTGTCTTAGGCACTCGGCTTCCAAGAGACAGAGCTCCAATACGCTCTGATGAATAGTACCACAGATTTTGGCCTTCACAAGACACATCACAGCTCTACCAAGGGGCCTTGTGTAGTTTTCCAGAGCCTGAGAGTAGGCTTTGGAGGTCCTGGTACAAGATCCATGTGCTCAGTGGGCCTCACCACGTGGGGGATGGCTAAACATAGTCCTATGCTGATCTTTATGTACTGTACTTTAAGCATTTTTAAAAACCAATAATATTTACTATAGACACATAAAAATTAGATGTGGTCAACATAAGATCACTGTGCTTTCAAAAGAGCAGCCTAGCAAAGGAGAGTATGTATAAGGAGCACTGAAAAAATGTGCCACCTCCTAAAACTTTAACTTTTCTTTCACCTGTTAGCTCTGCAAAAATATTTACCAAGTACCTCCTCCGTGCCTGGAAAGTTGTGTACTATAAAACAGGCAGTGTTCTAAAGGACTGCATATTACCCCACAAATGGCCACAGAGTATCAGCCTCCCAGGCTCTAGATTTTTCCTGTGCATGTTGTCATCACAGTGATCTCTCTAGAAATACCCGAGGTGTTATCTCCATTCTGACAACCAGAGGTGACTCTCACTCACAACACTGGAGACATTGCAGCCTCTGTAAAAGTTGGAAGAGCTGACATTTGGGATTTTCGACTTTGGCTCTTCCCACTTAGAGAACAGATTGCCTGGATCTGTACAAGTCCAATATTGCTCATCATCTAACTAGTCCGCTCCGCTCACTGATACCTACTCTTGGCTCAAGGTGGACATAAGAGTTTACAATTCCTAGTATGAGGAATGGCTAAACTTCAGAGAACATCTGCAAGGTCCCTGACAATTTGGAGCTGTTTGGTTTTGTCCTTCACAAAGACCCCATGTTCCAGCCACACAGAATTCCTTGTAGTTCCTTCGACAAGCTTTGTCATCCAGGGCCCCTTGCCTCAGGCTAGTCTCTCGATGTGAAAGATTCTCCTCCATCTTCCTTTCAACCTACAGGAATCACACTTCTTCTCAAGATTTAGTTCAATTCCTCTATGGAACTTTCCTAAGTCCTGCCAGAGAGCTATTTGCCACTTCTTGCTAAGTGTTCCCATAGCACTTTGTACCTCTGTTAGTATTGCAATGACTTTTTCTTTCTGTCTACCCAATTAGAAACCTTCTTTCTTGCAGAGGCAAATTCTTAATCATCTCCATATTGCCTGTCCTTAATGGAGTGCTTGGCAACTAGTAGGGATGCAATGAATATTTACTGAATGAAGAAAAAGTTGGAATAGTGAATGAATGAGGGAATGAATGAATGCTTCCAAGATAATGTTGTGTTACAAAATTTTCCTTAAAGAAGGGAGGGAACTACTGGAGAGCAAATCACACATCTTGACAACAGTCATATCATCTTCAGGTTAAATAGTTCTTAAAAGTTCCTGTTCACTGTATTCTTTCCAGTAAAACAAGTCTTGAGGAAATCAGAGGTCTGTAATAGCAGTAAGTATATAAAGTGAGACTTCAAATGGACATTATACCATTCTGGGTGGGAGTGGGCTTGTGTCACTGCAGTATTCAAACAGAGTAGATGGTGAAAGAACTTACATGTCTCCCTATAAGCTGTGGCTGCTCTGGCAGAGCTGACCCTGAGAAATGGGACACCTGAACCACAAGTGACAGGAGGGGATCACTTGGCTGGTGCTAACATGTGAACAAGGGTCACCACCAATATGGTAACATCTAAGCGGGGCACTCCAGTTCTCTACTTTCATTCATTCACACCATATATAATGAACTCTACTCTGTGGCAGAAGGTAGGCAGCACTGTCTGGCCCCATTGTGGTGAATCTATAGATCCCAGCAGCTAGCCCCGGTCAGTTCATTGTGAGATCAAACAAACGGTGGCTGTCACTTATGGCCACAGCATTTATATGCCAGCACGAGACCCTCAAGAGTGACTGGCATTTTTCTAAAAAAAGGTTTTATTTATTTTTGCATAGGAGAACTAGGGTGCAGGCTGGAGGTGCAGGGGGTAAGAAGATTCACCAGAGACAGAGTGGGGAGCAGGACAGGTGGATCTACTGAAATATAATTGCTGAGGGGAGCAGTGGGTGAGACAGGCGAGGTCTGCTGTGCCATGGGGGTCACCTCCCTGGCTGGGGATCGAACTTGTGCTGTTGTAGTGAGTCCTAGTGGTGGTAGTGCTAAGACTTAACCTCTAGGCCACCAAGGACATAATTATCATTTTTGCAAGGCAGAGCGAAACCTTCAAAATGGCAGCTGTTCTGTCAGCTTGGGACAGCCAAGCAGCCCGGCAATGTACCCACATCACAACCAAGAAGTCAGCATTTACCATACAGACCACTAAAAACTGCAACGGTTTGTCACTCTGGCATAAAACAGTCTATCCTGATACAATGAATTTGCTCCATTTTGCTGCAAATGGCAGAACCAAGACTGATGGAAGTTTCAGAAAGATCGATTCTATGCAATTTAAGAAAAAAATCTAACAAAGTGTACAAAGATGGAACGAACTACTTGAGATATTACTCATTCATTCACACCATATATAATGAACTCTACTCTGTGGTAAATATTCTGCAGATAAAATCCGTGACTTTATGGAGGCGGAGTATGCTTTCCTCTAAGATGCCTGTACTCAACTACCCCTGCAGGTTTAACTGGACAAATCAGCCTTAGACATACCTTCTAACCAACTCCCCCTGGCCTAAAAAAGAAAAAAAAATTTGATTTTCTCAAATGCTCTGTTGATGCAAACCTTTTATCCACTGAGTTCTTTTTCATGTCTTAGTGTCATTTTCCAGCAAGTAAGTTCCTTGAAAGCCAATGCTGTTTATTCCTTCTTTGCATCTTCTTCATACTACTTAGTAGGCAATATTTTATTATCTATTCTATGAAGATAATTATCTTTTGACAATAACTATTATTATTAATCATTGGGTATGTTTTAACGTACTTGTCTTTCAAACTTTAGATTTGGACTTGTTAAAAAACCTGGGAGCACAAATGTATTACTCAAGCCACTATGAGGTAAATGTCTTTTTCTTCCTTAAAAAAGAAAGGAAAAATACAGCCTTAGCACTGTACTACTGAATTCGTAACCGCTTCCAATGTTCCCATAACATCTTAATTCAGTTACATATATGTATTCCTACTACAAAGGCTTACATAAGAGTTTATCAAGATCTACTACTTAATGCATACTATTCCAAGTACTATGCAATTTCAAGCTGTAAGAGTCAACGAACTCTCTGTAGAAGAGTATTTGAAGGAAAAAACTCAAAAGGTGGGGGCAAACGGTTCCCTTGGTTTAATGCAGGGGATCATATCATACCTTAAGTTCTGGAGGCTTATTTGGTAACTTGGGGGACTAGATGAGTACATAAGGTTGTGTAAGAGAGAGACAACAATCCCTTTTTTCTATTTCAATTTATGTGAAGCTTCATTTTAGGCTTTTCATATTAGAGAATCAGCTGCCTGCTACAAGAAATTGCTAATAAGTAGTAATTAAAGATCAAGAATTTATTCTTTCCATTCCAAACCTGATGTCATTCCCAGATGGAGATAATTGGTACTGGTTTTAGGCAATTTAACATTTTGGTAAATTAAGGCAGGAGAAGTTAATGTCCCTGGGTTCTGCGTAGGCAGAAAGTGACCAAGGAGGAACAACTTGGGTTTTACTTGGTTTTGCCCACGGCAATCATTTATGCTATTTTTGCTTTGTTTCACATAACCACGAGTTAAGGTGGGCACCTTTCTCTTAAAAATGAGAAACTAATTTTCTAAAAGAACAATAATAATTCATACATTTTTATAGTCCTGTCTTTGGAATTGTCTATGCATAAAATGACAATCAACTACAAAAGATGGATAAATTCCAGTGAATTCAATACCCATTGCTAGAAAAGAACTGGCATATCAGAAAGCAGCATGAATACATGCGCTACTCTCCTTTATTTAGAAAAACCACACAAAAATACAGCACAGTTGATGTGTTTGTTACCAGGGTTTGAAAGTAGAATCAACCACTGTGTAAAAGATAAAATAAGACTGCATGGATATCAGGATTTTCCCAGCGTGCTTTATTCATAGACATCTGACAGAAGAGGACCTAACAGAGCTTTTAGGAAAAACTGAATTCTCAGCCCACAGTCACTTTCCAGGAACTTCACTCCAAACAGAGCTCTGTGCTGGCGGGATGGAGATCTTAGCAATCTCCCTCCAGTTTCCAGTTTTCTTCTCTCTAAATACAATTATTTATGGGGACTTAATGAAAGAGCAAGCCTTGTGTGAAAGGAGCTCAAGAAAGTGTAGCTTCTAAAAATACTGAGGCGGCTCTACAGTCCTTATTGTTGCCAACTGATGCTTTACAGTTCATGCTATGAACCTAACAACACAAATCTCTCTCTCTCTCTCTCTCTCTCTCTCTCTCTCTCTCTCTCTCTCTCTCTCTCTCTCACACACACACACACACACGAAGGGGAAAAAGTAAAGACTTCTTTCTGTAAACCCCTCAACTTTGAGTAAACAGAAGTCATTTTTTGGCGTCATACTCATGCAAATTTCCCCAAAACCAAACAACACAAAGACCTGTTAACTTCCTTAGATCTTAGAGGGGACAGGGGAGGCGGGGTGGGGGTGGGTGGGCTAAAGAGCTGGGAGTGGGGGGCGGTGGAAACCGCCGAAAGTGAGGGGCAAAGTTGATCCAGTTCTAGTTTCCTTTTAGCCTGGAGTCCTGAACCTCAGTCAAGCGGATCTCGTATAGGTTTCTGGAATGTCATTCTCCCTTTGGGACCGTTCCCTTGCCCTCCTCGCCGCCCCGTCAAATCCTCATCCTTTGCCCTCTAGCCTTCCGGCTCTTTGGAAAACTGGACCTCACGTTAGGTGTCTTTCCCCAATAGGATGAAAATAAGTACAGCTGCAGAAGGAAGGATAAATATTAAACAAATGGGATGAGAGGCGGCGTGGGGGTCTGCAAGAGGGACCCTCCTCCTCTTCTTTCTGCCACGTGCTCCTCTGGTGAGGTGCGGCGCCGGCGGATGGGGTGCTGAGGGACCAAGGCTAGGTGAAGAGAGAGGGACAGAGCAGGCTGGCTGTAAGGGAAGGAGGCCCTCTAGGAAAGATCATCGCGACCGAACGTAGACGAGAGAAAAAATTTGGACACTTGTCCCTACAGGGGAGCGATACACCCCACGCAGACGGGTGTGTGTGGGGGGGTGCGTCAGGGCCTTTCACCTGACTTCCTCCTCCGCCTGCACACACTATCACCCCCCTCTTCCCCCCCAAAGCCCGGCCAAACAACCAACAACAAGAGGAAGCCGCAGGCTGCCAGAGGAGGGGTGCGCGAGGTGGGGGCCCCGGGAGAGGTGAGGGGGCAGGGTTGGCGGGCGTCGAGAGGCGCGCGGCGCCCCGCAAGTGCACTCCCCGGCGCCCACACTTACCCGCGCCGCGGAGGGTCCGATCTTCGGCGCCAATCAGTGCGCGCCCCTCGCCCGCCCGGGTCCCTCCGGCCCGCCGCCCCCCAACCCCGGCCGGCGCGCGGGGAGGAAGCCTGGGAAAAGCGCGCGGCGGCGGCGGCGGCGGTAGCGGCGGCCGCGGCTCGGGTTCGGCTCGGCTCGGGCTCCAGTGCGCTCAGTGTGGCCGGCGGCCGCCGAGGCTCCACCGCCAGGGGGAGAAGCCGGGGCGGGCGCTGGGTAGGCGGGCCGGGCCCTCGCCGTCCCTCCGGCCGGCCCGCGCCGCACCAGCTGGGGCGCGGCGACGACGCGGAGTCCGCGGAGCCCCAGGGCGCAGCGTGCCGGGCCCGAGGCGCCGCGGCTGGATGCGCGCCCCGGGCGGTTGCGGGCACCCGCGGGGGGCGCCCCGGCCGCTCCGGTGCGCCTCCAGACTGCGGGCGCGGCGACCGCTGAGCCGAGAGCGGCTCCCGCCGGCCCCTTCCCCCTCCCGCCCCCGCCGCCCCCTCCCCCTTCCCCCTCCCCCCCGTTAACATCTCCTCCCTCCCCCCCTTCTCTTCCTTCCCTCGGCCCCGCGCGCTCGCTCGCTCGCTCCCTCCTCGCCTCGCTCTCCCCTTTAAACGCCCACTTCGGATGGGGAAAGAAGACAACTTGAAGTCAAGTTGCAATTAACTTCGGCGGCGGCGGCAGAAGAGGCAGAAGCTGCCGCCTCGGAAGTCCGACGCCGGCGCGCCCGCCCCGGGAGTCGTTCCTGGTCTCCGGCCCGCGCTCGACAGCCACCGCCGCCCCCAGCGCCCATGCCTGAGTGAGTTCTGCTCCTTTGCTTCGTTCTTTTTCTTCCTCTCCTCTCGCTCTTGCATCCCTGCCTGGCTCTCTTTTCGGAATTGATCCAAACTTCTCTGTTGCACCCACCCTGGGAGCTCCTTGTTGGGGCGGCTCGGCTCCCCTCTCGTGGGCGCCGGGCGCCGGGGGTTCTTCGGACCGCTTCTCTCGCGCGCAGCCGGATCTTGCAGGGGTGGGCCGGTGGCGTGAGGGAGAGCCCACGGGATGGGGGACCCGAAGATGCCACTCGTTCTCGCCCGGGGTGTGCACACACACACACTCACACACACCTGCCGGGCTGATCGTGGCTGAACTGACGCCTTCAAGTCGTCGATATGCCTCTTTTGGAAGAGAAAGGGGAGTCGAAAAGACCGAAGGCAGCAAGCCAGGAAAGGGAGAGCCTGTCTGGGCGCCTCGGAGCCGGGTGGCAGCCAGGTGCCCGCGGAGTAGGCTGGGGGAGTGAACGCGTTCCCCCGCGGGATCGCAGGTCAGCATCCTTCCCGGTCCATCTCCGCAACCCTCCGTTCCGCGCCGGCGCGCCTGGTTGGGAGCGGCCGCGGAGAGGGGCCTGGGAAGTTTGTGGCAACTTCTCCATCCCGGGAGCCGGTGGGACGCCTGGGCGCTCAAGTTGGAGCCGGGAGTTTGAAAGCCGCGGCACTCGGCGCTGGGAGCCCTCGCCAGCGGTGGTGAGGCTGATCCGGGGGGTGGGAGGTCGGGGTTCCTGGAGTGAATGTGGGTTTCAAGTTGGGCTGGCGGCTGGAAGAGGTGCTGCCCCTCTTGGCAGGGGACGAGACAGCACAGGTGCGGCCTCGGGGTCTGCGCCCAGTCTCCCTCGTGCGGTCCGGATCCGTGCGGGGCGGCCTCTTCCGAGCGCTCGACTGCCGAGGCGCCCAGGGCAGCGGAGCGTGGGCTTGAGAGATCACGATGAGAGCACTTAGCAGGCAGGTGTCAGGTCTGGGGAGTGAAAAGTGCACTGAGCAGGACTCTAGGGAGGACCCCAGTAGACAGAGTGAGGCGTAGGACTCTTGCTAGAGGTTGTTGGCCGGGACATCCACTAGGGCGTTGCAAATTTCCCTTAGAAGTGTCAACCACAGGATCGCCTCTCAAAGTGCCCGGGTTGGCAGCTTTGACCTTAGCGCCCTTCCTCGGCGAACTTTGACGGCGGCATTCGGGAGTTCCAGGCAAATGTGCTAAGACTTGGATTCCACAAGGTTGCAAAAGTGAGGGAAAACAGGAAGACGTCCTATTCTCAGGAGAGAACCTTCCTGCCCCCGGCTGGCTGGGGTTCCATGCTTGCATCGGAGGAGACCAGGGGACCTCACTTGCCCCGGAGCATAGAGAAGGGGGTAAGAATAAGTAAACCCTGACTGCTTGGTGTCAGGGTTTGTCGTGAGCAGTCCCTGAAGTGTTGGACTGTTTGATGGAGTAACTCATCCCGTTGAAACTTTATTGAAATGTACTTTAAGTGCATTTTTATGAGATTCAGGAATATGAGATTTATTTTATAGTTGAACATAGTCGCGAAAAAGCCATACTTTAGGACTGGAGAAAGCAAGTACCGTTGAGGTGTTTGTTCTAAAATCCTTTAATTGGCTGTGTGGTACTGGTGCTATGATTTAGCGGCAGTCCTTTATTTCTATTGCATATTATTTTAGTAGAACAGTAGTACATTCATATACTGGCTGCTTCAGTCTGCTGGCAAACATTAGCATTCAAGCTTACATTTTTGACAAATGTGCAGACAGGAATAGCATGAATAGGCATCTTAAATATTAACAACCTAAGCATCTGTTGTGAAACAAATTTAATATATTTACTCTGTTTTTCTCACATTGTTAGAAAAGGTTATAATAAGTGCATAATTTCAACTTTAGTTAACAGAAGTAACTGACTGTATCTTTCACTACCTCTCCAAGTGTTTAACACAATCACCAACATAAATACTTTAATTAACTTGGTTAGACACATTATTAAATACACTTTAGACAATGTGTGTACTATGTAAAATGTAACAGGAGCAAAATATGTATCCTATTTGTGCACATATTATAAGTGATTATGCATTTTATAAATATACCAAGCATGTTTCTTCTTCATCTCCATTTGACACTTATTACTTCATATTTTTTCTAATGGAAACACTATTTTAAATGTAGAGTTGTTCAGTTATATGTAATACATAATATGTAAACAGTAGCTATAAAATTCAAGGCATTGTTAAATTTGAGTATGGCTACATGTAACAAGATTATACAAGAGAAATAAAAATCATTGCTCAATTTTGTATTCCTTTCTGAACAGTGAATACAAGTGATAGATGAAAAAAAGAGCAAATAGGTATTTCCCTCCTAAAGTACTAGTGCCCTAAAATGTGTGTGGGGTGGGGATTGGTAGAACATGGGGGAGAAGGGGAAAGAAAAGAGATAGAGAAAGAAGACCTAAAGAACTTCCAAAAGTCTGAATAGTTATTTCCAGAATCAATGCATTCCTCATTTTCCCACAAGCTGAAATATGTAATAAATAATAGTTCTTTGTATGTAAAAGTATTCGAAAGGAATGCCTTTTGTTTAGTTGTTGTAATAAATTAATATATTCTTGGTTGATAATCTACAAAAAGTAATTCTTTTGTCTCCCAGCATCTTAAACAAAAGCAACAAAATGAATGTTGGTTTATTTCTGCAAAGAAGTCTGTTGCCACTATATGAACCTGCAATTGAATGAGATTTGATGTGCTGAGTGATGGTTAAGAAAGACTGCATTAAATTAGCAAAGACAAATATCTGGAGGAGATTTTCAATTATTTTTTCAGTGACAGGTTGTGGATTGTAAATTAGGCCTAAAAGGTCAGGTGACAGGCACCTGTTCCTCATTATTATAAAAATCTTTTGGTTACAAACACTATTAAGCTTAACACAACATGGATATACAGCAGGGACTCTATAAAGCACTCCAGTGGTTTTTCATCTACTCTGTAAATTTCCAAAAGGGCCGTACATAGATCTGCCCTTTACATAAAGACATCATTTCTTCCTTACATGTCGTCTTGGATGACTCTTACATTAGTACTTAGGATTGATGAAGTACATAAAATAAATGCATAAGACTGAATCAATCTTCAGACTATGTCTAGACATGTTGTAGTCAAAGGCAAAAATATTATTTTTAAACCCCTCTTTTCCCCTTATAATCTATTCACTTAATTATCAGGATCTGTTCATGTTTTAAATAGAAACCTCCCCAACTTGCTTTTTATACTTTTTAGATAAGATGAGTTTCCATTTTAAATGATGCCATGAAATATTTTCTCGGTACTTGTATGTGAGGAGATCAGTTGCTATATGTCACCACAGCTTTGTGCTACATATAAAATGGGAAGAAAACCATATTTTACATGAATGCCATTAGGAAGATTATCATCATTTGATCTTCGGACTTGCCACTTCTCTCAGGAGAGTTTAGTAATATTTCTAGTAGAATTAAGGAGTGTGAATTGATTTTTATGAATGACTTACCTCTAGATTTTTCCGAGAGCAGAATAAGCATACATACTGAATTGGACCTAAGTAGCACAAGGCTGCAAAATATTAAAAGTTGCCAGTTGCTTTTAATTAGCAAAGGAGGAAGATTGGGGCTAACTTCAGTAAGCCAGAATATTAAATTCCCTATATAAATATGCTTTGTCTTTTTTAGTTTGGGATAGTTTATCCTTATTTATATTAAGTCTTCATTTTTAGCCTTTGTGATCAGATTACAGAACAGGCATTACTCTTGCTTTTTAAATTGATTTGGTTTCAAACTCCAAAACTCTGGGATGATTTTAACAAATTGCTTTACATTTTGACAGAGCAGAGTTAAGTTAATTAATAGATCAGGCACGAGAAATCAGCCACGGTAGGGTGTATTTTCTGGTAAAATGAAAGTTATGTTTCAGCATGATGAGCATCAGGCTTCAGTAATCTGTTCCTCGTGTGGAATGAACACTTCCTACTTCGAGCTAGCAGGCACCTACTGTTTATTTACGCTGCATTAAACTGACAGCTCAGCAATCAGAGGAAAAATATTACTTACCTTCCTGAAGTAAATACCAGTTTATAGGTTAGTGCACGTATTTATATTCCTGTCACCACTAAATAACGGCTGTCTCCATTTTAATATCTACCTGTACCATAATCCAGGACTCCAGACTCTTCCTGGTTGGGGGTAGGGGTCGAGAGGAATTTTTCTTATCATTTCTCAGTGGCAGAACTTTAAGAAGACTATCATCTTCCCATTTCTGTCTTGTGAGAACTACTGGCAAGCAATGTTATGCACTTTTACTTTACATACCTCAACTATAATATCAAGCCCTCCAAAGAATGTGCATGTCACTTTAAATAGCTTACAGCAACCTCTGGACAAATACATTCAAACACATTCAAGTGGTTATTGCTAAATTAACTTTCTACTAAGTTCCAAATTGATTACTTAAATGACTTGATTACTTAGATGATAACTTTGATAGAGTGGCTTCTCTCCCAAGTCTTAGATGGAATGATTCAGTTTATAAAGGAGATCTGCAAATATGAGCACAAAATAAGTGGGATGCATTGATTGATTGATGGTGTTAGCTTTCTTCTGCAAATATCTTTGCCTCTTTTGTTTGTATTGTTTTTAATCTGCCAACGTTAAGGGAGATTTTTGCGTTTTCTTACGATACTAGATATACTTGTTTTCACTTGAAATCCAAAGTCCCTTCTCTTTCACGACCCCTGGAATCATCCAAATACTGTTAAATTGGAATTTCCAAACTTGTGATTATCTCGAGAAAGTGTTTATTTTCACTGACATTCTATAAGTAGATCTTACACTTATCTACACACAGTTGTCAATCTCTAATCACATATTCCATTGACATGAGAGCAGAATGTGGTCTTAAGACAGCATATAAATCAAATCTGTTACTCAAGGTTCTTCTTCACTATACCAAAGAAAAAGTGTCTACTATGGTAATTTATATATCGTTCCTAAGTGCTATTCTCAATGGTAAGTCTATTTAAACTTGATGTCTTCATAGAGTGTGAGCAACACATTAGCACACATTATTTAGTACTTTTGAACTTATGCCAACAGTACCTTTTGCTGTTTATTTTTTTAAAGTCTTTTTTAAGATCAGATATTTCATTTCAGAGTAAATAGATACAGATTGTGTGTATATATATTCAGGGTGAGATTTAGTAGTGTAGCATTTCTCCAGCATATTGGCCTATTTTTATTCTTTCAAGTTATTCTGTATCACTTCCACAGTTGTTACTGTCTGAATGTTCGTAATAGAAATTCTAATCACCTCTTTCAATGGACTTTCAAGGATGTAATTCAGCTGATGCGGTGATCTGGTTTAGTTATGAAAGATGAAAATTAGTTAACTGATACCCCAGCATTTATGTCCCTAGTTTCTGCCAGAATATGTACAGTCTAGTTATGTGACATTTGGTAGTAAAAGTGTCCTGTAGTAAAAAATGAAGAGTTGATTCAATGACCAGTGGAGGAACTAACTTGTTGGATAAACTATTTAACTGTAATATTTTATTATACTCTTCACTCATTTTAGAACCTGCTTATTGCACCATTTTTTGAGTACCCCAGGCTGAGGACCCCAAGTGAAGCTGAAATGTTGGCAAACAAACAAAAAAATGCAGATGTCAGACTGCCTGGTTGAGCCCTTACTACAGTGTCTGTGAACCTGCATCGCCAGGCTCCTGTGTACCCCTCCCCCCCAGGTGTGCAGGAAGTGGAGGGCGTTGTGTCTGGTGAAGTGGGTGGACTCTACCCAGAGCTATGACCCGATTTGTGACGCACCCTCAGAACTGCAGTAATGGTCCAGCTGCTTCACAGGCAACTGGTAACCACCTCATTTGGGGATGCTCCCGCTTTGCTAGCAGTGCCAGGGAGAACTTCATCATTGTCACCTCAGCAAAGACTACTTTTCTAGCCCTACTTCTGTAGGGTTAGGTTCAGAGAGCAGCCTCTGATATTTGGAGGGTAAGTGCCAGCAAAGTTCCTCTCAGTTCCATATGGAGAATCCGGGCTACAGCCTCAGTGAGACATGGCATCTGGTGCCCCTGGGAGGTCTCTGTGCTGGGATGTTACCTTATCTCAGCTAGAAGTGACAGGGGACTAGATACCAACGAAAATTATTTTGTGGGTACCGTTCTTTGGGTGATGAAATATGGTAGGATGCTCCCAGGAGAAATTATTGGACCTTCCTTCCTTGAGATATTTATGGAGAAGTTAGTCAGTCATCTGTGTGAGGGGAATTCTTTCGATGCAGTTTTCCAGGAAGCAAAGTATATAGTGGAGTTGATTGCTAGGGGTTCCTTTCTAGTCTTCCTCAATGGTTTTTGATGTGCCGCTAAGAGCATGTAAATGACAATTTGGCTTTTTAACGTTTATAATGTTAAGGAGTTTAAGATAAAAGAGATTTTATGTTATAAATATTTTATTGTAATAATTATTATAAATAAAATAGAATCTAGTGTATGCAGATATCTTTTGAAATGGAGCTAGTCTGGAACATAGCGTATCCATAATTAGCTGTTTGATGTTGAATGCCATGGAGTTTTCCTGTTCCAGTGAACCAGACAATGGAAATCACTGGGGATTAACGACGGAGCTGTGATTCTTCTTATAGTAAATCTTTCTTTCCATTAGATAGTGTTTTATCAGAGTGTGAAGGACCAAAATGAAAATACTGAGCATTTTAAATTTGAAAATATTTTGTAGAATTGGTGAAATAAGGCAAGGGTTTTCCATTTCATTTTTACCAACTGAAATGATGCTGAGTTGTCTTGCATCATGTTGGATTTCTGACTATGGACGGAAAGAACGATATTTTAATAACCCTGCTGTAAAAATGTTTCTTAGAGGTGGGCTCTCTTTTGGGTGGTTTAAGAGGACTCAAAGACAATTTAGAACATTATCTTGAAAGTTAAAGAATGACAGCCTTAGTTTGTATGGAGTCATTGTATTTTAATAATACTGTACGCTTATTAGTGTTATTAGAGCAGTAGACAGTTAATTACAGCCTGTTCCGAGACATGTTAACTGTATATTAACAGTCAAGTTAAAAAAGAATGATGTATACTCTTACATACAAGCTGCTGCTTGCTCGACTCTTAAAAATATTCTTTTAGGAAGGATGGAGTCAGGTTTTGGGTCCAGAATCATCAAAATATTTCCTACTTAAACAACTGAACTTTGAGACTTTTCACTGGAATATAAAATTTTCTTCCTGTTGTTTGTCTCCTTTCTTTATAATTACTGTTGGCTTTATCAGTTTTGCCAGTGGCTCTTGAAGATTGTGGTCCCTCAGCAATTTTAGCTTTCCCAATTTATATTTCGAGACGCCTACGTTTTCTCGTTTTCTGATAACTTTGGCCAAAAGAAACCATTAGAAACTTATTGAGTTGATTTAGCACCTCTTAATATTTCTCTTAGTGGAGTCATTTTAGTCCCTGCATCTTTAGCTGAGGTATGTTTCCTCGCAATTCTCCAGAAACTGGTATTTCAGGTACATTTGAGCAGCGGGTCAGCACGCCAGTTCTCAGACTGTCGTTTTCCACTTCTCAAGTCTGGGTTTTTGCCTTGGCTCCTGGCGTGGCAGAACAGTGGTCACTGGAAGGAGAAGCGTGCAAGGCTGGACTTCACCTTACTTAGACAATTCTGTCCAATGGCTTGCTATTTGCATCCTCTTGGTGCACATTGGTGGCTAGACCATGTAGCCTGGTGATAGCACTCCTAGAAGTCAGTGATATTCATGGTGTTCTTAGGTGCTGCCGTTATTTGTTTCTACAAGATACTGAACTACAAAAAAGAAACCCAGGGTAAGGTACATGTCTGTGTTCTGTCAAACCAAGACACCTCAGAGTTAGCATTCTATGCAGTGCATACTGAGCTCTCATTAAAGATTTGCTAAATTAATAAAATAGTGAATTTTGCTGTGCGCTGATAATGATTTAATGGGAAAGGAGACTTTTCTTTCTAATTTTCTGTTTTGATGGGGGTTATCTGAACACTTAATCTACGCATGCCCCGGTTTTCTGGATAATTGAATGTTTTTCTTCTTTAATTGTGTGCTCTGTCATTCTTTGACAGCAGCAGGGGTCTGTTCTACCCTCATTGTCTGACCTCCAAGGTTAGGGGAAGTTTCTCTGTTCAGGTTCATGGGCCTCTGGTGTTAGGTTGTGGTTGTAAATCTTATAGGAGTCAACACAGAGCAGTCTCCTGAGGTCCTTGCAGTTAAACCACCATGTGATGGTCTTTTTGATAAGCTGGGTCCCAAGATACTATGAACTAGTGGGCCAAGGTTGATTGACCCCTAGTTGTTCTTCCTTGTGGTTTCTTTTTCAGCATCCCATTGAATCAATATGGGACATGATTATTGCACAAAATGATATTTTTCATTGGAGCCATCTGCATTGTTTAAAAGTGTTTGCAGACTTAGGGTATTTATATTAATGAAGCTTTCACTCCAGTCCTTAAGATTAATACTGGAACTGTAGGAGGGCTGTGTCAGCTGCATCTAAAATATTCTGAAAAGTTCTAAGCATGCTATGGAAGTTACCTAAAAAAGACATTTCCCCATAAAATTTATTTTCTTTTCAAAGCCTCTGGAGCTGTTTCCAAGACAGGTCCTATTTGGTTTTAGACAAGAAAGTATTCCTTTCGTGGTGCACGGCTGGCTGTGTGACCTCTTACATTATCATGCACATTCTGTCTCTTTAAAAACAGTCTCCTCTATTTGCCCTATTAATTGTTGATATGTTGCCATCCACGAGACAAAAATTAGAGCTGTAATTAAATAATCATGTGATGCTCCTTAGTGCCAGTGAGAGCAAACTCATTTTTCCAGGCCCTGATGGTCACTGATTATTGTGTTACTACTGGCTTGCTTTATTTTTTTAATGATTCTCTATCTGTAGATCACCTAACTCCTGCCCTTCTTTTCAAAATTAAAGAAAGTAGAGAACACTCAGCCAGTTCATTGGGTAGAGGTCCTCAGGGAGGTAAGGCAGACATACCTATTTTTGCTTTTGGTCACCTGGTAGTTTTTTGGGGAGACTACATCGGTGGTGTGGTTGCCTGCCATTTAATTTACACTGGTGTTTTGGCTGGGATGGAGGCATATGGGGAATGCCAGGAGAATTACAAAAGGAGACGGGTATTAAAATTCAGAAATGATTAAAATTGAAATAAAAGGATGCTGCTTCTTTGCCAGTCCTCTGGCAGTCATAATGACACGTAGAGATTAGTTTCCACCTTCATCTTCTCCTTTCTCATTTCCTCTTGTTTATTGTTGACACATTTTCCTTATGTCTGTCTCTATAGTCTCTGTGTCTTTTGCACCATTATGCATTCCTACTTCTCCCTCTTTCCTTAAGCATGGAGAAGCCTACTTAACCTTATTATAACAATAACAGAATAGGTTATTAATATTTAATATGCACATGATTAAAATTTCTCTCCCTTAAACATAGGTCAGCTGTATTATTATTAACCGACATGTAATTTTTCATTTAAAATATTCTTATTCTGCCCTTGCTGTTTCTGAAATGTAGTCTACTTTAGTAGTGATTTAATACATACATAATGTTTGGAAAACTGTGGTCGGCTAGTGAGAAAAGAACTTACCAGTCATGGATAATCAATTATGCATGAATTCAAATGTAACAGATGGAATCTGGTGAGTTAAAGTTTCTCTTTGCCTTAGTGGGTTTTTTTTTTTTATTTGTTTGTTTGACACCTGTCTCTTATATATAGATAAACATTTAATGTAGAATGTGAGAAATTTCCCTATAACTGTATGTTGTCTTTAAAGTGAACTTGCTTTTTTAAGGTTAAGGGCAGAGAATTTTTTTATGTAGTCTTTAAAATGATAAGACTCTTTCCCATCACTTTGTAGATAGGAAACCTCACCCAAATCTCATTTCCCTACCTGTTCTCCATTGCTTTTCGCACAATGTCATTTCATGCTTTCTTTTGTGGGAGCTGCTTGGTCATAATGGAACTGCTACATTAACTTGGGTTTTAAAGAATATCTGGTGAAATCTGGGGTGGACTGGTTTTGAGTTGTGCAATACTCTCTTGTAGGGTGTGCAAATAGTATCTATGAATATTTTTCCTGTTGTGCTTTATGTATGTCAGATATACATTTATTCATATTGTCCTATTAGCCAAACAATTGGATTTCCCAAATCTACTGAAAGTCCCTTAAGATTTGATTTCTATCCTGGACTGCAGCATATACCAGCCACAAAGATGCCTTCACATGCATTTGCAGTGTTATAAATCTTTGTGTGCAAAGGGATCCAAAAAAGTTATTTTTGAGAGCTTTGTTACCTCCATAGAGGGATAAGACATTTAGTTTTCATTAGATAAAATGTGAATGTGTAGTATTTTTATATTTGTAGAAGTGATATAATATTGTCCATCTTTAAAGCAATATAGTCTCAAAACAGTTACAAGCTGGTCCCCATCAAAATTTTTCATAAATATGCTGTTTGTTTCTCTCCCGAGTGTATTTATATATATAAAAAACAATACAAATGAAAATAGTCTTTACAGAATAAATAAAAATAAATGATTAAAAAATAGCCTGAAGGCTTACTAGTTCTGTTTTTAAAGTTATACTGCAGCAGTATTTATCAACTTTTTGCTTCATATCAGCTTGAAATTTGCATGTATATTTATAGTCCATGTTAGTTATCTAGTGAATTACATCCCACAATAAGCACATTAATAAAGAAAGAGGCACTGGAAAAATAAGTAACTGGATATGCTTTAGCTACAGCTGTATTGTAAAACTATATTTTAGTATTGTGCTTTTATGTATACTAAATAAGTAATTTTAATTTGACTTCACTTTATATCCACATTTCTTAGTTATGCACCTGAAATATATATACGTATGTCTGCCTGAACTTCAATAAGATAATTTAAACACAAATTTCCAATTCATTAAAACTCCATCATTACTGTAAAAGTCCATAACAGAATCAGTAAGAATAGATATTAGGAAAGAGAATATAGGACAATATATATAGAAAAAGATATTACAAATTATTCATGCAGAAGTCAATAATTTAAACCTAATTATTGTCACTGATAAATGAATGATAAAATAAAATTGAAAAGTCTTTTGGACTCTTAGAACAAAAGAAATGTCATTCTCTTATTAAAAATGAATCTAAAATCTTTGTACAGAAACAATTTACAAATCATTACCTTGACTATATGTATACAGTTGTTGCACATCTGTCTGTACCGCATGTTCAGTGTTTGACCCTGGAAGCACTATTTCATTGGGAGGGTCTACTAATGCATGCGTATAGCTATATTTTATGCCTTTGAATAATATCCAAAGAAGAATTTTTGGACTCACAGTACTTTTGTTTGTTTTTGTCAATGCTTCTTTCTTTTATTCTGCTAAGATATAACAGTATGGAATCAAATCTGAAAAGCTAACCATTTCCTTGCAACAGAGGGCTATCAAATTACCTACTTTGGGTGGGATCTTGGTCTCTAATTACCAATCCATGTTAATTATCCTTGGGTCAGGTATTCATCATATGAATTAATTATCTAGCTGAGAATGGACCATGACTGTTGGCTGGTGAGGACAAAGTGAGAGACAGTTGATGGCGAGGATGGGGTTGTTCAATGTGATGTAGCTCATTGTTTTTGTTTTCATATTTACACGATAATATCTAACAGCCAACCTCAGGAATAAATGAAAGATTGTTTGCTTTTTTTTGGGGGGGGGTTCAAAAATCTTTTTTATTGGGTTAAAAGATATTTAACATAAACCATGCCATTTTGACAATATTTAGTATATAATTCAGTGGTACTAATTGTATTCACACTGTTGTGCAACCATCACACAATCTACTTCCAAATCTTTTTCCATTGCTCCAAATAGAATGTGCTTCAGTTTTGAATTAAACTTCTTTGCTTCAACAAATTTCAAACATTATGGTGGTTTTTAATCATTGTCCAGATGTGTTGCAGTCGTTCCTGGTGGTGACTTTCCTTGCTGATGAACAGACCCCTGGTTCAGTGCCTTGTGGTGATCGGTGGACATAGCAATATAATATCAGATATTGACTTTGGCTGATACTTCCTCAAAACCATCTGGACTAGGATCCAGGTCCATTGCAACATCAAACCGTTTCTCCCTCCAATTAAACTAGGAAAGATTAACAATGCCATTCACATTTCTAAGAAGATTTGGTTGATCTGTCTTGGCTAAAGGTTGATGGGAACCATTGCTATTTGACTTTGTTGGAATGAAAATCCCTAATCTTCCCAAGAGCATTGTATAGCAGTTAGGGCTCTGGAAATAGCTTGAATAGTTTGCAACTTTTCAAGGAGAATCCCATTCAAGGTTGAAATTTTTAGGGAGAAAAATCGTGCTCAACTATGTTAAAAAAAAAAAAAAAGAATTAGAGGAAACAGGGATAGCTCTGGCTCCAGTAATAACAGACTGGTTTTAGAACTGTACTTCCATGTGTAATTTTGTGGTTAGTTGCCTATGTCTGTGATGATAAATCATATGCTTGCACAGGATTTCTGGCACCCTTGTAAATCTCAAGCAAATGCCCAAATGCTAATTTATCATGGTTCCTCAACAGCTTACCTTGATTTACCAAATCAGTGATGTCATAGCTTGTCCCCCACTTTCTCTTGGTGTATTTGAAACAAATGGCTTGCCGGCACATACATGGCTTCAATATTGAGCCACTGTTAGGTCCTAGATAGACTTAAACTTAACTTTTCAAGTGACCCCAGATTAAGTTTAAAACTGCACCTGAAGGTAGATCTGGTTGTCTCCAAACCATCATCTCACCCGGTGACTGCAGAACCTGGCTGCACACGGCGATCACCTTGGAGCTCTAAAAAGTGAATGCCTGGCTCCCACTATTGGCCATTCTAATTTAATTTCCTGGGGTGCAGTCAGACTTTTGGATTCTTGTAGGAGCTCCTCAGGTTCAAGGAATCTGGGGAGCCACTGAACTAACATCTGATCCTGGTGCCCGGCTTTGCTTCCTGCTTACAACTCAAAAAAAGAGTTCTTGGATTCCTTCTGTGATGGCAGATGTTATGAGAGACTCCAGGAAGACAGACCTAAGTACACCCTCAAGATGTTTAAAAATTTGCAGTGAGGGAGCTAGAGCTAGCGGGTGGGGAACAGGTAGGTACCTATGGCTGGCCACACCGAGGGACAGGTAGTACAGCAGAGTGTCAGAAAGGAAATGACAGTTGGAGGAGACTTTGGACATAGGAGGTATAATCAAACTGCGTATTAAAGGTGGTACAGAAGGGACATCCTCCAAGAGAGAAGGGAGGTCTCCCAAGAGAGAAGATGCAGGCAGGATGTTCACAGAGCCATGGTAGAGAAAATGAGGCAGTCTATCAACTGTAAGTACTCAGGTAGTGCTACCTGTGCCGGACGACTCAACAGAAGATGCTTTGGATCTAGGTCTAGGTCGAGATGCCTGTTACTACCGTTCTACCTTGTCAGGTAATGAGCTTTACTGACATCCTGAAAAAAGGGGGGCTTTTAAAAATTTTTGCCTGATAAATACATGCTAAAAGAAGGGTGATATTTGTAGGTTAAAGGCCCAGATATCTAATGAGGGTTGCCACTTACTCCCCTTATCCAGCTCTCCAGTACCAGCCTTAAGCACTGGCCTTTCTTTGTTCAACTTTAATAAAGAACTTTCTGTGTTAAAACAATATCACAAATTCCCAGTGGGTATTTAGACCCATCCCAGTATAATCAGTAAACAACTTTGATCACTATCTGTGTGGCTATAACTGAAACCCCACTTATGAGTGAGAAAAAAACCAGAAGACCAAAAGGCCATATTTAGAGTTCATTTTCATTTCTCCTTTATCTCCCCTGAAACATTTTCAAGACTTTTGTGCTGGATTTTTGCAGCACACGATTATGTGTGTGGTATGAGTCTGAGCAGGTATCTACACTAGGTATCCTGAGGAGCCATTGCTAATGGCAGTTCTGCTTATTTAACTTGGGGGTGTAAGCGAGGGTGGGGATTGACTGTGACTTCTAACTTCACCTCTGAACTATTTAAATACTCATGGAAAGCAGCATTCAGGGTAAATGGATAGTACTCCGAAGGTACTACAGGACCCTTTCAAATAGACATGTCTAGAAAGTTGTCTTAAATCTGTGTTCAGTGGGACACAAGTCTCATTCCATTGCAGCTTTACAGATCTGTGGGCTAATTCTAAAATGGAAAATGATTGCAATTTGGACATCATTAGAGTGTCTGAAAGCCATTCAGCACCTCTAAGACTCTTCTTGGCCACGTCTTAGATTTACTTAGTTGTCTTTTATTGGAATTCTCTACATAAGTGCTGTCTTACATAGCTTTCTGCAGTGGGAGGAGGGGTCTGTCATCTACACTGTCTGATGGGATAGCCACGGGCCACCTGGGGCAATTGAATACTTGAATTGTAACTGAGCCACTAAATTGTAAGTTTAATTTTAATTCACATTTAAATGATATAGTCACATTCCCCACTATCCCCTCCTTCCCACTTCTGCCATCTCTAAAATGAATTGTCACTGTGATTAGTAGTGGAAGTTGGTTGCAAGTGATGCTGTGAGCTTTTTGCTCCCCTCCATTCATAGTTGAAACACCGCAAGGTCAGAATGCTGTATGAATTTCTGTTAATAGGGCAGTGAACAAGACAAACAGTCACTGTTCTCATAGAGTTTATGATCTAGGATGGAGGCATTTATTTAGCCAGTGATTATCCAGATTGTTCATTGATGAAGACAGTGATGTGAGTTACAAAGGAGAAGGGCAGGAGGCTCTGAGGGTATAAGATGGGGCCATATCTTTTTCTAAGATTAGTCAGAAAGTTTAATCAGAGCTCCATTTATTCACTAAATAAGAAAAACATGAGGCAACTTCCTTTCCCCAAGTTCAAGGCTGGGTTAGGCTGGCTGTAGGACCCAGTGCTCTCAGAGTAGGGCAGCTGATGTGTGCCAAGACGTGGGGTCCGTGCAAGCGCGCGCACACACACACACACACACACACTGCAGACTTCTGAACTTGCTCGAGTAGATGCTCTCCTAAACTGTATGCAGTTGTGATGTCAGTCACAGATAAGATGTGAGAAGAAGGGTGCAAATGTTTACAGGATATTGCATTTCCTCTCAAATATATGTTTTGACAAAGTTGTTTGGGCTCCAGCCCCAGCTCCTTTTCTCTTGTTCTTACAAATGTGTAGTTGGTCCATTCAAGAAACGATGTGGAAATCAGTCCTGACATCCCAGACAGACAAAATGAGACACATGACAACAAAACATATGGCTCAAATAGACATCCTTATATGGCTAACACAGACCATATTCCCAGAAATTCATATATGGAAAACACCACCTGCAGCTAAAGCCAAAAACAAAGAGTTGACAGGACAAAAAGAGCAATATGCTACATAAATTGTGCTGCTTTAAGAGTGTGGAGAGATAGCCAACTGTATTTGAATTTAAAAAGATGAAAAAAAAAAAAAAAACACATGTCCTTAGAAAGTGCTATGATGGTGAGCATTGCTTTGCTAACAGTGACTGGCTGAGTTGCCATATCTTAAAAGCGTTCAGAATCTAAATGCTTTCTCTGTTTATTACAAATATATGTGCTATTCAAATCTCTGAATGTATTTTAATGCTTTAGGATATCTGCCTGCATATTTATCTTAATATGAGGCCATCTGAAACATACAATTGTCCTTTCATTATTAAGTTGTTTTTTAAAAAAATCTGGTATATCTGTTACAATATTTTATCTTTGCTACCTTTGTGGAGCCAGCTTCAATGCCTTTTCATGTGATAAAATATTGATGCCCTCTGTTTTAACTGTACATGCACATGTTATAGATACAGTTCATGTATTTGACTTGAAATATTTCATATTTTTGAAGCTTTCTATTTTGATAGCTAGGTTTATAAAGTTTAACTTTTTTCAATACTTGCTTCCATTTTTATTGCCAAAATTGCAATAAATTTTGTAGAATAACTTGGTGCTTTTTTCTCCTCTGTGATAGTTTGTCCTCACATATGCCTTAGAAAGATGGTATTTTCCTGATTTCCTTTTTTTCTTCTTTTTTAAAATCTGAGTTTACACAGGTCATTGCTCAGTGGCTATCCTGGCTATTCTAAAGGATAGGTAATGTATAGTAATTAAGTTCATCAATGCACTATATTACTTGAAAGGTATGAAATCCTGTGTGCAATTTTACTTACATCATTTGTTATAATCACGTAGTTCTGAAAGAATGTGCTTGAGGCAAAATGAGTATGGATATGTGATGAATAGATCCATATTTGTACTATATTATCATTCTTTATAATAAAGTCAATTTTAGATAGCTTTATCCTCATTGATTGTTTACCATTTTCTGAGGCCATGTCTAACCTTATTAGACACTTGTAAATTTGGTGTTTATGAATTCCTGGATAACAGGTGTTACTCAGATGTAAAGATTACTACACGTAGTCCCTGTGTTACATAACATTGACCAGGTCCTTAGAAGACTAAGGCAACCAGGAAGCTTTTTGTCTGCCTTATATGTACAAATGATGGAATAATATTTACAATATTTTATTCCAGTGTGTCCTAATACTGATACTTTCAAAAACCATATTTAGTCTTTTTTTCACTTTCCCCAAATTTTATTTTGCCCAGTTACTAACTTTATTTTTAAAAAGCATTAAACCTCAAGTAAAGTTGCAGGAATATTTTATAGTCCACTAATAAGATTTCTTTACTTTTAAATTTTGCTCTTGTTCGTAAATTTGTGCAGTGTCATTCTAGAATGCACTGTCCCTACTGAAAACCAGACATATGAGACATGAGGCATCATCAGCTTAAAGCAACTATGAAATTCCCATTTTGAAGTTCCTAATTTAACCGAACCTATTGCAAAGACCATTGTCATTATAGAGGTAATTGATGGCTTTTCTCTGTTCTTTAAAATAGCAAAATGTTTTAAAAATGTCTTTTCAGAATCAGTTTGAGTACTTCCGTCCATAAATCCAACTTTGACTTGTGCTATGTTTGTACATTTCCTTATTGATTATGCTTCTTATACTTTAAAATATCTTCCTTATTTCGCCTCACTTCAACTTTTAAAAATGTGGTATCATTTGGACTTTTCAGTAAAGATTGCCTTATATTTATTTTCTGGTATTTGATGCTGTGTTTTGTATTTTATTATCAGGTTGCTTCTTTTGCTCAAGGCTTAGTTCTACATGTGCCAAGATTCACGATTGCCTTCCTCGATTTTGACTAACCTTTCGGGTTTCTGGGTGAAACTTGGGTGCCATTAGGGTGATATATTTTCCTCGTGTTTCTCCTAAACTTGTTCCCCCCAGGAGGCCATTATTTTCTGTACTTTTATCTTGTGCTTTACCTTCTGCTTTTCTTAGATTTCTAATGTAAACAGTGTCTCTAAGAGGGTATTGGTAGCTTTAAAGAGCTTAATTTGCATATTTCCCTCTTATCTCTGTACTTGTGCTAACTTGTTGCTTTTTTATGTGTAACAAAATGTTTATCTGACTGATTTTTCTCTTTTCCCTACTAGTGTGTTCCGAAAAATAATTCTAATAACATTTTTGTTTTTGTTTAATGATTAACTGCCTTCAGGGCGGTAAGACGTTACTACTGAAAACCTGAACTATAAAGGCTGCCTCTGTTTTGGGCGAGATTGTGGTGTTTTGCATTTCTCTATAAACTATATTTAATAGATTATCTAAGCGAGAGGATCATATTGATGTGCTAATGACCATTTACCTAACCCGGTAACTTACCCTAGATTGCAACAGAAGTTATTTATTGACACAACCCCAACTTTCTCGTCTTTAGCCCGGTGTGAATTCTTTCCAGAAGGGTGGCATCTCTTCTTTTGTAATCACAGGTCTCTTTCAATGAGTGACCCAAATTTGGTTAAACTCGGCCACTAAGGGACACGCATTTCTTCCTCCAGCGTGTCCTACGGCTCAGAAGTGAGGGAGTTTGGACCCTGCCTGTGACTAGTCCAGAAAGCTCTGACTCAGATTTTGTTGAATGCTGGCTCTCAATAGTTTGGGAACCGTCCTCCTCTGAGGATAAACGTTCGCGAGAGCCTTTCAGGGATCCTGGCCTTTATTCCTCCGCAAACGTTTCTGCACGCTCCGCGCTCCTTCGGAGAGACCCACCTTGCGCCGGTCCCCTTCAGCCACTTCCCGAAGTCCCCCACCTCCGCCCTCTGCGCCCGTCACCCGCATGCCGGGTCCCCGCTCCCGCGGGGCCGGGTGCGCCCTCCCCGCCGCGCGGGTCCCTCGGGTGCCCGCCCGCGGCGCTCCCGATGTCTTCCTTTTTGTGGCTTTTGTGGCGTGCGAGGGGTAGCTCAGTTTTCCCGCTTGGCTCGCGCCCCCTCCACCCCATCACTTTCATCCCCCGCCCCTCCTCCCGCCCGCGCCCCGGCGCACACCTGCCCTTGCCGCCCGCGCGCCGCGCGCTCCCCTCCCCGCGCCGGCGGCCGCTGCCAGGGAAGCCCCCGCGCCTCCTCCCCGCGGCGCCCTCCCCGCGCGCCTGGCGGCGGCCGGCGCTGCCCCTCGCGCAGCGCCCTGTTATTCTGGGTATTGTGTGTAATAAATGTCGGGCCGCCTCACTCTAATCAAGCTCATTACAAATTCTTGCGCGCCCGGGGCCGGAAATCGTGCGCTCCCCCCCCCTTCACTAGTTACTTGTCTCTCTGCTTTTTAACTCGCCGCCCCCGCCCCCTCCCCCAATCCCGGCCCTCCAGCCCGGGTTTTAATCCCCATCCCTTTTCCGCCCGCTCCTTGCACCCTGCCCCCCCCCCCGCCGCCTTCCTCCTCCGCTCCGCACCCCCTTCCTCCTCCTCCTCTCCCTCCCCCTCCTCCGCCGCCGCCACCACCGTCGCCGCCACTTTCTCGCTCGCTCCCGCTCCCCGGACGCGGCGGCTGAGCCGGCCCCGCTGGGGAAGGGCTCGGGGCGGCGGCGGGCGGCCGGGAGGAGGCTGCGTGCTCGGGGCTGGGGCCGGGAGCGGGGTGATTTTGTATTAAAATGAGGAGGAGGAAGAAGCGGCAGCCACAGCGGCGGCGGCGGCGGCAGCAGCAGCAGCGGCGGGAGCAGCGGCGTAGAGGGCTGCAGCCCGGGCGGACGCGCGGAGCCGAGCTGGGCACGGCGGCGGCGGCGACAGCGGCCGGGATGAGTCAACTCATAATTTAATGGGGGCAGAGACGGCAGCGAGGGGGAGAGCGAGAGAGAGCGAGCGAGGGAGAGAGAGAGGAGCAGCCCCGTCCGGGGACTCGCGCTCACACGCACGCACACACACACCAACACACACACACACACACCCCTCTCCCCGTGCCACCCGGCAACCACCGGCCTCGTCACAACAACCATCGCCACAGCCGCCCTCTAGCCTGCCCGGGACCGAGCCTCCAGCCCGGGCCACTCCAGGGGACGCTTCCCACTCCCCCTCTTGCATTTCGGGAAACTCCTCATCAGTTTTGTTGGGGTTTCTGGGTGTCTACCCCCAAGTCCAAGTGCCATTGTGGTGCTCCTTGTTTACCTCAGACTCGGGCGGAGTGAGAGCTTGGCGACTTTTGGGGGGAGGGGGCGGGGAGTTCGTCTCGGCGGAGGCGGTGGAGGTGGCTGGGGGTGCCTGCTGATTCCCTCCCCTCCCCCTCACCCTCTTTCTCTCTCCCGCACTCTCTCGGCTCCCCAGACGCTCCCCGCCTCGCGTCCATGGGCTGGGAGAGGGTCCTCGGGGCTGTTGTCAGCGAGGGCCGAATCAAAAGTGGCATCTTAGTGCCTTTCCGGGGCTTTTCTCGCGACCTTCTGCCCCCCACCCTCGCTGTCCCCCGGTAGATGCCCTCGTTGGGGGCGCGAGGCTGTGGGAAGAAAGTTTAAGGTTTGTCAATATTAGTCGCAATTGTTGGGGAGGGGGCTGGGGGCGATCGGAAGGGCGGCGAGGTGGCCTTCCCCTTCTGCGTTCTCCGGGGTTACTGGAGAACAATATTGCAAGTGACAGCCAGAAGTAGACTTTCTGTCCTCGCCGAAGAACCCGAGCGAGCAGGAGGGAGGGAGAGAAGCGAGGGGACCTTTTTTTCCCCTCTCTCTCCCTTTCTGGAGACCTGGTCCGCAGTGATTTTTTTTTTTTTTCTTTTTTAAGAGACTCCTCAGTCACCACCTCGTCTCCCCAGCACCACCACAGTGTACAGCTCATAACGGGGTTTTGCTTTGTTTTTACGATCCCCCCCCCCAACGAATCACTTGTCAGATCAATTTTATCTTCTCCCTCCTCCCTCCTTCCCACTCTCCCCTCCTCCCCCATCGAAAGCCCCGTTCTCCGAGGTTAGACATTTTACAAACCATATATGTTGTTTTTCGAATGGTGATTTTTTTACCCCCCCTCTCCCATGGCTACTCTTCTAGACGTTCGTTTCTGCCCTTCCCCCGCTTAGGGGAGCGGGGGGTAGGGGAAGAGAAAATAATACAATTTCAGGGGAAGTCGCCTTCAGGTCTGCTGCTTTTTTTTTTTTTTTAATTAAAAAAAAAAGGACATAGAAAACATCAGTCTTGAACTTCTCTTCAAGAACCCGGGCTGCAAAGGAAATCTCCTTTGTTTTTGTTATTTATATGCTGTCAAGTTTTGAAGTGGTGAGTTTCAGGTCGGTTTTGCTAATTTCACTCAGTAAAACTGCAGTGTTTCTGTTTCTAGATAGTACTTTGCTTCTTTGTCTCTTTAAAAGGTCACAGTGAAAGCTTGGCCTGGATCGTTCCGGCCATATGGAATGGATAAGGGCACAATCTCTTAAAATGTGATTATGGGGTTCTGTGGGGGCGAGGGAGGCCAACCAGTAAGGAACTCGTTGAAAACGGTCCCACATTGCAAGAGAATAGGTTCTTGAAACCGGAATTTCGTGCTTTTCTTTTTCTTTTTAAAGGAAATAATTGCTGCGTCTGAGTTCACTGTTTTATTCAGTAATTATCATATAGGGACTTAGTTTATGAGGAGAGAAATGGAATTTTGAGAAAGTAGCGTGCTTTCTGTGTGCCAACCAGACGTTGCACTAAAATGGGTTTTAAAATGTGTAACTCAAAAGAAACTCTTCAGCCTGGCATCTGTTGAGACCGTAGTTAGTTCCCGTGCTGTGCTGTCAGTCCGGAAGGCCCCGTGGAGGTTGCTCTTTGCAATTCCAAACTGAGGTTTGGTGAACTTTAGCCTTGGGCATAGAGTAAATGAGTAAATTGGGTGTTTTATGTGCATGTAATTTTGCTTTATAATGTAAAGCCTTTTACAAGATGACTGAGTGTTTAATAGTCGCTTATAGGTGGGTATTCGAAGGACGGTTTTGCATGACCTGTATGATGTTTTGATTGTCAATACATGAACTAAATTATAATCTACCAGTTTCATTTGCTGTACAGTTTATAATGCTGTTAAGCCTCATGACTACTTAATTTGTTTTGTAGCATTAACTTTGATGCTGTTGTCTCCCTCGCCTATCTCTCCCCCCCCCTTTTAAATTGCCCCAGGCCTTAAGTATTTTCTTTTCAAATCATGTTTTCAAATTCGTCTTCTGCTCTAGGGTGAGGCAACCAATTTCAGAAAAGGCAGCCCTGTGTTATAATCCATATAAAACATTATAAAAGAGTGCTTTGAATAAGTTAATAATCATCACTCTCTAATTTTGGCTTTAGACTGCAGCTTAATATAATGGAAAAGAGTAATCTTGATAAAAAGTGGTTAAAAGAGGCGCATTTATTGTTAATGAACCTCATAACCAAAAACAGATGGGACCTGGAATCCACGGTAAACCTTTAGTTCTCAGCGTGCCACCCTGCAGTACAAGGATGAGTAGCCATTATTCTCCAAGTTTGTACTTCTCCAGTTGGTATTAAGTTTGCTTTTAAACCTACAGAATACCACTGCCCCCCCCCCCTTCACTTTTTTTCTGATTATGTAGAACAAAGTCATCTTTGGTTAAACAGGGAGAAAAGGTTTATTGAATGGCCCAACAAATACAAGCTGCTTCCAGCAAATCCCCATCTAAATAGCTTCTTTGGCAAAATAATTTGCTTAAAGGTATGAGATAAGTTGAACTATCAGACAGCTGCAAGAAACTGACAATCACCTTCTCTCTTGTTTTCCTAAATGTCCCTTTACCTTTAGTATTGGTAAACTCAATACTTAAAAGTAGCATGAAAGTTCATAAAAGAATTCTGCTACCTGTTCTTATCAGTTCTTAAATCTGTAATTTAGAAGTAACTTTGATATTGTACTAGTTGGTTTATTATAAACAGTATGAAAACTGATGTCCAGTGTAAGATATGACTGAAAATGAATATCTGTTAATTTTTTGAAATCAATTAAGATACTGACTTCATTGCATATTGGGATTATTTCTGAGTGCTGGGGATTATGTTTTATCAAAATCATAAAGATTTTTTTAAAATAGCTGGTCTGACACTTGATATAACATGCATGCCACAAAGTATTTTCAGTTTTTTTTTCTGTTAAAATTGTTATAACAGCATTCTTTGACCAATGGATGCTCAAATGTTAATTCTAAAACACATGAGTTATAATGCTTCAGTACATGGGGTATTTGAAGAAAATGCCTACTTTTGTCTATTTGCTTAGGGGTAAAATGATCCAATCACATGTTGAACTAGGACTTCCCTAGTTGTTTAACAGGTCGGATAACTCTTGAAACTTTGATAGTAGAAACTTTTTCCTTAATTTAACCTGTGAAGCCAATGGGGAGTTTTAAAAGCAGGTGTTGGCTCCCTTCTTTTGAAGTGATATGTGTATATTTTCTCATAAAAATTAAACTATGAAAAAATTTAAACACATATATCAGATTTAGCTAGTATTTTGGGTTGTGATAATTGTTCCATCCTCGAAGTGTTGCTATTGTGTACAATAATGAGTTTCTAATTTTTAAAAATTGAGGCTGTAGAAATTCATCTTATTTCCTTTTTAGCTATATTTCTGGTCATTCTCGTCCTAAAAGCAAGCCTTTCCCACCTGAGTTTTGTTGGTAGATGAATAACTACATTTTTTATTTATGTGCGTTAGTATAGTTTCTACAAATAATTAGTTTAATTTGAATGGAAATGCAATGCTGTTGTTTAGACACTTGGTAACATCTGCATTATATAATATATCTAGGTAAGCGACCTTACAAGTACCTTACAAATACTTATCTTACAAATATCTAGGGGTAGAACATTTATGCGTCTGTATACATATATGCACACACAGAGAGGCAGAAAGAGATTGAGACTCACCAATTATAACATGTCTTCTCTTTTTTAATTCTGGCAGGTGATCTTTAGAGGGTAACTGAGTATGGATCATTTGAACGAGGCAACTCAGGGGAAAGAACATTCAGAAATGTCTAACAATGTGAGTGATCCGAAGGGTCCACCAGCCAAGATTGCCCGCCTGGAGCAGAACGGGAGCCCGCTAGGAAGAGGAAGGCTTGGGAGTACAGGTGCAAAAATGCAGGGAGTGCCTTTAAAACACTCGGGCCATCTGATGAAAACCAACCTTAGGAAAGGTAAATAAATACAGTACTTTCAAGTCTGATCCTGGAAGCCTTGGAACCCTCATGTCTATCCAAAGCCACTGTGTGTGGGGGTGGAGAGGCAGAACTGGTTTATGTATGTTCGTTTCCTCGATTCTCTTTCTGCTCTGAATTACTTACATTCCTGGCTGCAGTGTCAGCCACGTTTTGAAAGTGTAGCTCAGTGCTTGAGTGGAGCATCTTACTCCACTGGAGACTGGAATCACTGGACATTTTGGATGATAAGGGCTGGGTAGAATATAATGGTCTTGGTTACGCAAAGCTTCCCTTGATAAGGTGTTATTGTGATAGAGAGGCTGTGTAGATGGCTATTGCTTAAACTAACCCTGATAAAGAATAAGACACTTAGGTTATTTGAAGACCGTGCTAGCTCTTTCATAGATTACTAGTTGTCAGGCAGTTTTAGAAATAGTGGAATTCTTATGTGATACGATGGAAAAGTTTTGTGATAGGATTTTTGTGTGGCTTTTTTCCTTAAGAGCAAATTCATTATTTAGCAGTGAAAAACTTGATGTCTAATCTTTGATATTGGGTAACTTTGATAAAGGAAGAGCAGATTTAGGCAAGTTTAAGCAGACTGTAACTGGTGACTCCTATCTGGCAGTTTCATACTAAATTGATGGAGTCGAACTACTTGGTGTTGTTTGTGTAAAGCAGTGCCTGCACTGAGTATAATGTGTGTGCCTCATAATAGTCTTTATTTTGTCTCTGAAGAACTGTGTATAGGATTCAGATTTTCCTTACATTTGTTAAGCAAAGGATAAAAATGCCATCTTTTAGCCACCAAGAATATTAAGTAGATAAAGTTAGAAGGCAGAGGAATTTCATTGTGTTTGATGCATAACATTTATCATACAATCATTTATTTTTTCCCTGGTTTGGCGAAAACAAAGAATATATTGATCCTGAAATGAACAGACACAGCAGTCCGTATTGTTAGATCTTTATCTATTAAAAATGGAAAAACAGCACTTCAGCAAATTCTTTGGCCTCTACTCATGATTACCCTATTTATTGATTGTTTGCCAAGAATGTATGCATCTTAAGAAAGCCAGGGTAAGAGCATTAAAAATATAATTTATTATGGCTTTTCAAACAGAGTGCATTAATATTGTACTGTGAAGCACTGGGGCTCTATAAAAAAGACTTTCTGACGCCTGCAAACATATAAGTTCCATAAATTCCTAAATAGGAGATTTCAGCTGTCTCTGGTATTATGTGATATTTGCACAGCAAACTTTAATGCCAGGACAGTTTTAGACAAGGATTCTACAGACTTCACTGCTCCTTATGGCAGACGTGCTGTTTACACAGGCTCATAAACCTTCAGCAAAAGCTTCTAAGACTGCCTCCAGGTTTAAATCATGTGGTATTTTTAGCATTCAGCAGTGACCAGTGCACTCCCCTTTTAATGCTGGAAGGTTATGAAGTTGCTGTAGTTGGAAGTCTCACCAAACACCAGCACAAATAATCAGACAGTTGAGAGAAGGCTGCTGTTCAGTATTACGCCTTGTATCAGGACAACTGTGACAGTTTGCTAGAAGATTTAGCAAGTAGATTTGTAATTAAGTGATACTGTTGTCACTTTATCAATAGCCTCCTTTATTATCTACAGGGTACCTCTAAATTTGATCAATAAAGTCCAAAATAAATCCAATATCTTTCAATAGATTGAAAAACCTACAGCAGCAGGTCTGAGGAGCAGCTTATAGTTAAATACGGTCTGTATAATCCTGTAAAAGAAAAATCACTGCATATATTTTTGTTGTACTAACCCAACTCTTTGAAGACATCAGGACAGGGGGAGGAGAAACCAAAGTACAGTAATTTCACTTCCTGCTCAAATGCCTTTTTTTTTTTTTAAACTGCCTTCATAGTGACTTATTTTTAAAATGCAGTGTAATTGTAGAAGGTTCTCTGCTTACTTTAAACAACAAAATTGCCAAAACCTTTTGGGTGGTAGTGTTTGTTTGTTTTTTTTAATATTATTTTTCATGTGCATGGTTTCTGTTTGACAGGTGTCAGATAAAAATTGTGGCTGAGCTGAGAACACACTACTTAAGTAAAAGGGGTTGGATGGTTTTGTTTATTTGTTTAGGAGATTTTGCCAAAGTCCCTTCAAGCCAAGGAAGAAATCATCAGTTTGCATATTGCTATTTTTATTGTGGTCTCCCCAAGTCTTCCTCTGATCCCTGATGGATTCTCTCTGTGGTATAAAACAGCTGAATGAATGACAAGAATATTGGCAAGCTCTGTGACTTGTTTTTCATGCTTAGCCTGTTGGGTACCTCCGAATGAGTTTGTGGGCTTTTCTAAGTAAACCTAAAGGGGTTTATTTGTCAGAGCTGGAATCTCTCGTGAACAGTTCGCTAAAGCTTTGGTGAGGATGCACATGTAGAAAAATGTAGCTGTTTTATTGCCGGCTTTTGTTCAGCACAAACCAGCAAATGGAGCATTTTTAAAGGGCATCTCTGGTGTCAGTAGGAAATCCTGATTTTTATCTCTGGTTGGTATGCACTAGGCATCTTCAGAAGTTGGTAGAATTCAGTGAGTTCAGAGGGCAGAGCTTACAGAGGCATTAATGTTAGAGGACTAATTGGGGATCCTGGGTGCCCTGTTAAAGTAACCCTTGTCATCATTTATGCTAAAGATGATACCTTCCTGGCAGTGTGCCACAGTACAGTTCAGATGCATCTGCTTTTAACCCTTTTCCGTTTATCACTGAAGTCTGACAGTGCGCTGGCTGCCTCTGCACCTTGAGAACCACAGCATTTGGTGATTTCAGTTTCTGGAAGCCTCTTTTCTAACAGTGGTGTGGCCGGGGCTTATTAATCATCTGGCTACTGAGTTATACCGTTGGTATATTTAAATAGTTATACTATATGAAGTAAATAAAGGGAGAACATATCAAATATAGGCAGATTCCTTTATCCTCATATGTCCTGATGAGACCAGTTTCCCTTTCTCTCCCTCATTTTTAATCTCATTCGTGAGAACTAAGATTGTTCATTTTAAAGACATACAGTTATTATGATATCTTTTTTCTCAGGTAGAGTAAATGAATAGCCGAAAAAAATAAATCTTATTTATCTGTGTTATGCACATATTGAAATCATACATTTTGAGCATCAGTTTGGTTAAGTTTTGTGTTTCTTTTATGGAACTGTTAAAGTAAATATCTTTCAAAGTGGAAGAAAATGCTGCTAATTCTGGGGTCAAAGATAATTTATTTGGACTTGAATGGAAAGTTTAATATTAACAAGAGCATGTGGGGAAAGCAGGAAGGTGGGTTTGTCTGAAGACAAGTAGAGTAGTTACCTTTGCATACTGACTACTCACAGCAGATCAGACAGGACACTTCTCTGTCATCAGCTTTACTTGATCAGAAAGGTAATTCTGCATGAATTAATTTTGGAAGATGCACTGTCAAAAATGAAAGCAGAACCCTTGTTTGTTAGGACCAAGTTCACGTTCTAAATATTTGTCTTCCAACTTGAAAATAATAAAGAATGTATATATTTGTGTGTGCCTGCCTGTCTCTCTGTGGCCTGTCTGCCTTGGAAACAGTATCCCTTCCCTCATGGTTGTGAAGATTTATTTTCATCCCTTAGTTTTTTCTCCCTCTCCCCCTCCCCACCCCGACTATGTATTCCTGAAGATTGTTGGTTTGCGTCTCTTTTTCTGTCTTTTTGATAGGAACCATGCTACCAGTTTTCTGTGTGGTGGAACATTATGAAAACGCCATTGAATATGATTGCAAGGAGGAGCATGCAGAATTTGTGTTGGTGAGAAAGGATATGCTTTTCAACCAGCTGATAGAAATGGCATTGCTGTCTCTGGGTTATTCGCATAGTTCTGCTGCCCAGGCCAAAGGTAAATAACGCATACATGGGGTTGGAAAAATCACTTGGCATCCTTTGTTTACCTTGCAGAGAAAGCACTGAGTATTTTTAATTCAAAGAACTGTAGCCTGTGTATTACATTGGTTCCTTATAGACTGTGGCTTTAAAAAATTGGCTTAATTCAGTTTGGTTTAGTTAACACACATTTTGCTCATGTGGAATGTCGAGGTAGATTTTTTTTTTAAATTACTTCAGCTGAATCATTAGTATGCTTATTGACCTTAATAATCTGCTCCACTGAGGACCCACAAGGAAGTGAGGAGCGTATTTGAGCAGATGGACTGTTGAGAGTCAATTTGCATTTATGACTGAATATCTAGTTCTGTTTCTTTTATTCTGTTTCTGATGGTTTTATGGGCTGTAAAGTATTTTTCAATGCTGATTCCCATTGCAGTAGGGAATCTTATCTAAATCGTAAAGCTATTTAGAACTGGTTCAGCTATGTCTTATTAGAACTTCCTGTAAGTTAGGAAAATGTGGCCTCTGCATAGGTTTTATTGATGGGGTTTTATTTCCAAAATAATAAACAACCCTACAGTCATTTACATAATTTCACAATTTGGAAAGCTAAGCTGTGAATATTTTCATTGACCTGCCTTTTAGAGGGAAGGGAATCATTCAGACAGAAATAACAATATTGCTTGTGGTGGGGGCAGTGAAAGAAGAAAAGACTTTCTACTATATCTGTTATCTGAGGGGTGAAATATTTAGTGACACACTCTCTTTATCTGGAATAGGGCTAATCCAGGTCGGAAAGTGGAATCCAGTTCCACTGTCTTACGTGACAGATGCCCCTGATGCTACGGTAGCAGATATGCTTCAAGACGTGTATCATGTGGTCACATTGAAAATTCAGTTGCACAGGTGAGTCAGGACAGTGATTCTAGGGCAGAACATTCTCGCTGTCTGGCCTTTTGAAATAAAGCATGTCTGGTCAACCTTCAATTTTTTTTTTTTTAAGGTTTCAGAAATGTTAATCCAAATTGACTTTGTTACCACCTACACCTTCTGCTTTATGTTCCTAACTTCAGTGTGGGATTTAAAAGCCGCTCTCCCAACCCCCCCACCCCCTGCAAATATGTAGCTTTGTGCAGGTTATCAAAAGACAAGACTTTGTACATTAAGTCAATTAAATGATGCATTATAAGAAGGCATTTTACATAAAGTTTACTTAAGAGAAAAATATTTTTGCGTATCATGAACAGTGCCATCTGTGTACGTTTTGTGAAAGAATGCCTTGTTCACTATTACCGCGATCTCATTTATTTATATATTTTTTCCCATTTTAATTCGTACGAACAGAGTCATGAAAGGAAGGCGGTTAATACGTTCATGCTTTTCACGACGGCAAGTGAGAAAGCAGTACACCTTAAATTGTCTTCCCAAGCGCATCAGAGCAGGAAGGTAGAAGTAACGTGAAAAAATAGCCACCACAGGCAGCTGATGTATAATTCATGCATCGATACAGCAGATGTGTTGTATAAAGTAATTAACTAATCGGAACAATCAGGAGACCGAGAGCAATCTCCAGATGCATCTGTTTGATGCGCAAAATGAAATCTGTCTGTCTTAAAGGAATGTTCTGCAGCGGGATGCAATCTTGTAATAATCCCCTTTCTAATCTATGTCTCAAATAGTTGCCCCAAACTAGAAGACTTGCCTCCCGAACAATGGTCGCACACCACAGTAAGGAATGCTCTGAAGGACTTACTGAAAGATATGAATCAGAGTTCGTTGGCCAAGGAGTGCCCCCTTTCACAGGTACTTAGCATAGCATGTAATAAATAATAAGACAACTCGGGCAGCCCTGACGTGAGGTTTGATGGGGCTCTGTAGGCCCAAGCAACTGGTATCTGAAGCAAGAATCTGCCAAAAATGCGAAGTGACTTGACCACTGGTGACTTTTAAAAAAATATGCCTGATTCATTCTGAGCAGAGCCTTTACACTTTTTCTCCCTGGGGGAAAAGAGCGAAAGAAAAACAGCTCAGCAGAACTTCAGGCTGGCTTGTTTTAGATTCCTCTGCTGAGTGTTCTAGGCACGGACGGACGCTCCATTCTCCTGAGTGCCCTTATTTTAGAAAGAGCGAAGGTGGCTTAAGTTCCTGGAACATTTGGCAAGTGTCAGTGGCCATGGAAGTGTTAACATGTACAGCGTCACCATACTACCTGAATAAAATAAGAGGAGAGTTTGGGGATGTTTTGTTCCTTACCAAAAAAAGGAAAAGAAAGCATTTAGTGAGAATAGTGATAAGGGTGACATAAATCCCTTACCTGTACCTAAAGATGGAATAGTTATTTTTCATTAGGATTTTGTTACCAGTTTTGGGGCATTGCTTAGCGCTTTTTTAAAGTGGATTTTTTTTTTTTCCCCTTTCTGAGATGTATACCCTACCATCAGGGATTTTTGAAATGAGACCAAAATTAATTATTACCGTACATGATTTTTAGAGTGAGTTTTGGTAAAGGGCAGCTAAAGTTGAAGATACAGACTGCCCCGTTTTCCAGATTTAAAACCAAGCATCATTTCAATAAGGCTCAGCTGGTTTTGAGTGAAACAGAGTGGGCGTCATGAATCTGCTCTCTCTGGTCACTGCATAAATGTGCTGCGTTGCCATCCTCGGGGCCCTTGACCAATGTAAGGTCATTCTCTGATTTAGCATTGTTGAAGTGCTGGTATCACTAGATTTTTAACTGAATTTAAGTTGTGTATTTAACTGAAGTTTAAAAGGTCATTATGAAAGGTGATCTGTCAGTCCTTTGAACGTGCACCCTGTGACTTTGCTGTAAACACTTCTGCAGTTGAGATACTGTGAAGATGTATTTCCGTTGTGATGCTGGTGAGGATCCTGGGAACCCTTGGAGGGAAGCTTGTGGGCGTTTGTGGGCCTGTTTTGTGGAAGCGCCATGCATTTCAGGTTTGCATGTGTAGTCCTTGTGCTTTACTTTGATATTTGTGAGTAATTAGAGAATGAGGCAAATGAATTAAGTTTATAATTAATGATGGCTTTCTATGTTATTTTAAGGTAAACTGTAGCCATAGGTAAAATAATTTCTCTATTAAGTGTCCATTTCTTGAAAATCAGAGCAAACTTTTTGTCATTTTAGCCTATCTCTTTCTTTCCTCCCACTCTTACCTTTGGAGTAGCGAGGATGCAAATTCATAACCTTCGAATAAAAGTAATTTAAATTAATTAAACACAGTTAAATCAATAGGATGATATAATGAAGCAGGTGACGCTTACCTCAGGGACTTTGGGTTTTGTAGACAACTCAGATAATATGTCAGTTGGTTACTAGCATTTAAAAATTGGAATGTTCTAGGAATAAACTTTTCTAAAGAACTCAGTTGATATATTGGTAAACACCCAGTATCGGAGTCTCAGCTATCTTCATGTTTCTGAATGTCCCATTGAATTTGGAAGTAAATTCAGGCAACAGTTTAAGGTGTTTGTTTATTTTACTATGAGTTAGAGGATACCAGTACAAGCATTTGTCAATATAGGCAGTGAGAACTAATTGTTAAATGACATCAGCATTCAGCCAATAATCCCCACCTCACTGTAGCTTATAAATACAATTGTGAATTTACTTAATGTTATCATGGGGAATGAATTGAATACAGACAATTATAACATTAAATACATGACAAAATGAAATTCGGGACTTGGTTTTAGAGTTATACATTGGTGAAAATCTGTAGTAAGGCCTTCAGATGTCCTGGCCCAGCTTAGCTGAAGATCCCACTGCTGGGAGGTAGCTTCAATATTAGTTGTAATGACGATCTTCCTTTCTTGCAAATAGAATTGAAAAAAAAAAAAAAAAAAGCAAAAAACTAACCATTGTTTAGCAGTAGCAGCAGATATTTAGAATTAACTTAATATTTAACATTATGAGAAAAATGCAACCTATCCTCTACATGAGGGAGTTATTTTATATTATGCTGCATCATCTTTTGTTTCTCTAGATTGAATCCATGACTCTGACACTCAATTTAGAACGTTTTAATTATGAACTATTTCCATTTGCTTCTAAGGGAAATGCAGGCCCACAAAAGGCTGAGACCAAAATATATGCTGAGTTTGGCAAAAGTGCTCATTTTTCCCCTGTGGTTGAGATTTGGTGAAGATACTGTGGTGAAAAATGCCTAGCAAGTAAACATTGCCTCAGTCCTGTACAAAATGGGACCTACCACTGGGAACTGCTGAGTGTTAGGACTCATTCGGTTCATTCACGGGAACTTTTAGCGCACACTTGACATACTCATTTCACTGAGCATTAAGGGTTTTGTTTTGTTGGGTATGAAAAGATAGCCCAATAGCAAGTATGGCAATAGGGTCTTTTAATAATATGCAGAACAGAAATTCCACCCTGTAGGCAAGTAGATTCCCTTTACAGAGTAGAAGTCAGGAGTGACTGGGAGTGGAAGCCCCCAGGAATTTGCTTGGGGGTTCTGACCCACCTGGCTACAAGCACTCTCAGGGTTCTCCCACAATTCCCAGGCAGATGTGCAGTTTGGACTTAGTTCTTAGCTCTAGAAGGTGCCATCATCCTAGCCTCCTTTGTAGGAAAAGAGCCAGTGTCCCTGGAGGTGAAAGTCAACATTCTGGCTAATAACTGACCCAAAGTCCTTTCCTAATGAGATATTTTTAAGTAAGTGTTGATTTTTAAGGTGAATACTGATTTTTTGGGGTGTGCAATGGTGTTTTCTTTGGTAATGTTTGCAAGAATTTCTCTGACTACAGAAATTCCATAAGTGTGCACGTGATTTGATTTACTGTTCATACCTTGGTTTCTCTTACTACTTTCCTGCCGTAAATCTGCCCAGATAGATTGACATCCATTTATTAAGTGTTTTTTGCTGTGTTTATTTTTGTAAAATGTTCTAAGACATGAGAGATGCTTAGTTTATTATAGATCTGAGGTTGAACATTTTGTTGTTACTTTTGCTTTTCTCAGTGGATGTGGTTAGATAAGTTGGGTGTTATGTATTCTGAACTTCAAGGAGGGAGGAGAGAATGAAGCCTGGCTTGGGGACAAGAAGGCGTGTGGTCATGAGAACTTTGAGACTAAGGATCTGGGAGGTACACTTAAGTGAAAAAAGTAAATGTTTTGATTTACAGTGAAACATGTTGTGTTGATGGTAGTTTACCCTGAACTTAACACTGGGTAAATATATTTTGATATAAGGATAGATTCGTTTTGTTGAAAGCACCATGAGGAAAAGTCAGTTATTACTTGTGCTAGCTTAATGTTTTCCTTCTAGAAATGTCTAGATTGAATATTCCTGTGAGATTTTAATCTGATATACACCCCTCCCCCCGCACCCACTCATATATCACAGCTTTGACATTTTTAAGACACTGAATTATTTTCTGTTTTGTTTTCACCTGAGGAGGAGGAGCTCTAAGCCCAAGTCCTATATGAAAAGTGAGAATTGCCATTTGTGAATTCGTGTGGCAAAAGCTACCTACATTTGATTGTGAATATTCCATTTAAAGTAATATTGGAAAAAAGGGAAGTTTTGGTTTTCTGCCTCCTGACAGCATCTGAGGATCTAATGTATGTCAGACTTTTTATTAGGTAGTTGTAAAAGTGATTAAAAAGGGAACTGTCCTGCCCTCCTGCACCTTAGCATTTAACCTCTCTTATTCTCTCAAACTAATTGCCATTTGCACAGACATTTGCTAAACCTCTGTGATCAGTGATTCTCAGCCTGTATTGGATGTAGCACTGGAGCAAATGTAAAAACCCCTGTCCACAACGACCATATGTTATATATGACAAATATGGGTTATATATTTTTAAACTGCACCTTGTGCATTTTTCCTTAATTTTTGTTCTGCAATGACATTTCTGAAAAAAGTTTAATAAACATTAATAATCATTGTCTCAAGAGAATATCCAGCATCAGTATTCGTAGGCTGTGTTTCACGTGTGACTCTAACCCAGGAAACATTCACATATTTATTCATTCAAAAATAGGAATTGACAGTCTGTTCTGTGACAGGCATCTTATTTCCTTTGTAGCAATAAGGATAACACATCTTAATAGTGGAAATAATAATAGTTAACTTTTATTTAGTGCTTTTGATGTATCAAGAGAGCTTCTAGCACCCTGAGCAGTAAATCATTTTATATCTCATTTTCTGATGGCTCCGTAGCTGGTAACGTATAGTGCCAGAATTTATGCCCAGAGCCTGCTAGCTCAATTCAGTATCCTTCCTGGTCATAAAGGACTTTATCTTAAACCTTTCTCAACTTAATTTGATAGGCTTTAGAAAATACTTAAGTTCTCTGAAGTTTCCCAGTTGTAGTCTCAATATTCAGATTTTCCGTACATGGATTTGGCTCTTGGGTACATGGATTGTTTGTGCATTACTTTGTTTTAAAAGCACCATCAGTTTACGCCCTTGATTTAGAACCAGAGTGGGTGATGTGGACCACTGGACTGATGCTAGGGTAATGTATTTGGGAAGTTCCAAATTGTTTGACGGTAGCAGCTCTGTGGTGGGCTCTCCTCCACCCCATCTTTCCATGGCCCTCGGAATCACTAGGGTATCACTGAGCTATAATAGCTCTTCATTTTGAACCCCAGACAATATTAGGCATTTTCACTGGAAACAGGGACAGTTGAATTTTTCAGCTTGAAAGTTACAGACGTTAGTCATCTACTGGCTTGAGATGGTGGGCAAGAATATAACTGGCAGCTCTATTTATAAGTAGAAAGGTTCCTTTTGAGATTTGCTTGTAGGACTTTAAACTTCCCTCTTCCCAAGTATAAAATGATAAACTGTTTTTAAATATACTGTGTTTTGAGGAAAATCTCCACATAGGAGCTCCCCGCCTCCCTCTCGCTCTTATTTTTTTAAGATTACAAAACTTTCCCCAGTTCTTCCCCTACTGGCTGCGGGCTCTCAGGTTACAATACCTGCTTTGCAGGCACTGAGGTACTTGATATTCACTGGCTATTTTTTTTAATCACTTTTTTTTTTTTTTTTTGCATTGTGGAGATTCATAAAGGAAATGGTAAAGCAGTTTTCTATGGGTAGTTGCACGAATTGCTAAATTTACACTAGACACTTTTACTGCCTCCTTTTTTGAACCAGTTATTACTTCATTCTAGTTCCTCTTTCAACTTAGACAGTGATCTGCCTGCTCCATGTTAATGTTAGAGTAGGTAGAATGTACGGTAGAGGTGTCCTTCACACTGCAGATTTCCTTTTTGAATCTCATGTATTAGGCTTATTTTAGCCAATTTGGATATATAAGGATTTTATTGTAAGTTGATGTTGGCTCTTGCTAACCTTTTAGACTTATTAATCAAAAAAATCCAAACTTAATAAAGCATCTAACTTCAAACGGATTGATCTCAAATATTTTAGAGCCACTATCTTTTTTACAATAGTAAAACATAAAAGAGTTTAAGCCATGCCAATTGACAGAGTGCTTAACAACGTGTAAGTACTTCAATTTCACTTAATAGATTTTTACCTATGCTTTGTTTTAGATCTGAACAGGTTTCCTTTGACCTCAAAATCACTAATGCAAGGAAAATTACCATATCATGAGAGCATTTCCCCTATTTTTTTCTGATTTGCAGAATAATAAACACTGCCAAGGCTTAGGAATAGACATGGTCTCAGAGAAAGCCTATTAAGTGCTATTTTCTAATTTTTTTTTTAAGTCAGCCAAATCATACTAATCAATCCGATTTTCTTGCTAAAACAGCTAGGTTTAGCTGCTTTTTGTGTGCCTATTGTTTTTTTTTTTTTTTTTCTTTTGGACAATTACTAAAGTTTCAGGTTGGGCTCTATTCTGAATTTGCTTTTGAAACCTGTTCTATTTCATGTCAGATTGGAGCCCCAGACAAACTCATAAACAACAAACAAACAAAATCTTAAATTCAGAACCATCAAAACAAACAGCCACAGACACCCAATTTTTCCCCTCTTTCATTGGAAACTGCTTGATCATAACGTGCTCTGAGTATGAAAAACATGAGAGAGCCTTTAACATAACAGGAGAGAGCCTCAGCCGGCTCTGCAGCTCTTTGCCAATTGAAGTAAGGAACGCGCTGGCGGTTGGGACTTTTAAATCTAGACTTAAAAGTTATTTGTTCTGTTTAGCATTTTTAAAATGATTCTATTAGGAATTGTATGTGCTTCAGTTTTAATTTTAACTCATAATGATTGTAAAGCACCCTGGGATGCTTGCATGAAGGGCGCTACAGAGTGTGAGATTGTATTGTGTGTTAATCTGTAGTATTTCTGTGGGGTGCTGGAGTGTCCTCACGGACAATTCTTGGGGTTGCAGATTTCCTCGTGGAGAAGGTGGATGATTTCCTTTAGCAGTCTTTTTCGTGTCACTCATTCTTATTCTGAAACTTGAGCCTGCTCAGTCATCATTTTTTTTTTTTTGAATTTTCTTTAAAAAAACCCAAAACCAATGATCTTGTAATCACAATATTTTTCCATATAAATGCTAGCCTAACTAGTTTGTTCACGGGGGTTAAAGATGCAAAGCAGACACTATGTTAAGAAAAGATGGACAGTTAAGAAAAGATATGAACGCCTTGATTATCCACCCATTTGGGATTATGGGCCCCTTCATTACTGCTCCCACTATTTGTCCCGGGCTTCTCCCGTTTTACTGTCACTATCCAGCATTTTTTCCAAGTTAATTAAAAAAATGGGGAGCTTACCGAAACAACTGTTAACTTTATGAAACATCACAAGAGCTATTTCCCAAAATGTATTGAGACTCCTGAATTGTGCTACCATGGGACAAAGTCTGATTCTGTTTTCTTTTTATTGCTTAATGGGATGATTTCTTGAGGTGATATATTTCTCCAGCAGCTTCGTTCTGTCACTGCTGTGCATGAGTCTCCATGTGTCTTTGCTTCTTGCCATTGTTTCCCTGGCTGAGCTGGTGGCCCTCATTGCATCGGGGTCAAGGACGTCAGCTCTGGGTTGGCAGCTCCAGAAGCTCAGGCCTGAGATTCTCTCTGCCTCAGTTTCCTCATCTTAAAGTACGAGGATAACCATACCCATTTTTCAGGATTGTGTGAGAAGCATAGGCGGGAACACTTGTTAAACACCTTAAGTATATAATGATTTTAGTTGTTTTTCTAAGATGTGGGGATTGAGATTTTAAAGTCTCACTTATGGGCTCTGCATGGTCGCAGACACTTTCTGCTCCTCAGACTCTTTTGATACAAGCTTCACTTTTTATGGAGAACAGCAAAATATGTTTCATTTGTGAAAAGATTAAAGGACCAATTTATAACTCAGTCTCACCTTTAAGGGTACTTTTAGTGCCATCCTTAAAATTATAAGGTTCTAATGTATTTTAAAATGAAAGTGGGAGAAGACTCAAGCCTTGTGCTTTAATTAATAAACTCATTTGCAGTTTAAGCAAATGTGGTACCTTAGAGATTGTCAAGGAAGATAAAGATGGGGATGTCAAAAAGATGGGAGTTTTTTTTTTTTTCCCCCAGTGTCCATTCCTTTAAATCCCCTCATCACAGTCTCTTTCCTTAGGATTCCACCAGTCCTCCCTTTATGCGCCCATCTTCACACTTTCCACAGTGTTCTGAAATTACCTGTGGACTAACTCTGTGTGCTGTAACTTGGCAATCAAAGGGACTGTCTTACTCAGGATCATAGTTGTAGATCCTGGCATACTGGCTCTCAGGAATATTTGGTCAAGTAAAACAACTTTATAGGATCTTCCCTTGTTTATTTTATGAACCAATAAATTCTATCAGTTATATCATTAGTAGTTGTTTTTGTAGATACTCTTCTTTAGAGTATCCTACCTTATAAAGTGTTTTGTTATACTTAATTCTGAATTTTTAATTCACTTAAGCAAGATCAAATTACTTCTGGATTTTTCTGTAAGAAAACTTATTGCTATTTTAAGGTGTTCCATATTTTTACTTAATTGATAATATAAGCAAAATTGAATATATGTACAAGGCATTATTGTTTGCAAGCAGAACAATAGTCTTGGAGACACAAAAAAACCCAGAGATCTCAAAATGCTATAACAGATGTAATTATATGTCTCTACTAAAGAGTCCTTAACAACATATTTCTATGCACATTTAAATTTTTTTCCCGTTATTCAACATATATTTCAGAATGGCAACCACTTTTTATTTTGTCTCGATTGTGTTAATGTTTGAGATCCATACTTTTTTGTTGTTAATTCTATCTGTCCATTTCTCATACTTAAAAATAGAGGGAAAAACACAATAGTGGAATCAAATGGTTTCTAGAGATACAGATGCTGCCAAGATGGGAGTGCTAGCAGTCAGCCCCCTCCCTGTTAGCTCACAGTGCCCCTCCTCATTGATTTCTGAAGTCCACACTTGGCACTGGAGACTCTGTTTAGGGCTGTAAACATATAATGGGTAAAAGTCTACTGCATAAAGGTCCAGAACCACCTGAATTTAGAGAGCGCTGTGAGTGTAGATAACTGTTCAGCTATTCCAAAATGGGCCTCGGGGACTTGGTTTGTCCACCCTTCTGTGTGAGCACCAGCTCAGCCTGGAGCACACACCCTAGTGATGGATGGCTTGGACGTGCGTGATGTCCAACACATTTTAACCATTTCTCTAACTCCTAACTACGTGATTACCTGTATATGGCATTTTCCTGAACTGAAGCTTTTTCATGATTTTGCTAGAAATGAGCTAGATTAAACTGATTTTTTTTCCCCCTCTGTGACCCAATCCAGAGGTGACATTGTTTTAACGTAAGAGACATGGCAAGTCTTCGCTCACAGCTAGCATTGACTGATAAGGCACAGCAATCAAGGCCCTGATACAGACCTTCATGTCCTGTGAAATATTGTTTCACATCCGAGTGGGGTCCTAAGATCCCCTCGATGGACTTCAGGTTGTGCAAACCCTGAAGGGTATAAACCACCTGGGGGGGAGTATATGTGGAAGGAGGTTCCATTGTTTTCCAAAGAGTGTTCTGTGGCCCCATGAAAATCATTGAAGAGCAGTCATTCCCTCCATCCCCAGTTCTTAAGTAATGTTACTTAAAATCTAAGAGTGTTCATATACAGAAAATGCAAAGAGAGAGCATAAAATATGTGAAGAGTTGAGTCTAATTCTGGTACTTAGTTTCTGGGAAAAAAAAGTTTGATCAAATGCTTAGTTCTTTTCTTTACTCGGAAGCTTTAACTTTTTTCAAAATGCTCTATTTAAGACCTCTGGAGCTTAATACAAATTTGGTATCTTTCTGCTCTTTCTAAGCGCAGATACTAGAAATTTTAATCACTGTAGCAGACAGGAGATTTAACAACACAAGGGTCATCGGAGAAAAAGTAAGCATTCTCCAAATGTGCAAAATTTAGTCTTAGGAAGCAATTTGCCATAAAATCAAATGAAACTCATTGGATTTTGATTTAGCTAATAAAAATAGGTGGAAAATTCTATTTGGGTTAGCATTAGGTTTAGCTTCATCACAATGAGTATATTTTAAATAATCATATTATAAGCAAGATATCAAGGGGTTTTTGCCCTTTCTAAAAATAAAACTGGCTGGGGATGTTTTCACAGTGAGTGACTGAGAATGGATGATGTGTATTACTGTGGAATCTTCTTTAGTCACAAAAGACGACCCTATAGGACTTCTGTTGGGGAAGACATACAGATTTCATAGACTCTTAAAGCTGGTAGAAGGCACTGTGGAGATTATCTAGTTTAATTCCCTTCATGTTGCAGATGAACAAACATAAACCTCTATATGTGGTGAATTCAAAACATTGCATGTCTTTCATAATCTTTTAAATAATTTCTAATTTAAAATCTTTACTAATAGATTCAATTTACTTGAGTTAGAAGCCTTTAGCAGAGTAAAAAATAGCTAGATAGGTATTTGTACACAAGGACAATATAGAGAATCTGGTCAAAGGATACTATCTGGACCTTATGTAAAATTACTTTAATGATGTAGAAAGGCCATATGAACTGGGAACCAACATTTTCTTTAAGAGTTATGAAATGGACATTTTGCATAATTAAATAAAGTATCTGTGCTTGAGATGATCACATTTTCATCTTTAGGGAATATAGCAAGAAAGCAAAAACAGAATTCGGTATGTTCTCTTTGGGCTTCCTTTTGTGTCCCTTGGAACTTCTTATTGAGTCTCCATTTTTAGTGCAGTACAAGGTTACTTTGTGTGAAAATGCCATTTTCAGGCACTGAGATTGATCAAGATGGTGACAGCCATAACTATGACAACTGGAGTTTAAGTAAAATTTAGAAGTGATTAGTCTCTTCTCAACAAATTGAGATTCTGAATATGCCCCAGTTGTATCTCCCAAGAGAATAGCTAGAAAGCAATAGCAGATCCAGAGGGAAAGATTTGGGGAATAAACTAACATGCACAAACAGAATATTACACTTAGAAATCCTGCCATTTGCTTCTCATAAATTGAAGCCTATTTCCCCTCCTTCCCACCCCAAATACCAGATGGGGACTACCTGTTAATTTTGAACAAATTTGTTCCATGTCACCATCTCATGTTCTTTTTAGAGCTTATTGGTAGTATTGGGATTTAAAAAAACAAAAAACAAGACACCTCTTTATAGCAACTCACTAATAAATTGTATTGGACTGGAATGTGGAGTTGTTTACATTTGATCTGAAATTAAAGTTTAACCTTTGAATTTTCCATATACCTGTGAAAACTACTGTGGATATTCAGGCCGCGGGCAGCCAGGACATGGAGCGTGGGGAGGGACATCAGAGTATATGAAGTTACACTTCTCAAAAAAATAGTGATGTGAAATAGAGAGCCAGCAGTTTGACAGATTGTTCAGTAAATGCTCATTTTATTGAAAATTATAAAAAGGTGCTTAATGCCTCTGTGCCATTAATACAATACATTAAAAGGTTACTGTCAAGATTAGTGTTTCAGTCCCGAAAATTAATTGTAGGCCTTTATGTGTCACGCTGCATCGACTGAGAAGTTTAAGGTTTCTGTGTATATATATATACATTTTGCATGTACAGACATTTATTGCAGAAAACAATTATTTTAGACTTTATGCCAAAGACATTAGCCGTGATACGCTTTCATTTAAAACATGGCCGTTAGAGATATATGTTACAGGCAAGGTAAGACCATGAAAATCGCCTTATGGAATTAAACCTGTTCAAAATTATTTCCCTTACTGTATCTCTAGAGTATTCCAATTCAAAATATACATTCCTTCCTACAGAAAAAGATATTCAGATTCCTTAGTTGAAATTAATTAGCATTCAGAAACCAGATAGCATGTTTTTGGGTATTCATGAGATCTCTGTTTGAAAAAAATGTTTTTAACTTGTAGAAATGTGTTGCAACACACAGATGGGAAGAAAAAGAAAAAAAAAATCTCTTTAGCAAGCACTGTGTGTAAAAGGAATATTACATTTTGCACGCTCCTGATTGCTCTGTGTAAACAGTTTTTGACATCTGTCTTTATAGTTTTCGAGGAGAGGAAGACTTTGTTAAAAGAATCATTTTTATACAGCAGTCACCATTTCAGTCTTGCTTTACCTGTATTATGAAAGCAGATGGTCCGCATGTCTTTTGAATATTTATAACTATCAAAAACAATCTCTTGCTATTCACCCTTAGGCTTATGAGATGTCAGGACTGTTCTGGTTGAAAAAAATCATCTTGGGTGTTTACAGAAAGAGGATTACATTAAGCTGAAATGACTATACATTTTCCAGTTTAATATTTGTCCATCAGCTGTTTAATCGTATTTAGATAATTGTGTAAATAAGATGTTGTAGCCTTTGCCCTCTCTGCTGATGGAGCCTGAAAGCTTTAAACATGGGTGAACCACCATTTTGTAGATGCTTTGGCTATCTCCTCCCACCTCAGTTAAACCATCAGCAAGTCTTGAGTAAGTTTTGATTGTGATATCACAATCCTGTTTAAAAAAACCAAAAAAGCTCAGGAAAAGCCAGTATGGAGATCACATGAACTGCTAGGGAGCTCCTAGCTTCTGGTACAAGCTGCTGAGTTTATTGCATCCTACCAGAATATGCAAATGTGGCACAGCACTCCGACTACCCTTTAAAAATGACATGACTTTCTTTCTATTCTCCTTGAACATGCAGAGCTTTGAGGATATTTGGGGAAACTTTTGGTATAGTGGGGGTTAACTGTTTTTTGACTGGAAGCTGAGCAATCAGAGATAACAGATTTTGCTGTGGTTGGTTGATTTGGCAGAAAAGCATGAACAGTTTTGGTTTAAATGATTGAATAACCTGATTAGCATTGTTTTGGGGTGGGTTTTTTTTTGTTGTTGTTAAAGGCACAACAAAGCAATTTTAAGGGTAATCAGATCACTGCCTCTCCCCTGGTTGATGAGTCCTTTTTTTTTTTTTTTTCCAGAAGGCCTTACTTCTCCCCAAGCCTCTTTATTGGCTCCATAGATGACCAAGTAGAAAAATAAAGCAACCTTCCTTCAGTTCCTAAATGTGTTCTAAATGTGATACCTCTGTGTATGTCGTATTCTAGCAGCACACTTGAAGAATGTGATATTTTGCAAAATTATGTAACCTCCACCAATTTCTTGTGGGGTTTTTGTTTGTTTGTTTTTTTGTTTGTTTTTCAAATGCAGCGACCTGCAGTCTTTCAGAGTAAAGGTTCAGAATGTTCTAACTATATCTAAGTCAGGCTTTAGAAAAATTCCACCCTTACCTTTTCACAATTAGAAAGGTTATAAATAATGTATTTGGCTGAAAAGGAAGCTCAGCCTGTGGCAGATGGCATCATTCTAGAGTACTGGGGTTTCTGTGAAGATGGCATTCGTTCAGATCGGAACTTCAGCAGACTCTCAGAAAGAACCGAAGCTCCTCATAGGGAGTAGACATGTGCTTTATGGGTCTTAGAAAAGCTTACAACTTGGCTCCTAGGATGAGAATATTGTGTCACACCGGGGTTATGAGACCCACAGCCAATTTCTGCCGATTTTCAAATTCTGGTTCCCAGCTCAGAAAGCTGTGGTCTCTTCATTGGTCTGTGTACGATGTAGCATTGTGACTTGGGATTAAAGCTGCGTGTTGTCAGCCCGATTATTTTATTCCCTGAACATTGATGTTTTACACAGACCGGCCACTGAATAGGAAAACTTGCCATGTAAGTTGTGTCTTTTTCAAAGTGCTTTGGAGAGCTTGTATAAATAGACACTGCGAGAGAGAACTGGAATAACATAACCAGCTCTGCGACTTCCGAGACATCTGTGTGGATGTATTTGAAAAACCTGGGAAGGGATCTCTTGCAAATTAATGAACAAAGGTTCTTCAGATTAGGAGTTCTATAGTGACAGCTGAAAGTGATGGATTTAAGATTCGCATGATAATGGAGCTGCCACTACCTTTGACCTTTAGGGGGAAAAAAGAGGATTTTCCAGTCGCCTGGGGTGATGGCTCCTTCTTGTGACCTTTCACTGATCACCTAGCATACACCCAGCCCTTTGATAAGTCCGGTTATATAGAGATGACTCAGGCTCCCAGTCTAGTGAAAAATAAACAGTGTGACAGGTGCTTTAGTCCTGCTGTGTGCAGCATGTTTGGGAAGTCAGGAGAAGCCTTGCAGAAGCAGAGGTACCTGAAATGTATACTGAAGGAGGAGCAGCTGTTAGCAGGAGAGGGGAGACGGTGCGAGTCGAGTCGGGCAAGTGGCGTGTCTTCTTGATGTCAACTACCAGGTACAGGCCGCTTCAGGAGACGCCATTGAATTGGAATACGGAAACAAAGGCAAATATTCCTGTTCTCTCTTGCCATCCCTCGAGCTGACCTGTAGTTTCGTGATTTAATTGGTACACTCTGTCGGAAAACTTGACTTAAATCATGTCATTTGACAATTCTTCCTGACGCTCCCATCTATGATTTAAAACACAGTTTTTTTGGACTACTCTGAAATGTGATCATATAATAAAAGTCCAATGAAGAGGAGGAGGCAGAGGGTTGTCATAGTAATTGACATCTCTTCAGTCCATACTTGGTATGGTCCAGGCTCTGTGCTAATGGTATCACATTCATTATTTTATGTATTGCCTCTCAGAGTAGATAGATGTCTCTTCAGATCATTATTTTCCTAATGACTTGCCCAGTGCTTTACCATGCTATTGGTGTTCAATAAGTACATGCTGGATCAGTGGGGGAAAGCGGCTGAACTGAATAGAGTCTCTGACTCACCCCAGGAGGTGAGCTCCACTGTCATCCCCATATAGCATGGGGAGTTGTGCTAGAGGGGTCAGTTAATTTGACCAAGTTCGCACTATCAGTGTGTGATATTTTAGACTTGAATGCTGACTTAGCTGTTTTTTCAGGTGGACATTTAATATCTATCAAGCATTTGGGCTGAAAAATAATAAGCAGCCCCAGAGCTGTATGAATTCATAGCTGGCTGGGTGTAACCTTTTTTAAACCACCCATCTCCTTTTCCTTCATACAAGGACCCCAAGCCCCCTTAGAAATATGGATCTTAGTCTATCCCCACCTATAGCCCCTCTTAGGAAAATATTACCCATCTCGACTTTCTGTTATTTGTATTGTCAAAACAATAGGTGTTGCTTTATGATTTTCCACATTTAAGATCACGGTGTGAAGATGACCTTTCAAATGCCATGCGTCCCACAAGATTCTGAAATCTCTCCTACCTGCCCTTGAAACTCACTAGTTGATTCGGATGCCACGCCTGAGCCTTCAGTAAGGATTTGACCACAAGAAAAAAGCCTCATGTGGTGGCTACATGAGCAATTTAGTTGTACAGATTTACTGCATATTGTTCCAATAAAAATAGAGTTGACTCCAGGTTACCTGAATAGAAAATATGTCTCAGCCCACCCCTCCCTACCAAAAGCACAGAAAGATAAAAATTCTTAAAATGGCGCATCATAACCTGTAGATTACTCTTTTGATTTATGTCTTGCTTAGGTTAATACTCATATTAATCAGTGTTCCCTAAGCATACACCACTTGACAGAGCAGAAAGTCATGTAAGGACAGAGCCTACCAGTTTAGGGTTAAATAAGGGCAGGGAAAGCTTTGATGATCATGCACATATGGATATTATTTTCCACATATGGATAATAATGAACTACATAGCACTATTACATATGGGCTCCAGTTTTATAAAAATATTTCAGACTTTTTTTCATGTACGATATATTCTTCCTTCCCCCCCATATATTTTTTCACTTTAATTTGAAGTGATCTTTTTATCTGTCTTCTTAATAGACAGTAAAATCTTGCAGGTAGAGTTTGTGTCTTACCTGGCTTTGTATCCCTTGTGCACGTGATCGACATGTGGCAAAGCACAGATTTCCTGCGTGGCATTCATGGCCAACTGAAGTAGACTGGGTGTTTATTCAAAAGCACAGCAAAATTTAGATATTTAATACATTTCTGAAAATTAAGGTATAAATGACACTTAAAACCTATATGCACTATTATATTAGCATTTAAGAAACTGCCAGAATGTCTAGATATGAGTAATAATTTTCTGAAAATTGGGCCAAAGCGGAAGAACATCAACTGTCCTCCATTTGCAGAATCACCATTATCCATCAGCGATCTCACTGGTTTTATTAGTGTCTGACTTTATTGATCCATTATTACAATAGAGTAAGTGTGATTGAAGCTGACGGATTGTTAACTGGCTCAGGTAATCTTCTGGCTCTGGTTTTGGCAACCTCGCTCGCTAAGTATCTTTTTGCACTCTGGTGTGAGGGGAGGCTCTTAGTAAAATTGCAAGATACTGGATTAATGGCAGAGTAGCAAGAGCACATTAAGCATGTCTTTTCAGAGAAATACAACGTGAAAATGACTATACAGTAGAAATGTCAAAAAAAAAAAAAAAGCTACCCCACTGTCTTTTAGGAAAGATGGCCATATTTTACTTAAATAATATGACTCCAGCTCATCCTTCACTGGAAGTTCTTCAAAGATCTCCAAGATTTACATCTTATAGGAATGTGTGCATTTTACAAAATTAACACTGATAATGAATGTCAGGAAATCAATGACTAAGAGAGTTTTCAATTAGAAGTAGCTTAAAGAAGATAATGATATAAAAATACTTTTGTTCCCAAACTGGCTTTTCTGGTTGTTCACTGCCTCCCTAACAATGCTGCCTTCTATAAACTATTTCACCATAGATCAACTGAAGTCTGAAATGGAAGCTCTCATATTTCTACACTATAGGAGTGGGGGATGGATTGGTGCTGCAAAATCTATTATTTCCCCACTCAATTGGAAGTGAATTTAGCCACTATTAGAGGGATACAGGTGTTATGGTTAAAAATAATCTAGAATTTTAAGTCACAGAAATAACCATAACAAAATTTGCTGGGAGGAAAGAACACTTCTTTGTTGAAAATGAGTTAAAAAACAAAACAAAACAAAACTGTTCCTAGTAATACATCAAAATCATTGTCTTTCTTAATTTTTCTATTAAACCATCTACTCTGTTCTCTGGGTTTTTGTTCAAAGCAGAATGAAGTCAAGTGGCAAGAGAGGTCATTATCTTTTTTTGTGGTGTCCTTGAGAAATTAAGCATGAAATGTGTATATTTAAATATTTTTATGGTTAGTTTGAAATTCAGAACTCAAGCTTTACTGAAGATGCAGTTAATAATCAGATTGCAATATATACTTTTCTTCCATAGCGATCTCTTAGAATGGTTTTCCTCAAGTGTTGTGAGTTAACCTTTGAGCAGTGTTAATACACCTCCAGTTGAAACACAATATGAGTGAGATGTGCAAGTGGTGTATCCCAAACTATCATGTGCATGCCATTGCTGGGGATCTTGGTAAAATGCTGGTGCTGATTGACTAGGTTCAGGGTCAGGGCCAAGATTTTGCATTTCTAATAAGCCTCCCTATTGCTCGTTCCTAGGCCATCCTTCCAGGAGCAAGGATACAGAGTATAGTCACTAAACCTCCAAGTGGCAGTGGCTATGAATGGCGATCATAAAGTCATCTTCAAGTACTTAGATTTATTGGGACTGGTGCAAGTTTGTCAGCCTAGGAATAGATGACATTAATGGAGATTCCATAAATACTAGAGCAAAGTCTGTGGGTTTGATAGCTTTATACTGGTCTCCGTGGGCTGTTGCTTTCTTCTTAAATAAGCATTTGATGATCTACTTAATGAATTTTCAGAAGTCGAGGCTGTAGGGTAAAGTGTGAAACAAAAATGTATTGGTACTCAGTTGATCTAAAAAAATAGTTATCACAATTGAAACCATTTTTGTGTTCCATCTTGTGCCGCTGTGTATTACAAATGTTTCCCCCCCTCTTCATGCAGAGTATGATTTCTTCCATTGTGAACAGCACTTACTATGCAAATGTCTCAGCAGCAAAATGTCAAGAATTTGGAAGGTGGTACAAACATTTCAAGAAGACAAAAGATATGATGGGTAAGCAAAACAGCGTTGCAGCGGTGACTACATAACATTACATGTCATTTGGGGGTTTATCAAAGTCACATCTTCAGCCAGGTCTTTTGATTGCCCAATTAGAGATCAATTTAGACTGTTTCTTTGAGGGTGGGGAGTGGGTATGAGTATAATGAGATAATTAAATTCAATAAATGTTTGTGTTTAAATCAGCCAAACTGACTTGGTTGTCAGACATGCAGGAAATCGAGGCGTGAGGAGGGGAGCTGTCATCTTTTAACATCTCAGTGAAGACCTAACCAGGCCTTGAATAACTAATATTAGCTGTGATTTCTCGCAAGGATAAATTATGCTTTTATGTTTTTTTCATTTTGAGAGAAAGTGCCTATTTTTACACCCAGTTTTTAAGGAAATTAAATTGTATGTGTAGTTTCCACAGTTGTGATCAAGCGATTTTTTTTTTTAGAGTTCACATCCCCATCCTCTGGATGGGCCCTTTGGTGAGATAGCTGCTTGGCTGGCCATGCTTACCAGAAAAATCGTCGTGTCATTTCCAAACTTCGAATTCCAATAGATCATCCTACCTTAGCATGTAACATTAGGCCAGTGTTTGTGTCGCAGGAAACACATTAAGGTTATCTGCGGTGCAGAATGAGAATGAGCCGTTGTGCATGGTACCTAAGTGTTTAGAACATGGCGTTTTCTCCTCACCAGTGGTTAGTACTCACAGAAGCAAATGCTGTGGTTGAGGTTGATGTTTCAGTTTCAGTTAATGTTTTCTTTCACGTTTGTACCTTGCAAATAATACATTTTCAAGTAGTATAGGAATGGGATGTTTAATATGCATGGCGTTATGCCCTCTCTTAAATCTATTTCTGTTTACTTTCATTGCATTCATTTAGTAACAACAACAATAATAACTTTTCCTAAAGATTTTAAGAGACAAGAGAACCTGAATTTTGAGCATGTTTTTAGCTTTTAATATTTCAGGAAAATCATCCATCTACCAAAACAGATTCTTTGCCTTTTATAGCTTAGCGCCGTAATGAAGACAATGCATCATTTTTGGAATAATTGCTTGAATTACTATTCTCCATGAATGGCCCACTTGGGCTGATATCACTGGTAGAAGTGGAAGGTTTCTTCCCCAGTTCTTGGTTATAGTTTGCACATATCAGTGAGGATAGCAATATGATAACTTCCTCTAAATGTAAATCTGGAATACTTAACGAAAAGAGAAATGGTGATTGAAAATCACGCCCGAGCCTGTCCAAGAGAGATGTGGTATGCTATGTGGAAAGGGTCACCTGTTTACATACAGCACCATGCTCAGCCTTTCCAGTCAAGAGTATCAAACCAGACTCTTCCTTGCAGTAGCAAAGCATTGGACACGTTTAGAACTGCTTCTCAGCCAGTCCACATGGGAGAGCTAGCCAAGGGAGAAACATTCATCTCGGGTAGGTGGTAATAAATTGCAGCATCACAACAGCATCACCATTGTACCAGAACTGCTCTCCACCCCTTCCTTGAAAGATTGTCTTAAGCATCTGGTGATGAGCTTAGCTTCTTCAAGAAGCATTAAAGCCTCGAAAGACTGGGGCTACTGGCTTCTGAATCAATAAATCATTTCCTTCATTCTAGGAAGTGTTTGCAGATATACTTGCCCCCCTTGATACGGTTAGAATTAAAGACACTCAGCACACGTTCAGTATGCACTCCCTTATTATTACTTATCATGACCACTTTCATTATTTATTACATTGATTACTTCTTTATGTTCACAGATAGGTAAAAATTGAATGTGGATAACGTTTTGTGTCATCTTTCGCTCTTTCAAACCCTTTGTCTAGGGCAGTAATAGCTTATGTGCATCGCGAGACAATCCTTTACAATATTTCTTTTTTTCTTGAGTTGGCTATAATGTCTTCATGCACTCTTTCTAGGGGCCATTCAACCAGGTTCATTCTCTCAAAGCTATCTTAAAATAAACATTGTTTAAGTGTTGGAGTAACACAGGAGAATGAATGAAAGCTTGACCCCAAAACTAATCACGTGGAATGAAGACAGTTGATTTTATACTTTAAATCACATAAAATTAAGTCAGAAGTTTGGTCCCACTTTCGGAGTTTGTAGAACTCTGCTGAAGAAGAAAGTAAAGAAAGACCTGGTTGAGTTCCATCCTGAAATCTTCTTAGTTTAATGGCATCTTTGATGTGCCTTATGCCTGCTAGCACTATTTAGGAATGATCACAGATTTGTATCGATACCTGTCACTTTGTGTACCATGATTTTATTTTTTGTCCGTTTCAGTGGAAATGGATAGTCTCTCTGAACTGTCCCAGCAAGGTGCCAACCACGTCAACTTTGGCCAGCAGCCGGTCCCAGGGAACACAGCCGAGCAGCCCCCGTCCCCCGCGCAGCTCTCTCACGGCAGCCAGCCCTCTGTCCGGACCCCTCTTCCGAACCTGCACCCTGGGCTTGTGTCAACGCCCATCAGTCCTCAATTGGTCAACCAGCAGCTAGTGATGGCTCAGCTGCTCAACCAGCAGTATGCAGTGAACAGACTTTTAGCCCAGCAGTCCTTAAACCAACAATACTTGAACCACCCTCCCCCTGTCAGTAGATCTCTGAATAAGCCTTTGGAGCAACAGGTTTCAACCAACACAGAGGTGTCTTCCGAAATCTACCAGTGGGTACGCGATGAACTGAAACGAGCAGGAATCTCCCAGGCAGTATTTGCACGTGTGGCTTTTAACAGAACTCAGGTCAGTTTTGTTCTGTTTGTGAATGGTCCCTCCCTTTCTCCTTCACTCCCTCCCATCTGCCTCCCTATACTACTGTTTATTCTTTTATTCAGTACAAGTATTTTATCGGCTTCATGTGATCATATTGTCTGTTCTTGATGGCACCTCATTTTTATTACATCTTTTCTATCACTGCCTCTTAACAGGAGAAAGCAGTGCATACGTGGATCCCAATTCAGGGCCTTGAAGGAATAAATTAAATATCAAAAATACTTCAAACTGGCATTACCTGTGCTTTTACATAATGCAGTCACAGACTGTTAGTAGGAGCAGATTGAGAAAAGTTTCCTGAGTTGGTCCATGCTGTTGGGAGTGCTCCAAGCTTCTAGTCTGTTGTCTTGTCCGTGTTACCATCTCTGTCAATCTTGAGTATGTAAATATGCCCTGTTAAAGTTCTTTTATAACATTAGAGAAGGAGATCTTCCGACTCCATAGAAATTTCTGTCACTTAATTCTCAGCAGCCATTTAGGGGGGGAAAAAAAAAGTCTTACTAAATATAAAAGCTTTCTTAAAACTTAATTTTCATTTTTATTTTTTTAAAAATCCTTTTTAATAATTTTTCCCACAGCACAGGCTTTCTCTCAGGTGCGGTCACCATAGTTTTCCTACCACCACAGTGCCCACGGTCCTCCACCACATGAAAGATTTCTCAGCCCTGCCTTCTCCTCCTTCACATCATTAATGTTCCCTAACATCATTTCCTAGCCAGGGATCAGCAACCCTTTTCTGTAATAGGCCAGAGAGTAAATATTTTAAGCTGTGAGGGCCATGGAGCTTTGGCCCATTGTAGTGTTAAGCAGCCATTGATAATAAGTGAATGGATGTGGGTATGCCTTGGGGTTTGAATAAAACTATTTACAAAACAGGCCATGGGATAGCTTGGGTCTTGGTATGCAGTCTTCTTCAGGAGATCTGCTTCACCCCTGTGCTCACACCTTTGTCCTCCTGGGAAAATTCCTGTGAAGATATTATCAGCATGGAAAAATGATGAGAGGGTCTAGGAGAAAGGGTGACATGTGATATGAGAAGGCCCAAGATAAAGACATATGAGAGACTTGGATAAATTAATTGTATTAAACTGTGGATGAGTTTTTTCTTTAAAATTTCTTTTTCTGGAGCTAGTTTAATATAGATGGTGTTTATTTTTAGCTCAGTCACACTAAAAATAAATAAATAAATACACCCCAAAGGACATGTATCTTGATTAGAATAAGGACATTAAGTCCTTTCAACTTTCTTGATTTACCATCACTCTTGCTTTTGTCAATTATCTTTTGGCCTGACTCATATTTTCCTTTCATATTTAAGTTGCTTTATTACATGATTATAAGAATAAACTTCTGGTACAAAAATAATCTAGTATTAATTCCCTGTTGGCAGAGTTCCCATACCTAGGAGAATCCCAGCTATGACTTTTTCTTGGCTTGCCTTAACTGGATTGCTAGTTAGGAGGCCTTTAACTCAGTTTGTTTTCAGTTTCTTCATCTTTTTTTTTTTTTTGGTACATAATTTGTCTACCTTTTTTAAAGGTGATCTCAGAAAGCTTATGACAAGTGAAAATTGTATGGTTCTACCTAGATGCATATTTGCACAACTTAAAAAAAATTTGTTTTTTACGATGTGGTCAATTTAATATGGCACCTATATTCATTCAGGGGTTAATTATTTATAAAATGAATGAGTGGGAAGTCAACCTTCTAGGTATTCCTATGTCTGGTGGCATTCTTTATATAGCAGCTAACTGCTTGTAGTTTTCAGTCCTGGGGAGGAAAATAGACTTGAAAATTCAGTAAAATGCTGGTTGAATTGAATTAAATACCCCCAAAGTCAACATTAGCATAGACACAGATGACACACAGGTTAATGAATAAGTGTTTTAAAATAGAACAAATTGTTATTTTCTGAAGCGAAAGGAAAGTTTATTTTATCCAGTGAGGAATGAGCCCCCTTCAGGAATAAAGGGGTTCAGATGGAAGGAGGGAGGTGAAGTCACCACCCACCAGTGTAGTTTTTATTCTTTTGGATTATGGTGAAGAGTTTAAAGAGTTGACTATTTATTCTGCCTTTGGTTCTCACATTGACAAGTCCCACAGATATCTATAGGATCTTGTTCCTGGAAAAAGGCCAAATTTTCTCTCTTTACACTGTACTGATCTTTTCTGAAAAGATAGTCCTCTCTACAGTTAATGTAAGAAAAACAGTGACTTTGTTTCTCTGAATGTGAGAGGTGAAAGCTTGCTGTTGATCTCTGTTAATAATAGCCAATTTAGAAAAAGTCATTAACAAAAAACTGCTTAGAACTCTGGGTGATAGAGGGGAGGGTTGCATTATGTAATATGTATATTGGCAATTGGTACTTTTCAGTTGACGTGGATGTTGGGCCATATTGGGAACTGTGTGGGTTTAAATAAGAGTAATTTTTTGTGTCTATTTCAGCGTTTACTTTTGGGGAACTAGCTTTTGAACATGCAAGCATGCATGTATTTTTGGTGGTCATACTTAAAAACCACATGCATGCACGCGCACACAGCTGCATTTATTTTAATGATTACACATTCATAGGAATGCATGTAGTGTGTTTATTTCAAAGTGTATGCATTTCAATAAAAGCAGGTGCAGAGTAAGAGTGTATGGTGTGAGTGTGGAGTACGAAAATACACATGCTAATGCATATGTATAGACAAGGAGCTCTGCAGAGTTAAATCACACATCACACATTTGTGTGCACTTATTACAATGTGCAGTTCCAAGTTGAAGTTAAAAAAATTAATGTAAAATATGTACATATAAATGCAAAGTTACGTGATCAGATAAAGACTGGTGCCCTATAAACAGTATGTTAAAACCTTAATATAATAGATAACACTATTATGAGTTGAGAATATTTTAGTCATTGACAGTTCTGTAAAGCTTTAAAATCTTGGATGTCATGTTTTAACTCTCGTTTGGAGAATTTTCCCATCGTCTTAATTGGGTCTCCTAAATTAAAATAAACCCTTCTCTAAAGACTGTCACATATGACTATTTTTAAATTCTACCTTTTCTGAAAATTTATGATGAAATTTATATAATTACTTGTTTTAAGGACTTTTCCCCCTTCTGAATTGATGGGCATATGTTCCTTAATTGCTATTGAAGATATCAGCTTTTAGCATATGTCATTCATTCAGTTATGCCTACTTGATGTCTTTTTAATGGAAACCAGTGGCTAAAAATAATTGCCGAAGCTTCTAGATTTACACTTTTTCAATCCACTTCTGTATTCTTTTCCATTTAAAGGTTGTAGTAGAAGAACCATATTTTAGTGCCTTAGAAAAAAAATCAGATCCAGAGTTTAACTCTGATCCCATTCTGTGGCTTTTCCCCTTTTTTCGCCCCCGCCTCTCCTTGTCTTTGGCACACTTTATTTTCCAGTAAAATAAAGAATGAAGATGGATTATTCAAAACTGATAACAGTAATGGACCATCATGTAATGTTTTATTGAATTTGAGTTCTGTAAATTATGTGGTGGAGAGAAATTTGCCTGCTTAAGTATAACAGAAATTGCTACTGTGTTCCTATAATTCTTCACAGTGTAATTTAAGAAAAGTCCACTATCCATATCGCTATTGAATAAAAGCTAAAAAGGTGCTATTACCTCAACACGACAGCTTTCTTTTAGCCTCCCAAACGACAGAGATAAATGTGTCTGCTTATAACTTACTTGGCGTAAGTCCAAGGTAGTAGGTGGAGTTTGAATATGGTCTTTCACCTGGACATGTGCTTAAAACTTCACCACACCACAGAGGCAGGTACCCTTGAAGAATACATTCTACATATTTTCTTTTTAGGAGGAAGGTTTTATCAAATCATATTTTCCTTCTGAAAGCTTTGAAGTTCCATGAAGCTGATAAAATCTGTTTGAATTAGTGATTATGTTCAAAGAGGAGGCAAATGGGAGGCCAGACAGGCTTTTTGTTCAAATTGGCAGTCTCTTCCGCTTATCTGCTGTTTTAAAGAATTCATAATTAGCTTTTGGAAGTACTGATAATATTTATTGAAGGTTTTCTTCTTTCTTTTACAATTACTAATGAATTTTACTTGTAATGACTTGTAAACTCTTTTTGGAATGTAAAAAAGGTTTAGGAATTCATCAGTCAGTTCACTCTTTAATTGAAAAAATGACAACTCTCCCTTAACCGCTATCACAACAATGTGGAATGTTTTCATAATACATGGCAAATCACTTGAGCATGGAAAGTCTTAAGGAAAAATTAGCTTCTCGTTTCCAATAAATTTAGTAGTTAATGAGGTGCTGGTAACTTACTACCTACTGCATACAGATTCTTCTTCTCAGAACCAAGAATGACTAATATTTTGTTGAATCTGGTCAACAAATTGATCAAATACCTGTGTGTTGCCCAGTATTGATGGTGGTTTTTGGTCCTGCTGTTTCAACATCTTCTCTGAGATAGTAAGTCAGGGACAAGATGACTTTGATATATTATTTTCTTAACAGGAAGAAAAATTTTTTTGGTGAGAAATCTCTCTTATTATCTACCACAAGAGATTACTACAAATAACCTTGACCTGGTAACTTGGCAAGTCTGAAGTGTATTTTTGACTATAGGAAATGGGAAATGGGCCAGGAAAACCTTGAGTCCATAAATGCAGGACTCAAGCAACAACCACCAGAACAGGACCAAAACATGCATTCCCATATCTGGGTTCTAACTGCAGTCATTTTGCATCCAGTATTATTCTCCAGTGAAATGTTTTTTTTTTTTTGGGTAATTAACACATTCTAATCAAAACATTTTCTAACAATATTTTCAAGCTTTTCCACCAGGGGGCACTCCCCTCATTGAAAGCTTGGGCCAAAAAAAAAAAAAACAACAAAAACCCACACAGTCACACAAACCCCTGAGGTTCTAAAACACCTGAGACTGTCTATACTAGACAGTATAGACTTAGAGCACTTTTGGTTCCAGGGTTTGAAATACCACTTGAGACTCTCAGCATATTCTAGGCAGGAAAGCTGCACTAGCTCCACTAGAATAAATAAGTGGAAATAACATGCTTTGTCCCTAATACAAATTTGTATACTCAAATAAGGTATCATGCCAGCATCAAAATACTGGTGGAGAAATTTCTAAGCTCTCTCCCAAGTGACCTGCTGTCTTCTACTTGAAGCATGCAGTAATAACTTAGTTGCATGTTAGCAAGACTTGTTAAAGTACATTATTATGCATTTTTTCTTGCATTTGCTTTTCTCATTGTTCTCTGCTGTCTCAGGAAACATAAAAGCCGAAGTAAATTATTTGAGATATATATGAGAGACTCATTTCAAATTTCCCAAATACAAGAGCATCCTAAATATCTATAGGACCTCTTTTGCTCTGACATATATATCTATATATTTAAATTATTGAGCAATTGGTGTAGATAAATACCTTACAGGGTATCTCAAACTTTGTATTGAAGACTAGGCTTGAATATTAATACTAATCATTAGAATTTATATGTGGGTAGCATGCTGTCTTGCAAGATCTTAGGTTCCTATCACCCATGTGCAGTTTTTTTCCTTTGTGACTTTTCCTATAGTCTTTGTGGAACTGAATTAACTGTTTAGTAAATATGAATCAAGCATTTATGTGGTAGTCATTGCATTGGGTTGACAAATGTTAGATGATTGCATGCAAGAAATGTGTAACATTGCATTCATGTATACTATATGTTATTATCTCTCTAGTTTTGTTTAATTAATATATGTCGCTTTGCCAAGCACATCTTTTAATACATAACATTTGGTGGGGAGGAGTGGAGAGCAAGGACTAATTTTTTACAACTATTTTCAAACAGTTTTTTTTGAGACCTGTATTTTTGTTTGTGATGTGACACATCGAAAACAGTCAATCTAATTAGCTGGCCTTGTGCAAATTAAATTGTTGGATGATTGACTGCCTGTTTCAGTGAATTTCAGTTAAATTGTCTAGATGTTTGCTCTTGTATAAACACAGTTTCAACGAACCTTTAATTCTTCAGTCATGTTTCTTAGGGTGAAATCAAAAGTTTGCTTTCAATACTTTGCAGTGTTGCAGTGAATTAAGAGAGACTAAAATTTACACTTAGGCCCTGTGGGTCTGTTGGAGATTCTTTTTAATAGCAACCTATATAAATCATCTTTAAAGTGGACAGTGCCTTTTATAACATTTGTACCCAACTGTTATATTTGGACAGGATGGGGATATTTGGACAGGATGGTACACTATCCAGGAGGCACTGGGAACTAGGTTTGCACTAGGAATTGGGAACTAGGTTTGCACTAGGAAAAAACCCAAATGTTACAACTTTGGAGCTCAGTTATGTTGACATGCCATTTCACCTACCCTTCCACAAAAGTACTACCACTTTTGTAGGCTTATTCAAAAATGAAATTTGCAAGTTATTTCAAAATCTGACAGAATTGTATTCTGAGCTGTATTGTGATAAACTGACATGCTAGCTAAATCATGAAAAGGAATGTGTCTTGATACTCCAAATCATGGACAAGATCGAAGATGCAGGGGCTCTTCAGCCCTTATCAAATGGCCAAAATTTTTTTCTAATGTTTGTAATTCATATAATCGTTGAAACAACATTGGGCAAACTGGCCATTTTTGAGAGCATTCCTCCAACAGTCAAAAAAAGTAGTGGACGATTTGAGAGTAAAATTCTTATGGGGGGGGGCGGGCAATTTTACTAATGGTTTACAAATTTCTCCTGTTACTAATACAGATTTTTATTTCTCAAGAACTTTGCTTTTTATTGAGTTTGTTAATATTCCTTTGCTTGGCATGCTATGATGGATTTTTACCATATGGAAAAATAGTTATATATTTCAAATTTAATGTATGGTTTCTGAGGTTTAAAATTTCACTGTGTACCAGGAGCAAGATTGGATTTAGATTAAAAGGGTGGGGAAATAATGGGAGAGGATTCATATATTAATTAAAGTTTCCTTTAATAAGTGAAAAATGTCACTTGGTATCATTGACTACAAAAATTTGACAATTTAGGAATAATTTAAAATATTGCCTATGAGGATGGCATTAACCATAGACAGTGCTTTAGTGATACTCTTTTTTTCCTCACATGTTGCAATTCATTTTTTAATCATTTCTTTGAAAGTTCTAGTACTCCTTTGTATATTTACATCTTCTGCCTCTCTCTAGGCAGCCTGTGAACTACACGGTTCGGTGCTGTTATATTAGGAACATTTCATTTATTCTTAACTTCCCTCCGTCGTGTCCCTTGAAAGATTTCGTGGCAAGTTCAGCCACTCCAAGGAAGGAGACCGATTAGGCAATTGCATTTTATGTTATATGTAAAACAGATGCTTAATAAAATTAAGAATACAATTGAGGCTCTCTTCTCTACCACTTCAGCAGTAACTAATATATTCCTATGTAGCGTTAATGCTTCTGATGCTTCATTTTCTAAACAGAGTGGAGGAGGAAAGGGAAGACTCACTGCTGGCTGGGTGGAGCCCTTGGGAGCAAACTCACCCTGTGCCTTTCCTTCTCTGCAGGGCTTGCTTTCAGAAATCCTCCGAAAGGAAGAGGACCCCAAGACTGCCTCACAGTCTTTGCTGGTAAACCTTCGGGCTATGCAGAATTTCTTGCAGTTACCAGAAGCTGAAAGAGATCGAATTTACCAGGACGAAAGGGAAAGGAGCTTGAATGCTGCCTCGGCCATGGGTCCTGCGCCTCTGATAAGCACACCCCCGAGTCGCCCCCCGCAGGTGAAGTCTCCTTTCCTCTGGCCCCACTTCTGTGTGCTCTTTCTCTTTTCATATCTCAGGAAGAATCTCAATAAGAAATTAGAAAATTGGATGGAGAGAGAGGTTTTGAAAAAATAATAATTAATGGGATTGCTTAGAGAGAATTTGGTCCCAAATCTCTTAATTCTAGCGTTAGGCTACTAATTAGATACAAGAAAGGCAAGGGCTGTGTGTTGTTTCATTTTTGGGGTTCTCTGTGGGTGATAAGTAGTCTTTAAATGAGGTGTTGGTCTCTACTACTAAGTAAAGAAGTGCTTTAAACTCAAGAGGGGAAAAGAGTAATAAAGTCAGATTTAGTTCTAGGAGTTTTAGAACCGCTGTTTGAATCGTAAATAAATAAAAATAAATAATTCCATTTGTATTTATGCTTTCCAATACGAACTGCAGCTGGTACCAATTACACATCATCTCGTTTGTAATCTTTCATAATTAAGTTTAATACAATCCTTGAAGGCAGCTTTAAATGGGACTGATAAGGAATTCGAGCCATATTCCCAGAAATGGGCACATTTTCTATTCCCTAAAAAATTTTCCCTGTTTTTAGGAGGGGCAAAAGTCACCTGATAGGTATCTTTGTGGGTATGTTTGTATTGTGTTTCTCTTTTTAATCAAGTTTAGAAGATTGCTTCACACTTAGGAGAATTCAGGAAATTAATTTTCAGTACAAACTATTTTATTAGATAAAAGTTTGATAACAGTCAAAAGCTACAAGCAAATGTATTGTCTTATACATTTAATTTGTGGCTCATGTAAAATTCTTTCAAAAGGGGCAACTAGAACTGAGTAAAAGTTGAATGTGAATATGGAGTACAAGTTGAAAGTATTCTCATAATATAATGAAATTATATCCTGATGTTAATTTCTTTACTGTAATAGTAAAAAATAATCATATATTTCTAAGTATAGAAATGTACAAAAGCTCATTTAACACCCAAATGAATCTGCTATGGGCAGCCCATAAAGAATATTCAGATACTTACTGAGGGTCTCTTTATTTATTTTTCCTTACTGAGGGTCTTAATCTGCATATTGTTGGTTCCATGGTGTAATGGTTAGCACTCTGGACTCTGAATCTGCATATTGTTATGTACTGAAATGATGATTTTTTTTTTTAAATCATAGCTATTCATTTTCTCCATTTGATGTAATGAAAATCAATTTGGTCTTGGAGCAGACTCTAAGAAGGTCATTGCTGTAACTGGGAATAAGAATGGTGTTCACTTGCCATCCACATCACATTGTGATATAAAATGCTGAGTTTGGTCTGTAAAGCCTTCTGTAAAATACTTTTTAACTGAATGAGGAGCTCTCTATGTATGACTTTTGGAAGAGTGATTTAAAAAATCTTGAACTTTAAATTCAGTTTAGCTTTAGTTTGCAGTGTTTAGAGTTAATGCACACTTCCATCAGTTAACTTTGCTACTGTAGTCATCTCTGAAAGTCCTCTGGGCAGAGAATTGTACTTATCACTTAATCTGCTATACTAACAAAAGAATGACTCACTTAAAATAATATGAACTTCAGCATGAGGTGCTGCTGCTTTCAGTCTGTCCAAAGATTTGACTTAGTGGTTTGTTTTTAATATAGCTTTTGTTTTCTACTTTTTCCAGGTTTTTAATGCTTTTATTTGTTATTCAAATTATGAATTTGAATTATCCATAAACTTTTTCATTAGCCAAAGTTATATTCTTAAATGATATTTCTTTTCATATACTATTAAGATACTCTTGGTAGCGTTCCTAAACACACACAGACACACACATATATGTATGTATAAAGACTATATGCCAAAAAGCTTGGATAGAAAATATAATTTATTTTGGCATGAATTATTGATTAACTGGCTGCGCCATTCTTAGCTGTCTTTATTTGTTTTCAAGAGGGGTTAAGGCCAAGCCCTTTGCTGGGATATTCAGCCAATGAAGAACATATAGACTATATAGGTACTGTGGATTCTTAGTCAAATTCAAAGAAAACAGTTGTTTCTATTAATGCAATATTGTTGGCCATCTCACAAAATTCCAACATAATTATCTGATGTGTGTGTAATTTTATTTCACTACTGTAATATAAATCTTTAAGGTCTCTTATTTGCCTCACTGAGAATCCCTCTGTGTTAGTTAATACTATTACAGAAAAGCTCACTAGTCTGTACCCATTTTACCACTTAACTACAATTCAGTGAACTAAGTTTTTAGAAATGCTTCGACTGTTAAAGTATTATCGTGTAAAATCAGAACTCTAGATTTGGAAGAACATGATAGAGTTGAATTTTGCAGTGGTTGAAAACAAAAGCTTAAACTTGAACCAATATACCATATGTAAGGTTTTAATATGCTTATTACAGATGACTAAAATGGAAGGAGGAAAAAAAAGCTGAAACAAATATAGAAACAGACTGCAAAATTTTTTCTTTTTTAATTTTATATTTCAACAGAGAGGAATCTGTGTAAGTACTAGACATTTCATTCATTTACCTAGAATAAAGAGATTTGCAGTCCATTTTGAGCTGGGTCTGGGGCTAGGGCTGGACATGAGACCGATTTCTTTCTAGAGCATTGCTGATTATAAGAAAGAGCTATCTGTTGGCCCACAGGAAACTTAGCACATCTTACCTTGGGCCTGAGAAACTGGATTTTTTTTTTCCCCACTTCCTTTCCAGGAGAGTTTAGGCCATTTGAAGGCCAATTCCCAAGTCCCTGGGTCATCTAAGACCTGGGACGTGAAGGAACGAGGGACTCAGATTCTAAATCATCTCCAGATTGGGAATTCCCTGGTTTTTGTCAGGTCCCAGCTGTCCTTCCTAGGAGAGAGCCCTGGCCAGCCTCAGCTCCCGCAGCAGGCTCCTATCTGCCTGGAGAGATGCCTGCAGTGTGAACCTGTCCCTGCGCTTCAGCAGGGACTGCCCAGGGGAGCCCTGTCTTCTGGTTGGGACAGTAGGCTCTGGGTAGGGCCTGTGTGCTGAAAGCATGTTTCCACAACTTAACATGCTCTAACGTAAGGGATAAAGAGTGCTTTGCAGATAATGTTCACAGTTTTCTAAGCACCTTCACGTACATTAACTCATTGAATCCCCATACCAACCTTTTTTTGTAAGACAAAAACCAGAACACCACATTTAAGATTTAGTGAAAGTCTTGAAACCCACCCTGAATCTCTGACTTTTCGCCCATCTCAGACCACCTCCTCAAAACACAAAACATTTTAGGAAGGGGAAAATGGAACTGAACGTTCTGTGTTTATCATAGAAAATGGAACATTATAGTATCAGATTAGGAGGGGACACACATGAGGATGTTCTAATAGGACACATTAAATGTTTGACAAAGGGTCTGCTTTGAAAGATTTTGGACAGTTGGTATTTTTGAGATTGCAGAGAAAATAAACTCATCTAAACTTCAGTCATATGAAAAGTATCTCTTCTTAACTATGCTTAGCAACATTTCCAAATAAGTTTATGAGAGGAATTTTATTGGTAATAATTAATGGTTATTTTCTGTTCCATTAGTCAGGTCAGTTTTTAGTAATGATTTCTACTTTAGTCACGGGCTTATTCTGATTTTATTTTGTGTATGTTAAAATGTGTGACTTTTTGGAGTTAAATGAGCAAGAAGATTTTGATTTCAAGAAGCTTGAAAGCTTATAATTATCAAGTTACAACTTATATATGAATTTTATTAACTTTTCAACATTTCTTTATGGAGATCTTTGGTTTCTTTTAAAGTAAGGTGTGGTATGTTATAACAGTGCTTTAGAAAATGTATGATGTTTATAGAAGCAATGTATAATTAATTTAATCTGGAGCTGTACCCTCTGTCTCCTTATACAAATTCTTCAATGAGATAATTAAATGAAAGTTCAGTGATGGGCAGCGACTTAACATTTGATAAAAGTTTTATTTGTCCAGGCTCCCTTTATGAGCATGATTTTAAGCAATCTTGCTTAGAGGCGCTTATTATGATGCTTCCCATGAAGAGTCATCTTTAAAAAACTTGAGAACTTTCAAAAGGTCCAGATTTGGAAAACAACATTGTTCCTTCAAAAGAAAGGAAAGCATCAAGGTAGCATGATGATACTCAAGACAGTGCTACTACAGGAAGATTTGAGTGTGGGGACTATTTTCCATCACTGGTAAAAATGCCTCAGAGCAGCACATTGCTTACTTGCCATTACTAACAAAATATTTATAGTTTGCATACTTCGAAAAATAGATTCAGGGTAGATTTGTTCTGCTCCCCACTCTGTCTCTGGTGAATCCTCTCACCTCCCACGACTCTGGCCTGTACTCCAGCTCTTGTATGCATAAATAAACAAAATAAATTAAAAATAAGAATATATGTGAATGAAAAAGGCCCTCTCTGCATCTCCATGGCATCAGTTTTCTAAGGTCAGCATTAAGGCCTCAGAGACTTGTGTTCAGATCTCAGCCTTGCCCCATGGATGAAATATGCAACCTCTTCATTTTAAGAGCATTTTCTCAATTTGAAAATGGGGCAATAATAGTACCCAGATAGGGCCACGGAGCAAATTAGAGCTAATGGACATTAACACGATGCCCAACACATAACAAACACCTAATAGATGTCAGTCTTTATTATTATAATTATTATCAAAACAATGTTATGCTTTCGTTGAGGAAGTTCACGCACACACCTGCCTGCACTCTGGCACTCCGCTGCCCTGCCTCGAGGATGGCACCTTCACCATCGGGAACACAGCAGAATTCGTTTTGTGAGGTCTGTGGTGTGCAGCAGCTCAGAGAATGTGAGCATTTGGTAGGACGCATTAATGCACTCACAACCCATGATCAAGCGAAATAGAAGTTTCATGGAAAATTTCTGTTCCATTGCTCAGTTTTAGTGAAGTAAAAGGCAGGCCTTAATGCTGAACCTTAGACCCCGTCTGAGGGTAAATAGTAGAAGCTCCAGTTCTTAACTACTTCCCCGGCGCCGCTGTAATGATGGAGTAGTACACCCTACCTTGATAAAAGCTATTCAGAAAGCAACTGCATTTATTTTACCTCCTGTGCTATTTGCGGAGAAGAGCTGAAGTGTAGTTTGTTTTGCCTGGAATGAACTACTTTATGAATTTTAATGTGTGATATAATATTAAAAGCTAAACCAGGATTAAAGAAGATTTTTTTGTACTAAGCTAAAATAGTACTTAGTAGAGTGAGGTATAAAAGATTTTTGTTTCCATTTTTACCTGGGGAAAAATTCAGCTTTCACATTTTTGAAAAGCTGTCCAAGTCAGTTCCCCTTAAGCGATCACTTGTCTTTAGGAAAAAATGTGATTCCCGAATTCTAATAGCTTATCTATGATAAGATGCACATCCCAGCCAACAAGATGATAAAGAACAGCTTTTCAAAAGATTTTTTAAATGTGTAATACAGTTTCCTTCTTGATATTTAAAAATTTTGTTTCCACTTTTTAATATTTGTACTTACTCTCCACCCCCTTTTATTGTGTTGGCTACTAGGAAACCATTTTTGATTTTTTTTTTAATTTTAAATTCTTGCTTTTTTGTTCAAGTGGTAATTGATTTATTAGAAAGAAATTATACCAAGGAAATTTTCAGAAACAAAATCACAGGGTTGAAACAAATGATTACCTCCCACCTCAAAGATAAATTCTTACAATTTTTATAAAAGAATGAAATTATTTTTAAAACATACCGAAATCCCAAGTTTCCAAAGCCTGCTTGCTCTCCTAACTGTGGCTAAGCAGTTTGCTACCAAAGAACTACTTCTTCCAGTGTGCTGGACTTCGTGATTCCATTTCCATAACATTCAATTTTCAAAGTGCTTGAAATGGCTTTTCTTTTCTCTTTCATTTAAGCAGTGAGAAAGATAGGTATTAAAAGGGACCCCATGGGGTGATCAAATCTATCCTTCTGCCTCAAAGCAAGACCACCCCAGAGCAAAGTTGCGAATCTCACCAAAGCAACTTTGTAGGCAATTTATGGTAATGCGTTAACTCTTCTGGCTCCTAAAGCAGTGTTTAGCAGATTATTGCTTCAAAGCCCTGTGCACATTCTTCATGGCCTCCAGTCGTTAATGTACCTCTGTGAGTGCCCCTGCATACAGAGTCAGGGAGAGGGAGTCTGCTCCACTCCCACATACCTAGCTCAGCTCCCAGTTTAGGGGAGGCATAGGAGCCCAGCCAGTTGGTCACTTGTCCTGGGTCACCTTGGGTGTCCTTACTGGAGGCCTGTGGTCCAGTCATTTTATGTCATCCTTTAAGTGCTTAGAGGGTGATGTCAAGGCAGGAGAACCTTGCTGCCTCCCCAAGATAAGACAGAGGCAGGTATTGTTTCACCAAGTAGCTAGAAGTTAGGGCTCCACAGACAAGTTTTACAGAGGGTTCATTCACTCTCAAAGAGCAGAGTTGAATCAGTTAAGATAGCTGCAGCCCCATTTTCGGTACTGAATATTTGGGAACAGGGTGTAATAAATCTGAGTGACTTTGCAGCATGACTAGGAGGGTATATAATTTAGGGACCCCCCCCAAATCCTTCATTTATCCCAGTGTATAATTCTCTTTTATTCATAGTATATGTGAGAAGTTATTCAAAGTGGCAATTTTCTAGAGAACAGAAACCTGGCTTGTGTAACATTCCCTAAAAAATGCTGTCCTTAAATTATTTTGCTGGGAAGACGCGGTCCTGCATCTGGGGTAACTTTCCATTTTCTTTTCTCCTATTTCCTAGTATGAAAACAACTACATAATTCACATGTACATCTTCGAGATTGGTTCATATAATTGCATTATGAAAATTAAATTTGGGATTTTCAAGATTAATGATATTATCACTAAATCTTGAGTTTGAGACTCTATTTTATCCCTAAAATTCTGTGGCATTTTCCTGCTGGTGCCTGTTTATTATTATTTACCAAAGGCATTATTACTCATTTTTCACTTAGTGTTACATAGTGTGGATATATCTGTAAAGTCACTCACTATACGTTTGGTGTCACTTACAGTGATGTTCTGTTAAATATTGTGAACCATTTTCTTACTGTCTAGTTCCACAAGTCAAAAGGAAATAGTTATATACAGGGATGCCAGGAAAAGATGAAATAATTATACAGAACAGCTTGGACATGCACGTGTAAAATGCAACCAGCCTTTATGATAATTAAGCAAGGCACTGTACCTGTTTCATGGATGGATAGAAGATTTAAATATGCAGCTCTGCAAATGGCTTTGTTATGGAAGATTTTAAAAATGAAACATAAGAGGAAAAGGCATTAAAAAAAAAGTCTAAAATTAAAAAGGCCATAGTATGTAATAGCTATTAGTGATGCAATTGTCTACTAGGCACCGGACACCCAGGAAGATTCAGCACTGTGCATTATGATTTTAATTGTGAATTTCCTTTGTTAGAATTGCGATGGAAGGTAATTGGGAAACAATTAGGTTAGGGTTTTCAAGTCTTTGAAACTATTCCTTTTTCCAGAAAACTTACTTTATGGCGTTATAATTCCTGGTTGTCAGCTGGCAGTTGCTGTCATATTATAGAGGCAGTCACCTGTGACAATGTGACTTCCTTAAGTTGAGCAATCTGATCTCGGGGTAATAACTCACGTGGAATGACTGTGCTGTTGGTCACCTTGATCATAAAAGGAGCAACGATGTCCAGTTTGGATGCTGAGCCTGAGAAGCTTCAAAACAATTTGGCCAATGAAAAATGACAGCCACATTCACAATGTTTTGTAGGTGAAAACAGCTACTATCGCCACTGAGAGGAATGGGAAACCAGAGAACAATACGATGAACATTAATGCTTCCATTTATGATGAGATTCAGCAGGAAATGAAGCGCGCTAAAGTGTCCCAAGCACTGTTTGCAAAGGTTGCGGCAACCAAAAGCCAGGTAAGAGCCTCTGTTAGACACTGAGAATGTTTATCGGCAACGCCTATGAAAATTTCATTTGAAGGGATATCTATTTTCAACATGAACTCACATCACAGAGAGGTCACACTCTCCGGGATTATTTACAGAGCCTTGTAATGAAACAGAATGTTCAGCTTCTGGTAATAGATGGTGGGTTTTGTTTTGTCCAGCACCCACCCTCCAGACCAAGAACGTCTCAGTCAGTTCCTGAGTCAGCTTATAGTTGTTTTCAGAAGCTTGTCAAAATACATAGGAAGTTTCTCAGTCTGGTCTGTTGGACATTAATTAAATAACTTGAATTACTACTAGGTGACCTTAAACTTTAGATTTCCAGTCTAAAATCACTGGCATTATGCGGTTCTTCTGTCCTAACTTAGGCATCCACAGCATCTCGGTGCACTTATTAAAACAAACTGACATACCTGTATCTTTGCATATCAGTGATGTTCATTGAAAGCTATTACATAAATTCAATTACAGGTCAAAAAATTGCCAAAGTCTGGTGAATTATAAATGAATCGAATTGAACTGGAAAAGTTATAAATTCCCACAAAACAAGATGAAAACATGATAAAGGATAGATGAGACAGTCTTTCATAAGACTGACTGTCATATATTGGTAATGTATGCTGATCAAAAGTAGGGATCATCTACGTGAAAAACTCAGAAATATCTAGAAAGCCTTATGTGAAGCTGAGAATGCTTTTTAAAACACCAGAAGGATACGAAACTGTCTTCTTTGCTAAAGTGATTTGATAACACTGTCCATGTGAGATTAAGAGGCAGTCACGGGCTGAGGTGAGATTTTTAACAACTTGAAATTTTTCACAAATATATTTTCATTGTCATTAATGTCATTAGTGAATCTTCCTTTGGTGTCTAGTAAAAAATTCAATCTGAAAGTATTTACAATACAACACAGTTCTGATAGCTTTTCCTAAAATTTTACTCTGTTAACATTAATAGTGGTACTTGATGGGAGTTTTCCTTTAGAAAAGGTTGTTCTTGTTTAAGTTATAGGCTGGATGAAATACTTAAGGGATATCTTGGAAATGTTATATCAAAATGATTAAACTCAAGCTGTGGACTGTAAAAATTATAGCTTTATAGGCCACATGCCTGCCTACCCTTCAATCACTGTCAAAGTGATAATTTCTACAATAATATGTTTCTTTTATTGTGAGATTCTAAACATCAAGTGCTGTTTAAACATTAAACTGAATTGTTTATGTTAGTGCTGTACTCAGCGTGTCATACATCAGGCCACTGTAATCTCTCATGGAATGTAAAATTCTGTCATGAATCATGGCTTGTATATCGGAAATTACTGTAATTTTGATTGGAAATTACAGGGCTCTTGAAATGTTTCTAATTATGATAGAATGTTAGAGCCGCTTCAAACCTGTGTGCTTCTTCAGATGTCTTCATTTACATGCCAAGACTATGCATTAAGGAGAAATGTCCTGTTCTCACTTTACCCCTCCCCCACCTACCCTGCACATTCTTGTTTGTCTAATTATGATGAGGAGCTCATATTTAAACACATATTATCTTGCCTTTCTTTCTGATCCTGCACCTTTTCTGACCTGTCCAATTAAATTATGACAGATTATATTCTTCCGAGGGCCAAGTACTTTCTCTAGATTTCCATAACAGTTAAACAGAGAAAGTAGGCATGTATTGTCATTAAAACAAAATAACTTTTGTTTTGAAACTTTTGCACTGTCATTTAGTCGCTTGTCATTTGTCGCTTAAGTCAGTCAACCCCCCTTCTTGTCAGTCTTCCCATTTCCTGTCTGATTACAGCATGGCTCCTGAGGGTTAGTGGCCCCTATCTTTTACCTCATTCTTTCTTTCAATTCTGATACCAAGTTCTCTCGCCATGGCTGAGTGAGTGATTTTGGAATACCAACGGTGTCAGTAGTTGGCAGATCATGTCATGTGCGCGATGGTCCAGGAGTTTTGAACATCCTTGTTCTTTCTACCACTGTCCTACAAAACTCTCCAAGAGCCTTCAGTGACAGCCATTGGCAGCTCTGTGTGTCAGACCCCAAAGCTGCTCCTTAATCCCTTCATTACAGATTGAGAGAGAAACTAAGGGGCCAATTGGGGTCAGGGAAACTGTTCGCCTTCATTCCCTCATATAGTTTTCCCTAACTGCTCATGTAGCATAACTTCCTGGCAGAAGCTGCTGGTAGATTTTTGGTAGTTTTCCTCTGTGAAAACTTCGTACTACCCTCTCTGTGAAAATACATGAAGAGATTGGTGAGGACTTAATCATAAAACCACCCAGAAGTGTGGAAACCTCTCGCCATAACCTGGGTTATGCCCTCTTGCCATGATTTTTATGAAGGAAACAAAACCCATCAAAACAACGAAACAAAATGACCCCAGAAAGCAAAATTTTCCAATCAGACTGACCTTTTTTCATGGTCAAAATTCTTAGGACAGAGTTATTTATGCCTTAAAAATAAATGTCAAGGCTTGTCCGAGTGAGGCAGAGGTCCCCCAACAAAGGGTGAAGTGGGAATCACCACGTCGTTCTCATCTCCACACAGTTGGCTCCTTCTGCTTCTCCTCCATCTTGCCCTGATTGTCTGAGTGGGCTTCACAGCACTCTTGTGTGCTAGACCCCATCCTGCCTTCTGGTTATCTACACTTCTCAGAGTAACCTGTGAGTTGTTTTCCTCATTTCACACCAAGGGCCACTCCGCTGCTCAGTGGTAACACCAGCTCCAGCCCTCAGCGCCTCTGCTGCTGTTCCACCTGGAGCACTGGTGTACCAGCTAGTCCAGTGGAGGGGACGTTTGGGTCCTGATGGACACATTCATGGGACACATGTCCTTAGCTGCATAGTGTATGCCTGTGGAGCCGGGACTTTTTCATTCCTGGTGAGGGCAGCATGTGGGGAAGGCTGGAAAGTTCCTCAAAGGAGGCTGTGGTTTGGGACAGTGCCATGGGTGCTTTGATATTAGGAAGTTATTTCACCTTTTTGAATCTGAGATTAGGGAAGCGGGCACATGCTGTGATACATGCAGAAGGGGTTTAAATCAGGTAGCACTAAACACATATGGATAACTTCATGTGCCAAGCAGGAGGCTCCATGCGGGCTGATTTACTTATCTGTTGCTGTGTTTCAAATTCCTCTCATTTTCAGAAGGAAACACTTTCAGTAGACGCCTTGAATGGCAGGCAGCAAAATTACTTTGAACTTGCTTCAGTCCCAGAATGTTATGGAATCAGACACAGGGTAGCTGTACTATGCAGTGACTAATGCACAAGGTATTTTCAGTAAAAGAACCAACTCTGTAGATTCCACCATTTCGCATGTATTATATGATCTCTCCTCTTCGATGAGTAATAGAAATGAGATTGTTTTTAACTCTAATAGAAATGTCTGAATAAAATATGCAAGTGAAAACCAAAGGTAGGCTACTTTTTGTGCTTGGGTAGGAAAGCAGACTAATGCAAACTTTAAAAAGATGATATGCTTTAAACATAATGTGAATAGCTACAAATGAATACACTTTATATTCTGAGTATTGAAATAAGCAGCAGTTTTTCCAAGTGAATCATACTGGAATTTTATCAAACATTTAGTCTGATAACATTCAAATAATTATGAGAGCAGAATTCACTAATTTTACTGTTTAAAAAAAATAGTTGATTTGGGTAATAACCATTACGGTATCAAGGTTCAGTAACTGTTCATTGGTTATAGTGTTTTCATATGGGAGATGGAAATGGAATTTTTTCCTTAATGGTGGCAGATGTTGGAATCTAATTTTATTCCACAGCAAACCCCTTGGGAGCTCTGAGACTTAAGGTGTATGTCCAGCAAGGGGACATTAGCAGCGCTGTAGGCCTTGCCTTGAACATCGAATTGTTACATTGATTTTCATGTTGCAGAGGTGGAGCTGCAGATGCCGTAATGCAGCAGGAGTAGAGGCTTGTGCCGGGACTGCTGCATCTCCACTTGTGTTCAGAAAGGGATTTCTCGTCAGTGCTTTCTTGAACAGGGTATTTCTTTCAGGTGAAGCAGTGAGAGGAAGGACGAAATCTGTTTGACCTAACATGTTGCCAGTATAATCTTTTGTACTCTCTATCACCCACCAGTCTTGTGGAGTTACAGGACTTTGGCTGCTGTGGCTTTGGTTGGTTGATGGGTTTGGTTTTTAATGCTAAGAAGAGAGGGCTTCTGTATCTGTGAAAAGATGACCAAACGTATAAAAAACTAGGCGATTTCAAGACTTCCATCTGTTTTCTGGACTGATTTGCCATTGAGAGTGAAGGTTTCTAGGATGAGAGATGGAGGGTAGAAGAAAGGGAAGGAAAAAAGCTTTGATGCGTCTGAGGTCCATAGGTAGAAAAAAAAGTATCTTCCTTCTCCAGCTGTTGGAAACATTTTGAAGGTGATTGGTATTGTACTTAAATACAAGTAAGGCTTGATGTGCCACAAATGAATGGGGTTAGAAATTGAACTAAAATGTAATTTCTTATTGCCAGGAAGAGACTCTTACAGTGACAAAATCCAGAGGGGGGAACGAAGTGCCCAGAGCCCCACCTGCGATCTGTATTCTAGCGTGTTCGCGAAGGCTTCTTTTATTTTGTTAGAATTGAATTTCACTTTGCTGGAAAGCACACTTCGGAGTTCCGCACTGATTCATTCCTTTGGAATGTTCGTGCCGCAACAGCAACAGGATTTCACCTGTGTAGCCTCCTAGGCAACCCTCCCCTCCCCTGAGAATCCAAGACTTGGTTCCTCTCACCTCTGGTGCCACTTCCTGCTGCAGAGGTCCGCGGCACGGTCCTTGCTGTGTGTCCTCACAGTCCCTCCTCTTCGGCAGAGTGTCCTCTAGCCACAGCCTGAGGACCGTCTCTTTGTTCATTTTCCACCTAATTAGTGCAGTTAGTTATTTATTTAATTTTTGACTGGGTAGAAGAGGCCCTGGGGAAAGCTTAGGTTTCCCTGGGTTGGCTGGAAGAGTAAGGACAAGCGGAATTTTGGGGGAGAGGGAGGAGTGGGATGTGGCCACCCAGAGTGGAGCTTCACAGCATCTGCAGCGTGCAGTTGAGCACACATCTTTGCAGGCCTTTGTCTGCCTCTTTGGGAGCAGGAAGGACGTGCAGTTCATTGGCCTCCTTTTAACGTGCTCTTGGCCGGTAGCCGCTTCTAAGGAGCTCTTCTGTCTAAATATTGGGGGTTCATGCTGGATTTAGTTTTTTAAAATGTAGACCTGACTTCCTGTTTCTAGTTGGTTGCTAACCCAGGCTGTTTGAAATTAATGGACTTAAGTAAGTATTGGCACACTCGTGACACTGTAAACTCTGGCATTGGGTATTCCACGTGTTTTCAGGTCTGGTTAAATCTGTGGATCTGAGGATGAGCTCTTTTCACATCACCATATTATAAACGTCAGACATGGGTTTGCAAACCTAGTGTTTACTATAGAATTATTAAGTAGAACATTTAGTCGCCCATTATATTTTGGCTACAAAGTCACAGTAAAGGGGAGTTTTTGCCCCCAGGTATTTCATCGTTGCCTATTTTAGCAGATCAGACAGAAGAGTTTGTTATCTTGTTGACACTCTTAAATCATTTAAAAAAGACACTTTTTCCCCCTTAAATTTAAAATTTGTTAACTAAAGTATTGTAAATATATTTTCCTCATTGACCTACTTAGTAAGTCAACTGTTAAAAAGGTGTTCATAATTCCAAGTACAGTTTTTCCATCTTTAGAAAACATTGTAAGAAAATTTTAGACAGGATTTGAAAAAACTCCATTTGTGACTTTTGGGCCAGCTCGGAAGAGGATCCCCCATGAGAGAACCCACAGGGCTCACAGGGAGAGGGTCGCTTTTAAGCAGTTCGGTGTCTGTATTCTGTGGCCTGGGTGCACAAGTGTGGATTTGTAGAATCTGCTCTACAAGGTCACCTTTTATCCTAAATTGTTAATTTAAGGTGAAGTGTGGACTAAGACTATTCTGTTCGGGGGCAGTTCCTCTTTCTGGAAGCCCTTCTGTAACCAGCTGTGACGGTTGAAGAGTTCTTCAGGCAGAATCAGGTATCTGCATAGTGGTGTGGGGAAGGGAGCAAACCACTGAGGTTTAACTTTCAATAAGAGTTCATCTGAAAAGTGCATGTCATTCAGTTAGACTTCACACAGAGCTATAACACTGATCTAATCCTTGAACAAACGACCAGCCTAGAAAACAGTGTTTTCTCAGAAGTCTCAACAGTTGTCTTTTATGTTTTTGATAGTAAAGGTGGATTTTATTTTAGCTTTATCTTCTCTTTTCCTCATATGAGGAATGAAAATAAAGGCCGTGTGAAATGAATGAGCTATGAAAATGCATTTATGCAAAATGACAATAGAAAAATAGCTCTGGAAGAAACTGTAACATTAAAATTTCACATCAGTGAAAGGTGCTAAGAGAGAGATGGAAGAACTTATGCCGGTAACAGGGATCTCCTGTGCCGCCTCTGCCACCCGCACAAGGAACACTTGGGATCTTGGAAGGTAACCTTGGGATGATTCACGGGCACGTGTGTGGTTGCTCCGCTTTCACGCGTGCCCGTCTCACACACAACATGGCACAACTTGAGGACCTCCCATTTAAAAATGTCTGTACATGTTTTATAGGTTAGTAGGAATATAGCCATTTGTAATTTATGGCAAACACCTTGTGAAAATAGAGGTTCCCAACAGCTTGTGGGGTCACCAGGCGATGGTTACACTGATGAAGTTGTCTTTCTCCTAAGTCTTAATCTACTTCTGTTGTGTGTTCATAGAGAATCTATTCTCCTTTGATTTCTTGATTCAACAATTCCAGTTGCCTTTGTGTATTTTTTTTTTTTTAAACAATTCCCCCTCCAACCAGTATGCTCCAGGAATTGGGTTTAAACACACTGTTTCATAAACTGCCAGCCTCCTCGGCCGCCTCAGTGCCTCTGATTCCGTAAATCAGATCATAGGCAGCATGCTGTCATATAATAAGGTGTCTGATCCTTATTACCAGTTTGTTGATGCACAGACTCCTTCAAATTGACCATTGCAACACATGGTTTCCCCTGAAACTAGCTGTGATAATTAGCGTGGTTCTAATGAGACAGAATGTCACTGATCTTGTGCTGAACTGTCGAGCATCAACGCTACGGACGGGAGCTGTCAGAGCCTGCCATCTGTGACAGTGCTTGGCATATTCCAGTGGCAAGGTAGAGCATGCTTGATCGAGTGTTCTCAGACAAATGGCCCTTTCTTGACGAGGGCTCCGTGTTCTGTTCAAGTGCAGGAGCGTGTGCCCCGACTTTGGCCCGCACGGAAACCCATTTTGAGATCCGAAAGTGAATAAATATTTAAATTTCCGTAATGTGTCACAGAAGAGAGGAATCTTTTGTTTAGCAGGTGTGTTTTGAGTGGCAATCCTTTCCCAGTTTTTTTTTTTTTCCTCCTTTTTGCCTTTCCCAATCGCCCCATATCGTCAGTTAACAGTGCCGCAGTCATTTAAGATACTTTTCCCCAATTTTGAAATTGCCTTGTTTAAAAGAGATTTGTTGGGGAGTTGGGATGGCTCCTAGTGATAAAGGAGCCCGATTTAACCGAGAGAAGGGGAAGCGGGAGGCGCAGTTCCGAAAGCGTGGAGGCATCCGCGAGTGGAACACAAGAATTAGAATGGACAGGACAGTCAGATCTGTGGGCTCCAGAGAGAAGTCGAGATTTTTTTTTTGCTAAAGTAAGAGTCCAGCGCTGCTTATCATTCCAAAATATGCTTTGTTGCTTTTTATTTCCTCCTCTCTGGCAGACCACACAGGGCTTGTTCTGAAGAACATTTTCGCTAATCTGATCAGGCAGCCAAATACGCCGGGAAAACTGCTTTAATGATCCCACTAATTACCTCAAGTCAATATGAACTGTATTATTAGACTGAGGGAAAATATTCCATTAGGTCTCCCCCTTGGGAGTTTCTCCGCTTTGTGATGTCACTGAAGCCTTCACCCTCTCGCTTGTAATTAATTTTATTTACACACGCAGGCACGCACAAGGTCACACCTGCACAACCGGCGCTGGCCAGGGAGCTTGTGGCACTCCGGCTTAATCAGATCTGTCATAATTACCATTCTGCATGTTTCTGACACACGCTGTGAAATATTTCAATTTAACTGCCGCTACCAGCACAACCAGATGTAGTGTGAGTGTGGCTGCATTGGAAATATTATTCCTCAGGATAAACTCTCTCCTCCTCCTCTTTCCTCCCACCCCCCCACCCCCTTTGCAGCTAATGTGGCACAGAAGCTGATGTATCCTGTAAATCTTGAATGCAGCGCTAGATTGATAACAGGCGATTAGACAGTTTAACCACAAACAGCTTGTTCATTTTTCACAAATGAAAACCACATGTGGTGTAACTAAAATTTCAGGCCCTTTTTTTTTTTTTAAAGGGTTGGGGTATACATGTGTGTGTATTGAAGATGTGCTTAAATAAAAATAATTGCAATCCATAGAAGTTAAGTGTGGAGAAAAATGGAGAACTTAGCTAGTTTTTTCCAAGGTCTTTTTCCCCCAAACCTGCGTCAAATTCTGTTTTTCTGCTTTCACCAAAACTCAGGTGGGGAATAGTTACGTTCCATTCTTTTCCCATACATTTATTTATTGATGGATGGGAGGTCGACATCCCTCTGGGCTGTGCTTTCTTGTCTTTTCCACTGTTAAACCTTTTATTTGAACATAAACTCTGAAAGGATTTCTAAGGTTGAGGATTTGTTTCTCTTATTTATTTTTTTAATGAAAAGTTGTTAGGTCAGACTTCATGGTCCTATCTCAGATGATCCCAGACTGAAAAATGGACCCAGTGAGAAAATGTACTTGATAGGGTATTTGTTGATTTGAAAAATCACTTCAAAAAGTAGAGTTGAAAAGCAGTGAATCTGGTTTTTATGGACAGTGCAGGTGGCGTCGGTTCCAAAGAAAATTCCAGCCATAAAACAACCCAAAGTATTGGAGCCATAAGAAGGCAAATAACTGCTGGAAAACTAAACTTAGAAGATGGGATGTATATCAGATCGGTGGTGATTTAAAATCACAATTTAGAGAAGGTCATGGCCACCCCCTCCAGAGAACGTGTAGCATGTAGAGCTAGCCTAGTTCAGGTCTATCGGTGCCACATAAAATAAACTTTGGCTTTTTATCTTTACCTTACTACTTTAGCTGTGAACCTTGCTCAGACGCTTTCTAGGATTCTGCAGTGACTCCTGTTCTCTGAGAAAAGGTGTATTTTCCAGAGAATAGGGGTCTCCTCTGTTTCCTTACTTGATCCATTTTCCCTCTTTTTAAGGTAACTTCTCACATGATTTAAAAGAAAAAAATTCTTTACTTCCTACTTCTTTCTGGCGCTTTCTTCCAGGGAAGAAATTTTTGTGTTTGCTCTGTATCTTCCAACTCAGGAAAAACAGAAATACTGGCTTTATGCTAGAGCTCTTCTTCCATCTCAGCTCTGAAGGGGTACCCATAGTTCACACCAAGTCATTAGGTCAGTTTCTTCACACACTCTTAACCTGCCTTTTTGATCCTTTTTCAAGATGTAGTTACTGTGGAAGATTTGGTTTAACTCCACATCACTGATCTGTCAAAGACAATTTCCTGTCAAGTACAAATAGCACCTCGGGATCCTTCTTAACACAGAGGTGGAGGCACCTTTCCCTAATCAGTGAGATCAACCCACTTCTGCAGTCACTTATATTTTAGGATTCCCAAGAAGAGGTTTGATATATATAGCACAGTTGTATGGGGATGAGCCAAGAAATTAGAAAAGTGGAGATAAAAAAAGTTACAGCTTATGACTTCATTGCTGTTGCCCATGTTTTAATAACCCAGAAGTTTTTGGCTCAGCTACTTCAAGATATGTTAGGGATAAGCCAACATGCAAATTGAATCACATTTTTTAATCACGTAGAGTTCGCCAGTTAAAGGAATTTTGACTGTTCCACAGCAAGTGAAAATTTCCATTTTGCAACCTGAAAAATCATCCCCAGGCTTTCTGTTTGCAAACTTGAGTTTTTGTGTATTCTTTGTGCCCTGCACACTTGTTGCTATAGAAGGAACTAGGAAAGGGAAAAAAAAAAAAGTTGTTTAGGGATGAGCTGATCTGTGATCTGCAGGGAGTTTGCTAATATTCATTATTTGCAGGAAGAGGGTAGAATGTGCCTTTTCCTAAATTGAATTAGACTACAAGAATCCCACTGCCTAAAGAAAATCTTACAAGTTTCTTCATGAACCCTGCTAGGCTCCTTTTTAATCAAAGGACAGTTCTATGCATCTGTTAACTAGTCACAGTTGAAGATTCGGTAGAAAGTTTATCAACTTTATCCTGCCTCTGTGGAGTCCAGCTTTTTTTTAACCCTTCTCTAGTTACTCCTGTCCTGTGCTCCTGAAGAGGACATAAAAGAGAACTAATATCCTTTTAATATTCTTTGCTACATTTTTTGACCCCACTGTGTGAATTTTTCACCTCATTGTAGTCATTGATCATTCACACTGTAGCTCCCTGTGGTTTTTATTCTGAGCTGAAAGGAAGGACAAGACTCCTGATTATCTACATCACCTAGGGGTAGGTAATGGTAAGTAATCTGCAAACTCATGGTTGGTTACGTCCAGGTTAGCAGAGTCATGGACCCAGCTCCACTGTTACTATGCTGAGTAGCTCAAGCAAATAGCTTAACCCTCTGAGGCTTTCAATTTCCCCTTAAAGAAGGTAAAAGAGATCACATCTAATGTCCCTTGCAGTTCCAGGTGCATGTCGCTAAAATAGGTGCATAGGAGTGAAAGAGGATGCTGTGTTGATTGAAGTTACAGCCGACAGGTGTGTTAGTCTAGGAAGGAAACAGAGGAGGTAAGGTGTTGAGTAATGGGAGGAGTTAGTTTGGGGGAGACAAGGTGATATTTTGTGGTCGGTAGCCGAAAGGATTGCTTATGAGGCATCAAGGGTGGAGAATTGATCGCTTGGAATCTAGTATGTAAATGTCATGTGGTTTTGTGTGAGAGATGGTCAAGATTGATGATCTGTGCGACTTGTTAGTAGATCACTGGATGATGTCCCTCTCTTCAGCATCCTGCAAGGTCAGTACACAGGGAGATGAGGTGAGGAATGTGCTTGACTTAAAATGCAGTTGGGTGGTGGGTGCCAACAAAATCCCCAGTTTCCTCCTTAAATGTCTTTTTTGGTCTGAAAGTCTGACTTTAACATCTCATTTGTTTGGATTGATAGGAATTCCTTTCAGAAGGCTAGCCCAAGAAAGAGGAAAAAACATACTCAGTCTGTGAGAAATCATGGGTTTGGAAAAGGTTAGTGGGCTAGGCTGTGAGCAAGGAAAAGGAGACAGGGAGTAACAGCTCCTCGAGGGGATGCCTTGAAGTCCCACTAGTTCATAAATTGTACCAGCAGTGTCAAATAACTGCTGAGCCGTCCCCAAATGCCTCCCTTAAATGTTTACCCATTTTACTTATGGTATCGATGTGAGTATTCCTTGTCGTGGGTGCTACTAGGCTGGTTCATTAATGGCGTAGTTGGTGGTTTAAATGAAATGCAGATTAGGTAAAAATAAATTACTTTCAATAAGGTCAAGGAAGTAAAGGCTGTAAATAAAATATACATTCACAAACAGACAAATGCTATTAGGAAATTCAGCTCAGTCCATGCCAAGCTGTTACTGTCTAAATTGCCTCTTTCTTCCTGGCTTGCAATTAATTTTTGCTTGTATGTTTGGAGATTGGGGGAAGGGTAATAGCCTAATGGGTAATGATTTTATTTTAGTATTTTGATTAAAGAGACTAAATAACTTGGACCCTGGATAACCATAAGGACTAAAGCCTTATCCATCAAGCTTAATTTCTAGACAGGAAGTTGTGTTTATATTTCTGGATAAATTTAGCATTGAGCTGCATATAATACAAAGTGATGAGATGGTTTCTGCTCACTTATTTTCTACCTTTCTCCCCTGCCTCGTCACCATTTTTCCTCCTCATTTTCTCTTCTTTTAATACTCTATTAGACTAGTATCCTTCCGCCCCATCCTCAGATCCTGAAGGCAAATGCTTTATAACCATTTGCTCTTTGAAAAAGCTGTGATGAGAACTGGGATCATTAGTGACTACTGCTGGCTTTCTAGCTTTTAGTAGCTGCTCCTCTTCCCCCACACAGCACGCACCTGCCCCAGGTCCAAGCCCTTCCCTGCCTCCAGCCTGCATCTGCTTGGCCACCTCATCTCCTGTTTTGGAAAAGTAGATGTCTTTGGGAAGACTTAGTGTTCCTCTCCTCGCAGACAGACATTTCTCAGAGTACACCCTGCTTGTCTTGTTTACCTTTATGGTATGGCATTAGCTAAGTTAAACCATGGATGCTTCATTCAAAGGCTGAGAACCCATTTTCCGAGTTTTTAATAGGACCCGGATAAAATAGGTACATAGTTGACAATCAAAATTAAAAAAAGCTGTAAAATCAGTCTTAAGAATGAAATCTCATCCAGAAATAGAATGTACCAGTCAGATCAAAGTCTTTCCCTGTTTTGATTGACTTGAGAATTTGGTGGGGGCCAAGAACGTCTCATCAACTTCCCCCTCTGCACAGCATGGGTGGGACCTGGTGAAATAGCCCTGGTGGACATTGTGTGAGAAGCAGTGTAGAAAATGTAATAGTCTCCCTCTTTTACTCCAGTTGCCTCTGCCTCTGAGAGTCATGGTTGTTCAGTGACCAAAAAAAAAGAATATTGTTTCATGAATCTATAAGGTAGTTCTGGAAAAATGCTTGAAACGTTTGGTCTGTATGTGTACACATACAGGCCTGAATATGAGGGCGCAGCCTATTTAGGGTGTTAGGCGATGAATCTTGGCAGTAGTTATGGATTTGTGACCACCAAAAACCAGGAATATTTTACTATCATATGGTTATGACAGACATCTCAGAAAAGTATTCCTTCATCATTCCAAAATTATACTAGCCTCTAGATCTGTCCTCCAACCCTGTTATTTACTGTGTTAATAAAGAAATATGTATTACTAGATCACAGATTTTTTTGATGACTGTATTTATGGATTTTCTTTGTGCCCTTATATATTTTACTTCATGTGCATAACGCCTTGTTCTGAGAAGGCATCATCTGTGGGATATGCCAGATTGCCCGAAGGGTCCATGGCACAAATGAAATGAGATCATGATTAGATAAATTGCATGTAGGAAAAAATAGATAAGGGTTTTACTACATTAACTGAGAATTCTTGAATTTGTCAGGAAACCACCATTTGTTACTCCTTAGTATGCTTAGATTTTAAGTGCCCTTCACCCCAGGCCCCCGAACAGGGGTCGTGATCACTGCAGTGACATTCAAAGCAGCGCCCACAGAGAGCTTCCATCCTACCCCATGCACGCTGCAGGACGCTAATCGTGCCTTTGCCCCTGGACCAGATGTCCTCTGCCAGTGGGCCCACCTGCAGGAGCACTTGCACCTGAACTTGATGCTGTGCTTCCCTCCCAGGGACTTAGTGTTGGAAGAAACCATGCTCCACCATATCTGTTCCATGCTCCATGGTATCTGTTCTATCCTCCCCTCTCAGCCATGTACTAAGTAGTGCAGAGTCAGCATTTAGAAGTGCATGTCACCTGCTCACATTGTCACTCTCACAGAAGCTGGTGTATTCCAAGGGGGACCTGGGTGGGAGGTGTGGGGGCTCTGTGCTTAGAAAGAGAGGAGATTCAGATGCTACTCCTGTCTTCTGTCTCCTGGACCCTTGCCCGCCCTCCCCAGGTGCAGCAGGAGAAGTGGTGGTGAGGAGTAACGGGAGGCACAGCGAGCCCAGCTTATGTCATCTCCATTTATTAGTAAAGTGATGACCCAGCTATTGTCACTGGGACCAACATGATGTTTCTAGAAGTATTTATGCTTTCCTTTTTTAATGCCTGCTTGTGAATCACAAGATTCAACTCTCTGAATTAAGTCTCCTTCTGATTAGTAGGTTTGTGTAATGGATAAAATGATGTGGGTTTTGGCCACAAAATGGGTGTTACTTTATCAGCAAAATCATAAACAACTTGGGAGCTCATAATGACCCAGCAGCTTGATTGTTCCTCCTAGGATATGATTCCCATCACTTTTATAATCCCGAATTGCCTTCCCCTGGTTTGAATTTTTTTTTGTTATCTCTTTCTAGAATGTCATAGAGGGAAGATTTAAATTTTTAATTCCCAGCCCTAAATATGCATAATAGGGAGTGTAGCTCATTTTAGCAGCTATCAGCAGTATTGAAAAGTTTTATATAAATAAATTAAAAATTCAGTGGCAGAAATAATATTTAAAATAACCTGGCAGTTGATTATTTTTGTGAACAAACAAATCACTGTATCAGATAAATTGTTATCTAAAAATTCATTATTTTGCAAATTTGTATTTATAGATTGGGGTTTCTTAGCATGTACCATATTCAAATATCAACTTTTAATTTTTTTACTAGCCATCATAGTTTTCAGTAGAGGAATAAATATTGTGAAGTTTTAATAGTGGCTCAGGAAGCGACATAACATTACTGTAGAAGAGCACGTACTTATTTGGGTTGAGGGATTTAGAAAAAGTACAGTTTCCCATTGAGTTTCTTAGAACAATCAAATATGCTTGCCGTTGACGAAACCTTTTGTGGTGCATCCCTGCCTCTTTAAACCTAGCCAGCTGAGTTCAGTTTTAACCTATTCCTATGAAATGCAGCAACATCACTATGAGTGTAAATTGGTGGACTTTGCTGTAGTACTGGGCGCACTCAGCAATCAAAGGTGTGTACGGCTTCCTGCCAAAGCTAAGTAGTCAAGATTGTGTCATTTTTACCTCTTTGTCCTTCAGTGTGTTTCAGGGAATCTCCTGCTATATTTTTACACTTACTCATTGAAGCGTGAGCCTTAGGGCATCTTAGACCCCTTGGGTGTAGGAGAGTAAAGAGTATGCGATTCAAAGGGCTGTTTGTGTGGACATATGTTTATGATAAATGTGAGTCAAGAGAGATGGGGGTGGACTAGAATAAAGTAACTCATCAGCATTAGTTCATGGAAGAAATGCTGAGGGTCTGAAATAGTCATGAATAGAAAAGAAGGAACAAATTTAACAGATGACGTGAGGGGATATAACTGACAGGACTGCACGATTGCTTGCTTTTGGAAATAGACAAGAAAAACCAGCTATTTAGTTGAAGGTGTTTGCCATCTTTTTATATTAAAAATCAGTATGTTGTCATTATAGAAAAAGAAACGCATTCCCAAGATACATAAATTCATGTTCTCAGTAGACAAACACATGACTATATATTTGTGCACATTCATATATACGTGTATATATATGTACGTGTCTCTTCCATTCATTTTTATGTTATACATACCTTTTACTCCCCCATTGAGGTATATGTAAGTTATATTCAACTTTTACTATAAATAATTATGCTAATGTGAACATTATTATAGTTAAGCATTTGTATGCATCTTTAATTATTTCCTAATGATAAATTCTCTGAAGTGGAATTATTGGATTTAAAAAGGCATTTGTGTTTTAAAGATGATTGCTAGACATTTCCACTTTCAACATTTAACACTGCCCATCAAAAAGATGCCAACTTATGTTTGAGAGAGCAGTCTTAGCTCTGGTGACTAGGTGGGTTGTGATGCTGTTAATTCATTTATGTACTGGATTCATATTAGGATGTATTGAGAGTAACAATTACTTTTATTAACTCTAGATATTCACATCTCTTTGGGTTATCTTTGTGATAATAACAACAACAATTATAAAGATAACTCATTATACTATTACATCATGTCAACACCCTGCATGAATGATTTTACTACCTAATGAAAGGTGGTAAAATTATCCCCATTTTATAGTGCTAAACTGACTGAGGTTACAAAGCTAGGATAGTAGAATAGGCATTCAATTGAAAACCCAGACTTTTTAACAGGTAAATCTTAGAAATACAGTACATAGAGGAAAATGAAGTCACAGTAATAAAGTTAGTATTCTCAGGAAAGTATGATAAAGCAGTAGCAAAAGACAGGTAGGCCTAGTTAATTTGAAAGCAACTGGTCTACCTATTTTTTTCTCACACATTGTTAATTCATCTCTCTTATTCCCCATTATACTCTACACTTTAAGTATTTCCTACACTATCACTCTCCATCAGTGAGGCCTTCTTGACCACCTTAGTCCATTTCTTTTTCCTTTCCTCTTGGCTCCCACTTGATATCTGCCAATCATTGACCTTTATTACATACTGCCTTGCACCAATAATTATTTTCCTAGATATCCTGTGAGTTAGTTGAGACAAGTAATTTTGGTTAAGTTCATTGTTGTCATGGACCAAGCCCTGGCCTGAATATATTCTCTTTTATTTATACCAGCCATAGTCCTGTGATGAATACCATGATTATCCATACTTTGTCAAGGAAGAATCAGAGACTTGGAGGATATTTACTCGGGTTAATATAAATGAATGATTATTCACTAAATAACTCTATTGGTATACTGAGGTGTTTTTATATGACTTGAAGTAGAGTTAGTGTTTAAATGGCTGAAAAAAATGGAGAAACTTTCCTATTAAAACAGTGTAAGAAACGGGGACTAGAATATGGGAGAACACCGTGTTTAGCAATAACTAATAAATGATTCACTGAATTAGGACATGAATGTGATTAGGAGGAAACTTCAGTGCAGGTTAGGGAGTAAACTTTTCTTCTAAATTGAGAAGTCTTTGAAGGTTACTTTGAGCAACAGGAGAATTTTGAGCATTTTGAAAGCACAAGACCAACAATGATATTCATCCCAGCATCCGTTTTCTCAGGGCATCTCAAAGATGGCTTAGGGGACTCAGGAAAACTTAATTAAATTGCTTTTTGTAAGGATCACAGCTCTGTATGGTAAAACTTATTCTCTTATTCTTCATCAGAGAGTGTCCATTGTAAGCACATAGAAAGTATGGTGGGTGCCTAAGAACATAATTCAAAGTTGAGGTGCCCTAGCCTCATGGACCCAAAATGGTGGGTCCAGTGGAAGAAGTAGATGGTTCATTGTGATGGAAGCAGAGGCTAAACTTGATGGAAATGTGATAGCTTGAACCTCAGGAGTGTTGTTTGTTTGATGATTTAGTTATGAAGCATGAGGAGCAAAACAAACACTTAAGTAAGGTTTTAAGGCAGAGTGTATAAATGTTACAAAACATATCACTGACATTTATGTAATGTCAAAGATACAGCTTAGGTTGAAAGGAAAAAAATCAAATTCTTTTTCAGAAGTCATATAAGACCTATGAGAAAGATTTTTATTTGTTTCATTTAAGTTTTGAATGCCCTGAAAACAGATTTGAAGTCTATTGAAGAAATTAAACTTTTAAATTAGTTATCTTCCAAACCTAATGTATTTAAAAATAAAATTAAGGCTTTCTTTGGAAATTCTGTTTCAATCAAATTAAGTGATTATCTTCTTACTGACTAGTTTATTATGTTAAGTGCTTCATACTTTTATTTTCATTCCTCCTTTTCCTTCTCAGATTTTCCCTTCTGAAAATACTCTTTAAAATGTGAGATCTCCTTAGCTGACAGAGAGGACTGTTTTTCTCTACTCTGGCCAGGTTGTTAACTGAGACTCTTGGTGTGGACTGGTCTATCGGAAAAGGGGTAAAACACTATATTGATGAGTAGCCTTTTCCAGTCAGCAGCTTTGAGAAGATAGAAAAGAAGTGAACACAGAACCCAAATGATTTTCCTTACTTGCTTGATTAAATTTTAAGCAGATCTGAGAGATTGAAAATTAAAGATCATCTACCAGTGAGCTGAATATTCCTTATAAAGGGAGCTACCAGCCACCCCCATTATATACATACTTCTTTTTGCTAATAACAAACCTCCAAAAACTCTACTAGATGCATTTAAGCTCTTAAAGACAAGGTGGAAAATTTACTGAAGTAGGGGATTTATGGATAGCCATTTTATGTCTTTTTAGCACAACAATATGAGAACACACAGATTCTTGGCTAAGATATCAAGTCCCTTAAACTATAAAGTCTGGAGCAAGTTTTAAAACAGTAACAGTTTAGAAATTGATTTTTATTTTCAGCAAATGCAAGTATTAAAAAACGTATTTTAAAAATAAATATACATATATTTGAAAATAAATATATGTTGTAAATATATACTTATATTTTATATAAGTATATTTTGTTTTAAAACTCATTTTCAAGTAAAATGAATATAATGGGTACTTTTAGAATGGAAAGTGCATTTGCTGGTATGTCTTTGTGCAAATTTATTTTTCAAGTTTTCCTTAATAAGACCAATGTTAACTTAGCAGGAAAAGTTATAGTGCCTGCTAAGATTCTCTTCACTTCATACAAAGTAGATGTTATTAAATTGGGGGAAAGATTAATGTATTTCCTACTAATTCCATAGTGAACATGTATCTTTATTAATGTTAATGGTGGGGGCCTCTCATTATGTTATAGAATAATCTGCTTTAGCAAAGGTTTTTCTTCTAAAGAACTTTGTAACATTTAAAGGTTAATATGTTAGGTAGAGAACAATATCTTAAGATAAGCGTTTTTATTACAGGACATGATGGGATGGTTTTTATTAAATTATATGGTGATTTGAATGGGGAAGAAGAAAAAGTGCCTCACTTCTTGCCCTCAACTTTAATGCCTTTAATCAAATAATGACCTTCTGGAAAATAGTTAATTTTAAGCATTTGGAAAGATCAATACCACTTTGCCACCAAAAAATGGCCCAGACAATGAAATTTGATGTATTTAAAGTATCATTTCACCCTTTTAACCTAGTAAATAATTTAAAATGCTTTCAGTATTGCTTTGCCACTGTTGTGTTTCTCACTGTTCAAAGTGTTAAGATTGTTCTCGAAAGAAGGTTGGAGTGTGGAGCATCCGGGCCTCCCCACCCAGAAGAGGGGCTGTACCCCTTGTGTAGCTCCATGTTAGGACCCTAAAGAAGTAACATCTTTTCATGCTAAATTTGGGGTAGAGTGTGTATAAAGTACAAACAGTTTGAAAATGAGCCCCTTTTGAAATTTTAAAGAAGTGGCTTAGAAGCATCATGAGTCACTGCATCTTTTGTGATATCTTTAAACCTATATGCTAAAGGTGAAGGATTCAGTATCTCTGACAATTAGAACCCATCCCCCCCTTATAGACACCGATATGAAATTACCCTTGAGTGCAGACAGCTTTGTAAATAAAAAAAAAAATTGCCCTCTATTAGCATGTTTGTGGGCAGATTAAAAACTGTCTTCATTAGCATAAGTAACACTTACAGATTCTTTTAAAAGTAGAAAATTATTTGCTGAATGATAAATTGCTAGCTTTATAGTTAGTTGTTGTTGAAAATGTACTCATTCAAAATGCCTGGTGTAGTTTAGTCTACAATACTGAATTTTTTGTGTTAGAAGTACTATTTAATGGATTATGTACTTAATCCTTGTTCCTACTACTTGCTAAAATGTAATTCATGCTTTCCACTAAAATGTTTGTATCAAATACCTCCCTATTTAGATTGATTTCTTTTAATATCATATATTATTATACTATATGCCCCAGAGATTGGAACAAAATACTCCTGCAAATAACACATAAAAGATGAGGGTGAGGGGGAATAAATACAGACTATAAAATGTTTTGCTTTTTAGAACTCAAATTACCATTCTATTTTTTCAAAATGTATTTTTCCCTCTTAGTTGCAGCAAGAATTATGTCATTTTCTTTCTCTTTTTCTGGTTCTTGGTTTTAAAATGTATATGTACATACCGATAATATGTACATATTTGTGTATTAAATGACTCTCTTTCTCACAGGAGACTGAAGTCTTTTTTTTCTTTGGAAAGCTAGTTGTGTTCCATGCTCCCTGCTTTGTCACAGAGTAGGCCATAGAAAGATTCTCTTTTTATGAGCATGAGACTTTATAGGTACACTAAATTTATTTGTGAAAGGAGGTTACTTTTCTGACTCAATGAAAATCATTGTTGTACCCCTTATCTGTAAAAAATGTTAGACGCGAATTGACTTGAATTAACTGTTCTAAAAAGAGTGGAGTGGAAATCAGAGATTGAGTTTGGTTGGAAATTAGCAGCTGAGAGATGAAGGTGCCAGGATTTTTATTTAAATGTGGTACAACAAGATTCTGTCAGAAAAGCACATCATTAGAATATTGAGTTTAGAACTGCTAATTTTTCCTTTAAAATGAGCATACAGTCGTGTGTTTCATGGACCATAATAAATTGCCATTGTGTTGTCATTGAGTTTGTTTTGCTTTTTTTCAGTACTGGCTTGGCAGTCACTCCGCATTTTCTCTTTTCCTTTTTTTTCCCCTCCATCCGACATTTCTTTAATAGAGCCCTAACCAAAGCCAGTCAAAAGAATGTTCTTTATTTCATGCAGTCTTAGGTTTAGCATCTTTTGCACCATTTTCTTGCTTACGGTAGCAAGACATTTGCAGATGGTTCTTGGTTACTATAAAGTACATAACAGTATTTCCTTTGTGGCAGATGGATTGAAGACTTTTAGTTCTCAATAAATGTAGGTTTACAATACATAACTTTACAGGATTTGTGTTGTATATAACAGGTTTGAACATATTATCTCAGAATTCATCTGCATGGCATTTTCAGCTTATTCAGGGTCCATGCCAGTTTTTTTAAGTAATAGGGGGAGCGCTGTGATTGATAGCAACAGCTCAAGGCGTGATTTTGAATAGAAACAAAGGGTTTAGAACAGAAGGTGTCAAATTAAACTTTGTCAGTTTGAAAAGTAGTAACATCCTGAAAGTTTTACCGATTTATTTACATGTGGCTACTGTTTATATTTTGCCCTCTTTATATGCAGTGTAATGTTGCTTGGCAAATTTACTACATTTAAAGTTTAGGTTGTGCCTTGTGCCATTTTAGCTTTCCGAGAGAATGGCTCACTCCTCTCATTATGTTAAGATTGTTAATCCCCTGTCTCTCGCATTTGGAGGGTAGTTCCCTAGTCCTGGTCTAACAACAGGTCCGGTCTCTGAGCCCCGCCTGAGGGATCAGTGTTGTGTTATACACAAAGTGTTGCCTTTCATTTCATGCCTCTCCTCATCAGTCTGGATTTAGTATTTACAAACCAATACAGTATTTAGGGGAATCATTAGTTTCATTTGTCAGATATTCCAGTTAGTTATTCTGGCTGTTCCTAGTTTTCCCAGGTTTATTTGTTCTAACATTATCACTTAGAGGAGAGTTACCTGGAAAGAGGTAATGGGGAATTGGAAAACATTTTGCTTTCAGTTACTTTCTGAAAAACAGAATTCAGATTACTGTCATCATTAATAAAGTCTCAATCAATAGAATCTGAAGTAGTCTGAATATTCCATAGTTTTAAAATAGTATTAGAATAAATTAATTTTTGCCAGTGTAAATTGGGAATGAGCCAATTTATTTCTTTGCTGACAAAGAACTAGTGTGTCAAAATATCTGCTTTCCATTATTTTTAAAGAGATATGCACATCAAGGAAAGCACCCCCCCCCCCTCTCTTTTTGGAATACCCTTGTAGAACTAACAGTTCCCAGCTGCACCGTTAAATATTTTTCTAGGAAGCATCTGATTTCAGTCTCTTAAAATCATCGTGTCTCTTGAAAGGCTAGCAGAGACATGCTTCAGAGTTATAATTCATCAAATTATTTTTAGATAAGGAATTAGAAGTATTATTTAAGGGCAGAGGTTAATAGCAAACTACTGGAAATGTTATGTTAGTCATGGGCAATTAATAAAAATAAGGATCCGTCTGGTAAGTATAGAGACACAGAAGTGACAATACCAGCAAAATATTTGTTGAATGAGTCAGGGCTCTTTTTCTGAAATATTTGTTAAACCAGCATGAATGTGATTGTTTAGGAATTAGCTATCATTATTAGCCATTTTAAAAGAACTAATGATTTTCTTTTCCAAAGAACATCTGTGATCCACATGTTTTTTCACATAGATCCGAGCGCTAACTGATCTCTGCAGTACTTTAAAAACTTTCTAAAGTATTTGTAAAATTATTGGCGTTTTCCAGCTCTCTCAAGCAAGCCTTTCTTACATGAATCATTCTTTAACTTTTAGCAATCTTTAGTTACAAGCATTTATTTCTCAAAAACCTTATGGCAATAGTAGAATACTAAATTGAAAGAAAGTAAAAATTTTTCTGTTCTTTGTGAACTTTCTAATAGCTCTTGAAAGGCAAATGAAACTGTAGTGAGTGCTGTGTTGGGCCTGGGGATCGCTCACTTACCCTAGCTGAAGAATGGAGACAGGGCAGGGGGAGAAGTCCTCTTAATTAGAGCTGATACACAAACAGTAAGATCTCTCTCTCTCTCTCCCTCTCTCTCCTCTCTCTCTCCCTCTCTCTCTCTCTCTCTCTCTCTCTCTCTCTCTCTCTCTCTCTCTCTCTCTCTCCTCTCTCTCTCTCTCTCTCTCTCTCTCTCTCTCTCTCTCTCTCTCTCTCTCTCTCTCTCTCTCTCTCTCTCTCTCTCTCCCCCTCTCTCTCCCCCTCTCTCCCTCCCTCTCTCCCTCTCTCTCTCCCTCTGTCTCTCCCTCTGTCTCTCCCTCTCTCTCTCTCTCTCTCTCTCTCTCATATATATTTCTATATGTAAAAAAAGATAGAGTTGATACGCAACCAGAAGGATCTATATCCAAAACCTGCACAACATCAAAACTTAGAGGTGTAAAGTGTAAAGAAGAAACTTGGATGTAGAAACAAAATATTTTCATGGCTTAATCCTGAGAGCAAATATTAGTAAAACCTAAGTAAGCATCCTCAGGGCACATAAGTGGGTCTCTAATATTTGAAATACTCAAATGTAATATAAATTTTTTGTTCATATGACAGTTACAATAAATAGACCTTACATATCACATCATCTATCCTATTACTCTGGAAATAAGCGGGGAATTGGCATGGTTGGAAGAGTGACACTGCAGTCACAATTAGTTTGTTCTTTAATTGAACGAACATTCTTTCAAAACTGCTTATTTCTCTTAGCCTTGAATTATGGTTTCAGTGACACTGAATCTTAAGAGCGTGACTTCATGGTTGTCCCCATGTCAATTTGTTGATTTAGAGAATCAGCGCTCTCAAAAACATTACTAGATCTTGTGAATTTGGAGTAGTCACCTTGGCTGGGTAGTAGGTGGACCTCGGGAAATAAAGGTGTCAGTTCTCTATCTCGGCTTTAAAAAAAATCTCTCAAATAGCCCATTTGGGGGGAGTGTGGTCCTTGCTTCTGCCCACTGTATATCAGTTGGGAGGAGAATTTTCTTTCCGGTGATTCAGTTTCAGAAGAAGGGCAGGAGAGTCAGTCATGCTTTTTGCCTGGTCTCACCCCAAAGAGAACATTAACAACAAAAAAAAAAAATCAAAAATCACCTCTTTAACTAGTTCTAAAAATCAGATCTGAAAGAAACTACATTCTTTCCATTCACATTCAGCTAACTTAACTGGAATTTCCTAGAAACCCATTTGTCATAGGCTTTGCTTTTAGGGATCTTGAGCTAACTAAGAAAATCAGATGCTCCTATGTGATGGAAGACCTAGAAAGAATGAGGGGGAGCTAGGGAACGAAAAATGGCCCCAGAAAGAATGTGGTCACAGATCACTTCTAACCCTGAACTGGTGGTGGAGGGAGCAGGAAGAACAGGGACGGCTGTCACTCAGGGACTGCAGCAGGTACTTTGTACCACAGGGCTTACCAGTCACTGGCCACCCCAGGGCAAGGGTCAGTGAGGAATGGGATCAGTGAGATGACTCCAAGACTTTCTCCAGAGAAGTGTGTCAGTGTGAGCTGTTAGCAGGCAGCCTGGTGGTTGAAAGTGGTTGCTTTGTCTGGTGCAGGGGATGAGGGGACAGCTGCCCTCTTCCTCTCCACCCTGTGCTTGGTGTCCATCATGGCAGCCAAGATGAAAAAGGTCTGAGAATGTGACCAGAAAATCTGGAGAGTGTACTCAGTCAAACCAATCAGTTCTTGATGAGTTACCTCAGGTTCAAAACCTAAACCTTATGGGCAACAGAGAGGTTCAAGCTTTAGACTTTCTTTAGTTATTTCTTTCCCTCTTAGACTAAGAAATCCATTAAAATTCTCACCTGATAGATCACATGTAAACTGCAATGTAAATAGCAGAAGATAGGAAAACATGACTCCAAAGTATCTTTACTGAAAGTTCTTTCTTGGAGAATTTTTCTCCAGGAATTGTTTTTAATGTCCATTCTAATATTAGGTCTTACACTGGACACCATTCTTGCTCGCACAGCTATCCATCTCGTTTTTCTCTCTTCTCCACACACACACTCCATTCTTTTCTAATACAAAAATTTTAAGCTTAGGAAAAAAGCATTATTCTGGAAATCTGCCCTGGCTCTAATTAAATACCCTCAGAGTCCTCAGATCAAGATTCAACAGACAAGCAGGTGGGGCGAGACTAGAGCAGCTCAGCTCTGCTGTTCTCCTGTTTCAAATCTTGCAAAGTCCATGGTAAATGTGTCTTGCCCTTAGAGTCAGAAAAATATGACCCTGCTTTAAGATGCAAATCTGAACATACATTAGAAACAGAGCCAGCCTCAACAGCCACAGCTAATTCTCTCAACAGGTCAGAAAAATTTTAAGCAGACTGGATGTTTTTGAGCCTCTAACAGAAGTTAACTTCACAGGGACTTTCCTTTTTAGCTCCTAATGGAAATTGTCAGCCCCCCAGGCACAGACTGACCTTTCATGCCCTTGCCTCCTAGGGGTGGTTGTGTGAGCTGTTACGCTGGAAGGAAGATCCTTCTCCTGAAAACAGAACCCTGTGGGAGAATCTCTCCATGATCCGAAGGTTCCTCAGTCTTCCTCAGCCAGAACGGGATGCCATCTATGAGCAAGAGAGCAACGCGGTGCATCACCATGGCGACAGGCCGCCCCACATCATCCACGTTCCAGCCGAGCAGATTCAGGTTCGTTTACCTTGGCCAATTCAATATAGTACTGGGTAAACAGAGCTGTAAACTTAGCAGGGAAATTAGCGTTTCTCTTCTTCCCACCAGTCTAAACATAGGCTTTTTAGCAAGAGATAACAGTACACTGCCATCTTGCTCAGGGGGATAAAAGGAAAATTAACACACTTCTCCCAACATGTGTATTGTGTTCCTGTCTCCACCCCGCAAAGTGGCAGGAACCCCCTCTTTACACTTCTTGTTTGGCATGTGTGTCTTTTTAGAATTGGGTTGTTTTGTGTGTGAGAGCTTAGAGGGTGTTTTTTTTTTTTTTTTGGTTTTGGTTTTAAAAATCAGAATTTTATAAATACCACCTAGTTTTTAGTGAATCCCAATACTGCCCTCGAGGAAAGGAGTTACTGCTTTTCTGTAGAGGACAGTTTATTCCTAAACTCTGTCCAGCATGAGGAGGGGAAGAGAACCTAATGGAATCTGAGTCTTGACTCCTTAGCCCACTTTGCACCGGCCAGTTCTCTCTCCACGTCCTCAGGGAACTCAAATTAGGGGTGAATCATGTCTGTTTGTCTTTCCTTTAGAGCCACTCCCTCACCACACTCGGGACAGGAGAGTCTAGGCCATCTTCTGGCCAGGCCTGCTGACCCCTGCCCAGGGGCTCGCTGCTGCTCCTCTGTTGAGCCGGGCACGTGACTGATGCCAGCAAGAGAGGGAGACGGGATGCAAAGACCTGCCCTGGGTCAGGATTTTTAGACTTGCGGAGACATGCTGCTATGGCAGCGGCCAGAGACCATGCTGTCTGCAGATTCCAGCTAAGCTTTGTGGTTGGCTTTGTCCTGTCTTGGGACTTGCCTCGATGCATCCCTGAGGGAACTCCACTGTGATTTTAGATTGGTCCTGAGGTCAGGTAGTTTGTTGATGCTTTTGTGACCTTGACTGCTTAGGGATTGGCATCGAACTTGAGCTGTGTAACTTATTTCTGCTCCTTGTGGGGCCTGTTTTAATTTTTTTTCTCCTTTAAGGAAAAATGCCACTGTATTCCAGAATCCTGAAAGAATTCTATCACCTGCATTATTTCTTGGTGTTACTGTGGAAAAAATTACATACATAGAGAGAGAGAAAGAGTGAGAGAACGCTAAAAACAATAATAGGGTTATCCATCCACTAAGTTAAAAAAAATCCTTGAGTGTGTATTAAAGATAAAACAAATTGAGAAACAGAGTCCCTTAGGATATCAAGTACTAACATAATCGTGAAAGCCTGAAGAACTACTGTTTGGCAAAAACAAAAAAAGAGAAAGATATATGTTAATAATAAAAATAGTACTTGTTTGAAAATGTAAATTGTTTTTAATAAAATTGCTTCTTGGGGGATAAAAGGAAGTGCTAACGCATGTTGGAGACGGTCTAAGAAGCTGCTGCCTCCTCAGGTTGTTCTGCCTGACTGGCAAGAATTACGGCTCCAGCGCGTGCCGTGTGAGCATGTGCTGCGTTTGTTATGTATAATTGTGCATGGAAATCACAGCACATGTACAGATACTAATTATGAAAAAGTGTCTGTACACTAAATTTAAATCCTAATCACATCTGAGTTTACTATAGACAAAACAATTCGCTAGCCGATGTGTGGTGGATTGAACCTTTATTTTTCGGTAAGAAAGAAATTTGCAGTGTCAGCCTAGTGCAATTTGGTAAGAAATTATGTGTGTATTAAATAGGAACTGTCTGGTAGGAAACTCACAAATGTGAGAATCTCAGAGATCCTCTGGACTCAGAGGGATAATGCTGCAGAAGAACAGACGCTTATCCATTTTATCTGGAATTTAAGACTGTCTATTCTTGCTCCAGGTTTTAGCCGGCTGATGAAATGGAGCAAAACACACATTTCTTTCCTCGCGGCTCTGTAGCGCACCTTTCTAAAACTCCTTTGAAATCCTTACTTCTCCATCTTCATGTTACATCTTTGTTAATTATTTACATCATAATTTGCTTGGCGGTCTTCGCCTTTGATGCTTATCCTTCTGGGGAAGTTTATGGTTCAGGGTTTCAGAGTGTGGAAAATCATTTCTACCAGCCAGACTGGAAATCCAGAGTAGAGGGGATCCATTAGCCCTATAGGGAAGCTTGGTGGCCCCCAAAGCCCCCTGCACACCTCCCCATCTAGCTTATAGCTCCCATGTGGCCGCTGGCCTGCCTGCTTGCCCTGAGCCTCCGTCCCCATCACAGGGACTCCTGACTCACCGTTCTAATGCTGGCCGGCTCCGTGCGAACTGCACACGCAGGGCGCTCACGGTCTCTTGTTCCTTTCCAGCAGCAGCCGCAGCCACAGCAGCAGCCGCCGGCGCCACCACCCCCGCAGCCACCTGCGCAGCAGCCAGCCGGGCCCAGGCTGCCCCCACGCCAGCCCACCGTGGCCTCCCCGGCCGAGGCCGAGGACGAGAACCGGCAGAAGGCCCGGCCGCGCACCAAGATCTCCGTGGAAGCCCTGGGAATCCTCCAGAGTTTCATCCAAGACGTAGGCCTGTATCCGGATGAGGAGGCCATCCAGACTCTGTCTGCCCAGCTTGACCTTCCCAAGTACACCATCATCAAGTTCTTTCAGAACCAGCGGTATTATCTCAAGCACCATGGCAAACTGAAGGACAACTCCGGCTTAGAGGTGGATGTGGCCGAATACAAAGAGGAGGAGTTGCTTAAGGATCTAGAAGAGAGCGTGCAAGATAAAAATGCTAACACCCTTTTCTCGGTGAAACTAGAAGCAGAGCTCTCGGTGGAAGCGAACACAGACATTAACGCTGACTTGAAAGACTGAGACAAAGTATTATTTTCCTTCAGCAGTGCCACTGGTATTTCTAAGGAAGGAGAGGTCCCCTTGCATTCTCTCCGAGACCCTTGTTCATTGTTTGGCCAATGAATCTTCAGAAACTTGCACAACCAGGATAGTCGGGGAAGGATGGTTCAGACTGCACTAAATGTTTTACTCTGTTTTACAAACCGCTTGGCAGCCCAGGTGAAGCATCGAGGATTGTTTGGTATTCAGAGTTAAGCTTTGTGTTGGCGGGACGCATGGAGGTGTGCGCCCGATTGGTTAGCATGATGCCAGTGATTTTCTTTTTTTTTAATTATTATTCTGGAGCCTCAAACAAGCATTATAACTTCTGTGATTATTATTTCCTTCCTTTAATTATTTCTGTAACACTCCACACTGATCTTTGGAAACTCGCCCCTTATTTAAAAAAAAAAGAAAAAAAAGAGTTTGTTACTCTATTGTATGTTACAAAAGAACTATAGACTGTGGAATGCAGTTTAAAGATGACATATGCCAACAAATGCCTTGTATTATATGGCACTGCCGTAATTCAAATTTGTTTTTATTTTGGAAATAAAAGTTCACTGTAATTTTTTTCATTCTCATTGTTACATGATTTTTTTTAAAAAAATGAAAAAATGTGAAACACGATTTAGTCTTCATTATTTATTTGTAGATCCCGCAGCATCATGTTGTAATTAATTTTTTGGAAGTTTCCGTTAAATGTAATATTGCTTCTCTTGTTACCATACTGATTCTTTTCTATTTATAAGTGTATTTTGATGGGCAGTAAAACAAAGTGTCTTAAAAGTTTTAAATAGAGAAAATGTGCTTTACACAGTTGCCTATAAAAAGTGCTCTATGTTATCCAAGCAATTCATACTATAAGCTTCACTCTGATTGTTGTATGCAATTTTTACTCTCATGCAAATAAGCTTAGGTAAATAAAACTAATAGATCACCTTAGAAAATTATGCAATTAATGTGAAAATAATTGATGTTTGCAATGTGTCTTCCTTTGGTTTACAATCAATTTTAAAGCTACATCTGTATAAAATTTCTGTATAAAGGTGTATTTCTTTTTTATGAGTTCATGGCTATGAAAACACCAGCTATTTTGTTACAGCTGGCTGTTTTTATAAGTGTATCACAGTTTTCTTTATGCAGAAATGTTCTGATTAGGAGTGGTTATTGACTGTAACTACACAATTAAAATTGTTTGTATGGTATGACACGGTAGGGTTTGTCTGCTTATGTGAAGTAACCTTAAAAGAGTGGCCCTCAGTTAGGTGCATGTTGATACTTTCTAGATGATATTTTACTTGATTTTAAAAAGAACAATAGGAAACAAGTCACTGGAAATACTGTAAATGTAAATCTCACACACACACACACACACTCATTTTAAGTTAAGCAATGAAGACGATAACCTGTTTTGGGTTAACATGTTGCTTACTAAGCAGAGATAGCAGGATGTTCAAAAGAATCTTGCCAACAACAAAAAAAATCAGCCTCTAGCAGTGAGGTGCTTAGAATTAATTCATCTGCACTTATTCCTCAATACTTCAATTATGGCAACGCTTTTCTTTCAGTTAATGTATAAATATTCTTAAAGGCCCTTAATAGTAACATAAAATATGTGTGGGGAGAAGTGGACCTTCTGTATAAAAACTCCTTAGTAAGCCATGTATTTTTTTTTAAGTTATAAATAGAATGTAAGTTAATCACTCTGAGCTCATTGGGTTGTATATGTCATAATTTTAGAAGCACATGAATAAGAATAACACACCTGGGATTTAAACACAATATTCCAAATTCTTGCTACATAAATCTCAGCAAGCTCCAACATACAAAGTGAGGTGTGCTGATGGACACAGAAAGGATTGGGGCAGGTGTTGCAGCTTGTGGATTTGTCATTTTCTTTTTGATATTAGCTTTATCTTTTTGCTTCCTCTTTCTAAGGTTTCTTAAGTGTTAAGATTATCTAAGTTTATTGATATATGTTTCTGAAGTCACCCCTTCCCCTGCCTGTCATTCCCCAAACTTGATGAGTTCCTTGATAAGCAATGGGCTACTTAAGAATTGGACTCGTGACTTAACAAGCTGCAGTGGGGTCACTGAAGATTCCAAATTCAGCTTAAAATCTACAGTTTAGCTTTGAAGCACAGCTGAAATTAATACTGTATTGAAAGTTTTTTCAGTTCTTTTTGTTAAATGAGAAAACTTTAAAAAAATGGTTTTGCTCACTAGAGTTCAGGAAAGCAAACAAAAAGTTTGAATTAATAAAACTAGATTCCATGTATTTAATATATATATAAATAAATAGAAGCTAGTACGATAAGTTTGAAAATAATCCTGTCTTTTTTCCTTTAAGGGGAAAGCTAGAGAAGAGAGACTTTTTTTTTTAACCAGTCTAACACTTCTTAGTGTCAGGTATGAAATCTAAAAAAATTTTTTGGAAGGAGAAATTGGGTTGCAACCAATATCTTTTCCATCCCTAATAATTTAACTTCTTGTGAAGTAGCATTTGGATCACTTCAGTGCATGTAAGAAATTGATACAATACTTGACAAAGTTCTCCTTTACTGGAAGCAGCATAATGTTGCTAATTTTATATTTTAAACCAAAAATGCATGCTGGTAAACGATGGTCATGATGGAGTGAGTAAAACTGTTTTCAGGAAGGATGGCACATTTTGGAAAAGATGGGTCTGGGTAAGCATATGCTTTGTGCCCTCCACTCCCCTACCGATGTCATTTGCTGCTCCTGCTCCTACCAGCGGTCTGGTTGCCAGTGATTATGGAACCATTCCTTGAACAAGCTTCCTTGAGTCCAAGCATTTCAGAGACTTAAAGCTGGGCATGACATAGCGCTTTGTGCTGTTAAGACCTTAGCAGAGTCAGGTAGTTTACGGGTAATATTCAACCTTGTGCATCTGAATCTGTCGTGGATTCCTGCCCTCAGCACTTTGCCACTAATTTGTAATACACTCTGTGGCCATATAATACTTGCACAATATGCAAAAAATAATGTTGATAGTTTCTCCTTGGCACATAATATGCAGAGTTGACACATAACCTTTGAAAACTAAGGTAACTAATACGTGCGCCCTAGTTGTGTGGCACCTGGTTACAAAGTCTGTACATATTATGTATAAAATGTGTATCGGTTAACATTTAGTTCTAAGGAATTCTGAACTTAGAAGTGTTTTCTTTTTCCAAAGTAGTGATATCTATAGCTAACTGTGCTTATCTAAAATATATAGCTTGAGTAGAAAAACCTTTTCAAGTGGTTCAAGATTGAATAAAATGACAATCCCATACATTACATGATTAAATTCCTCCCTATTCCCTATTGTTACTGGCTGATATGAAGGTCCTTGATTGTCACGATATTATCAATAAATGAGGTATTCTGAACTGCCTGGTGATATTTTCAAAAAACAAAAGCAATTAAATGTGTATGCCCTTTTATATAGCTAGTACAAATAAAACTATTGTGTTAAAGCAAGTCAGAAATTTGCATGATAGTGTGGAAATTAATGGAGGTACCAAAACACTAATCATAAATCTAAAACATCAAAAGATACCAGTGCTAGAATCTACCTTACAAATAAATACTTTTGATCTTTTAAGGGGACATATGTCGGTTTCAGTGTTCCTTCTGAGACAATTCTTTTCATGTAAATACCAAACACTTGCATGTCTTTGAACAAAAGCTAAACTACAATCTATGAACTTGCACATTTTTGATAAAAAGTAAAATCATTAAAGAAATGTGGTGGAGGGTGTATGTCCAGAATACTATACCTGTTTAGCAATACCAAATGTTAAATAAAAATAGTTTGGAATTAATGCTTAAAAGATGAGCAACATGTTTAAGCCTTTCTTACATCACCCTACTGACATAATCATACGTTTCCAAAATCAATTGCATCAAAATAATTCTACAAAAATTCCTTCATGGCTTCTTACCTTTACCAAGGTTGCTTGCAAATGCTAAGACCCACTCTGATCAAAAGCACTTGGGGTGGGCCCTGTTCTCTAAAACAATGGTTGATGGGGGCTGAATATGGTAACCAGCATGCTACATTATCATCTTACCAGGTTAACACTCGTTGACACTAAGGTGACATATTTTGCACTCAGTTAAATATTGCACATGATTTCTTTATGCTTAGTGGAATTTCTGTCATTGAGTATTGGCTTTCTAGTGGTATGGAAATCAGCTTTCATTGCAGTGACAGCCTTTCATTCAGGGAACCCAAAAAGAAAACATGTCCCACTGCTGATCTGATCTAAATTTCTACTCACAAAAGAATCAACAGTGCCTGTTGGGTGAGAATGCTGAGAAGGTTCAAATATTTATTTATTTATTTATTTATTTATTTTTTAAAGATTTATTTATTTATGCATACAAGCACTGGGGTACAGGCCAGAGGTGTGGGGGGTGAGAGGATT
>JAGFMF010011681.1:4151913-4178041 GCA_019455555.1 Galemys pyrenaicus | reverse complement strand
TCCCCTCCCTGGCCGGCAGCAGGGATCGAACTCTTGCTGCAGTGGTTGCGGTTTGCTTCATAGTGCGTTGCTTAACCCACTGCGCCACCAGGGAGGCCCGGTTCAAATATTTAAAGGTGCCCATCGACTCACTGGGTTCATGGTCATGCAGTGAAGATGAATATCTGTGCAGAGAACGCCCCAGCCACACCGCTGCTCAACATGGGAAGCAGTCCCACCTACACTGCCTTTGTTTCCAATTTTAATTGACAATTATTTGTCTTACTAGATCTCATTCAAAGGGTTCCTACCGGACCTCCCTGGTGACACAATGGGTTGAGCTCTGTACTGTGAAGCAGCCGCTGCACAGCAGTATGAGTTCGATCCCCAGCCAGGGAGGGGACCCACATGGCGCAGCAGACCTCTCTTGCCTTGCCTGCAGCTCCCCTTGGTGGTGTATTTCGGTGAATCTGTCTGTTCTGCTCCCTGCTCTGTCTCTGGTGAATCCTCTCACCTCCTGCGCCTCTGGCCTGTAACCCAGCTCTTGTAAGCATAAATAAATAAATCTTTAACAAAAAAAAGGGTTCCTACCTTCTGAGGCCTCTTCTTAGCGTCACCTTCAAACATGTTCAAAATGGTAAGATTTGTAGATTGCCCCCATTTATAAGGTGACCCACACACCTATCCAGTTATAAACCTACACTCCACTGTGAGGCATTTGAGGCAGATGTTGAGACCCCACTTCAAAGACCCAGGAGGGGAAATTCAAATCAGGTAACTGATTTGTTCAGCTTTGTTCTCTATAAATGTCTATATGTTTGCCTTAATAAAAGTTTTCTCAAATGCATAAGATTAAAAATTTTCAGAAATGTAACAAGTATTTTGCTAATACAAAAAAGAATCCATCATTCAGTAATTGAATTCAAGTGTATGAAATGCTTCATTATAAAATATGAGCCCCAAAACTCTGCCCTCCTACGGTAAGATCCAGATACAAGAAATAATTTTCTTCAAAAAAGAACACTAGTATAGGAATTTCAAAACACATACAAAAGAGTACAGAATAGTATAATGAACTCACAAGAATTTCTCACCCATTCAACAGTTCAAACACTTTTCCATTAATAAATTATGAAAGGTATTAAAGAAACTTCCTTGAAAACATCCCAACTCTTCCATGCCTTTTGCCCATCATCTTAACTTTTTGCAATGTACTGAATTTTCTGATTTCTAGAGAAAATATTAAAAGTTGAAGTCTTTTTCAGAGCTCTGAGAATTTTCAAAAAGCCAATTTTAGAAGAACCTGTGAGAATCCTACAAATATTTGTAGCATAAAAAAAGAGACAAACCAGCCTCTCTGTATTTATAAACAATACGTGCTTTCATATCATTGTTGAAACTAAAGTACATAATTTTCAGTTATGCATAATAAAATATGTAATTAAGCAACATTCCATGGTGGATTAAAGAATTAAAAGCTTCAGGTGCAGAAAAGAATTTGTTGGCATTTTCTTTTTCAAGGTGGTATTTTGAGGTGTTACTTTTCATTTTCCTTTGACATCTTATACACAAATAAATAGACAGAAGCAGGTGAGAAGCAGAGAAATGAAGAATTGGCTCTACTACAATAGACCTGGAAAACATAGCAGGGTAGAATATTTGCAACATGCCCATGAAGGGTAAATTAAAAAGTACAGAAATCTTGGGAAGAAATCCTGGGAAGAAAAATCTCTAAATGGGGCATGTGTTTCACTAAAGAGAACTAAAAGATAACTGCAATTGGCAATTCCTATATTTTAAACAACATTAAATTAATTCACACTCCAATTGGTAAAGCTCAAGAAACTTATTTATTTCAAATGAAGAACTATATTTAATTAATAATTCTATGCTATAAACACTGAAGTTCATACATAGAGGCATTTGGCATTTATCCTATTTTTTTAAAAGGGTAATACATCAAGTCAAGTCAAACAACTCAAATGTCAATGTGTCACAATGGCTCCGAAAATAAATTATGCTACTGAATATCTAAGAAAAAATAATATTATAGAGATGAAACTGCATCTGACATCAGTAGAATTTTCTGTCTAGTATCTACAGATTTTCATGTATGCTTAAATTATGAGTCAATCCTATATGAGCAAGAAATTTAATATCATATATTTATATTACTCAAATCCCATCACAGAAATATATGTTTGGTGAATGAGTGAGATTAATTATATATAGCATGGAATGAGACCATAGTTCAGGTGCACTCCTCTTAATGGTGCATTTTTTACTGACACCTCTAAAGAGAAATTTGCCAGCCTTTAATGTCTCATGGCTCTGCTGAAATATGACATTGTTGTATTTGTATGTGTTTTTATACCCTTTTTTAAGATTTTTTTCATTCATACAAGGACTAGGGTACAGGCCAGAAGTGAGAGGATCCACCAGAGACAGAGTGGGGAACAGAACAGGAAGATTTGACTGAAACACACTGCTGAGGGGAATAGTGGGCAGGGAAGGAGAGGTCTGCCGCATCATGTGGGTCCCTTCCCTGGCTAGCAGCAGGGATCGAACTCATATTGCAGTGGCTCTGGTCTGCTTCATAGTGCGTTGCCCAACCAACTACGCCACCAGGGTGGGCCCCTTTTATACCGTATCTTGTCCCAAAATGAATTTACTAATACTATGTATGTACTATAATAAAGCAGGAGAAAACTCAAAAGAAAGCTAATGCAAAATTTGAATGAAAAATAATATAAATATAAAGTTAAGTTTGACAGAAATGTATAACCTGAGACCCTAAACAGTTTAGAGAGACTATGAAAAATGTTAACAGTTTCATTGACATTATAATTTACATACAATAAACTGTAGATATTTAAAGAGTACAGTTTGATGTTTTGACACATTTGCTATATAGCAGATACACACACACACACACACACTGCCATTTTGTAATAATCGACCCCTTCCACACCCACCTATCTCCATCCCCATGAAACCACAGATCTGCTGTCACTCTAAACTATTTTGCATATTCTAGAATTTTACATAAGTAGACTAATTTGGAGTGCACTCACTTTTGTCTTTTTTCACTAGGCTTAATTACTTCACTCTTTCATGTCCATTCCATTTATTATAGAGAGTACTATCTTTTGTGGCTATAGTATGATTTGTTTGACCATGAAGCAGTTGATGAGTATTTGAAGTGATTCCAATTTGGGGCTGATACAAATAAAGATGCTATGAGCATTTATTTATATGCATGCTTTTGTACGAACATAGGTGTTGGTTGCTCTTGGGTAAATTCCTGGACATACAATAACTTCTTAGTTCACAGGTATTAATTGAAATTTTTAGAAATTAACAAACTGCTTTTCCAAAGTGGTGGTACTGCTTTCCATCTCCATCAACAGTCTATGAGTTATCTCCTCGCCTCACATCCTTACCAACACTTAATATAGTCAGTCTTTTTAATTTTAAACATCCCAGTAGTTGTGCAGTGATATTTCATCATGACTTTAATTTGCAATTAATTCTGTAACAAATTGCAATGCCCTAATTGAATACCTTTTCATGTGATCTGCTATCCATGTGTCTTTTTGGTATATTGATCTTTTCTCCTGCAACTTTGCCTAAACTCACTCAATAGTTTTAGTATTTTTGTAGATTCCATCAAGTTGTCTATATAGAAAATCATGCCATCTAACAAAAAAAAGAGAAATCTTACCAATCTAAGTGTCTTCTATCTCTGTCTTATTTTGTTATCTAGAATGTCCAGTACAATGTTAAATAGAAATGATTAGAGCAAAACTCCTTGCCTTATTCTTGAACTTATATATTAGCACTATTCCATGACCTTTGCAATCCAAATTCACATATACAGTAGATACATTATCATCACTATACTACTGATTATTAAACTAAAGCACAGAAAGGTCATATGATAGACCCCAGTGGATTTCTCTCCCAACAATCCTGTCACTGCTTGAATTGCAGCTCTAGTTGCTGTCCTGTCACTCATTGCTTTATCCTTACTTGTCACAAGTCTTAATTTAAACACTCAATTCTAGATTAGGTTGTCAGGCTACATCGAAAAATCCTATTTGACCAAAATTAAGCTGCACTATGGAAAAGGAGAAGGGAAGAGGATAGTATAATACAAAAGAATAAAATTAAAGTACAAAGAGACGGGAACTCCAGAGAGAAAGAGGATTATAGATAAAGAAGAATGAAGATGCTGGTAAGGAAAAACAAAGAGTTTAGCTGATTAATGAGGTTATTCAAAGGAGAAGCATACCTTTTACTATAATCTCATATTATGACTTACAAAATAAATCTAGAAAGCACATGGAAAACTGCCTCTTTTAATGATTCTAGAAACACTGCTCATTTTAAAGTTTGGTGTTTCTAAAAAGTGATCCTAACTTTGGAAAAACAAAGTACTTCTACCTATAGTATTAGAAATATCAAATTATAGTATCAATGCCCTGAATCAAAAATTGGCAAACTATGGTCCATGAACCACATTTAGCTTGCTTCCTCTTTTGTATATAAAGTTTTGTGGTAACACAGTTTTACCTATTCATTCATGTATGTTCTATGATTCCTTTTGTGCTACAACAATTAAAGCGATTGTAGAGAAGACTGAATGACCAGGAAGCCTAAAATATTTAGTCTCTGGCTCACTATAGAAAATGGTTGCCAACCTCGGCCCTGTATCTTTAAGCTGCGCCTAGGTTTGCAAAGCCAAAAAGACTCTTTCTGGATAAGTTGTGTCAAAACTAAATCATTGTGTGGATGCATTTTGGAAGAATTAGCGCATCTTTTGACTCAAAAAACTCTTTTTAATTCAACATTTCACTTTATATGTATGAAGAACTTACTTCTCTCAACTCTGCTAATTACCTCATTGGCCTACACAAGATAAGAAGACCAAAGATCTTACACCCTGTTGTTCACTAGTAACTAGTCTATAAATTTAGAAAATTATTGACTAGAAACTTTACCTCTTCTCGATAAACTCAAGAAGTGTTAATATTCTTGGCAAAATTGTCTTTGCACTAATTGCCGTATCCATCTGCTCTGTGAGATTGATTAGACTGTGGGAGCATTTGCTCTCTCCTGCATCAGTGCTTCCTGGCCCAGCAGAAAGTTAGATCTGCCTTATTTTCATTCTGAGAAGGACATGCCACTGATAACTATACACATTTCTTTCTAGGATTTGAGATTAAATTGGCACTTGGTTTGATGGTCCTTCGGGAAATGATTTAATCTAAAGAGAGTTTTGTTGAAGTTAACTAAGACCACAAAAATTTAAACAATTCTTTTTTATATAGCAAACCTCCGCTGTTTCAGAAAGGCTATTTTCTGTATCCCCAGAGGTTGGGTGCAATGTGCTGGAGAAATGTCTCCTGACCACTGGAAGAACCTCCATCTGTCTTAACTCGAGCTCCTGAAACCTTCAGAGACTGAATAATGCTGTCAGTGCATCTAAGAAAAGCAACTGCAGAGTCTAATTCTATCTGAATTGGACCCAGTATTTTATTTATTTGTTGCTAAGAAAACAATTATCACAATAATCTCTAGGTTAAAAAGAGTGATGTGTGTGGGGGAACATAAGAAAGAAAACTTAGAAGAATAAGTAAGCATTTCTCAAACGATAGGAACACAATTCTGCAATTACAGTATTGCTCACAAACCCTTCTGGACAACCATAGTGAACACTATATGAACAAGGTGACCTTCTGGAAAGTACCATATTCATACTGGACAATCATCTCAGAATCTGACTAGATATGGGACAGTGTCCTACAGGAAAGTAGCCCCTTGATTTTGCACCTCAAGTTTGAAAAGACATCTCTATCTATAAGCCCCATGAAATGAATTTGGGGAAAATTTCTTTTAACATTAGTTCACTGGTCAAGAAATTGCTGATGACATAAAAAAAACTGAACTAAATTTGAGAGAATCAAAATTATACAAAGTATCTTCATACATACATATATACAACATGGAATTAAGGGGCCTCCCTGGTGGTGCAAGGGATTAAGTCTCAGCACTATTAAGCTATCCACAGCCACTGCAGCACAACTTCGATCCCCAGCCAGGGAGATGACCCACATGGCGCAGCAGACCTCTCCTGTCTTTCCTGCTGCTCCCCTCAGCAGTGTATTTTAGTAGATCCACCTGCTCTTCTCCCTACTCTGTCTCTGGTGACTCCTCTCAACCCCTGCACCTCTGGTTTCTACCCCAGTTTTTGCATGCCTAAATAAATATTTTTTAAAAATGGAATTAAGTGAGAAATTGGTAATAAAGCTAGGGAAATCTAGAAAGAAACATTAAAGAACATACTTCTAAGTAATCTGTGGTCAGTGAGGAAGTCTCCAAGGACAATATTTTTAATAAACAAAATATAAGTACATTTCAAAATTTTGGGTAGCAACTAAAGCAACACTTAGAAGGAAATTCATAACATTAATATTTATATCAGAAGAGAATGAAGTCTCAAATAAATAGCTTAAGTGACCATCTTTAGAAACTAGAAGAATAAAATAAACTGAAATCAGCAAAAGTAGAAAATAATGACCAGAAATCAAAGAAATGAAAACAGAAAAAAATAAACCCAGGAAATAGATAAAACCAAAAACTGAATCTTTGGAAATGTAAAAAAAAACAAAAAACTTTTTTTCTTAAAAATACAACAAAAAAGACAAGGAAAAAAATATAAGGTACTTATGTCAGGAATAAAAGAGGTTATATCATTACAGACATAGCAATTAGTAAAAGGCAAATGGGACAATTCTGACAACTTTGTGCACACAAATTTTACAACCAAGTTGAAATGGACTAATTATTCAAAATCCACAAACTACAAACTATTACCTAAACAATCCTTAGAGAAATTGAATTCAAAGTTAATGAATGATTCCAAACAGAAATATGTAGTCCTAGGGGATTTCACTGATTAATTTTACCAAAAATTAAAAAAGAATATCAAATTTACAATTGCTTTTGAAAAATGGAGAGAGAAAATACATTTCAACTCAATTTCTGACATGAGGGTTCTCCTTATAAAAAAGACACTAAGAAAAAACTACAGAACAATATCTCCCCAACACATGGACATAAATATCCTCAACACCAAACTAAACAAAAGGAATTGAGAGGTCAACCAGCTGGCCCCAGCTGGATTCAGACTCAGAGTGTTAACCAGCAGGCTCCAATGTTAACCAGCAGGCTGCACGCACATTCGGTCTCAGTCTGGAGGCTTTTTGAGGTCAACTAGCCAGCCTCACCTAGACTCCAACTCAACCCAGAAGTTACAGATCAGACCTGAACTCAGGCTACAGGTTCCCTAGGTACAATAGCTGGCTTTACCCTCACTCGACCTCAGCCTAGAGGTATGAGGCCAAACCTGGACTCAGGCTGCAGAAAAGAATGTCAGTATCACGTGCAGTTCATCTAGAGGTTTTAAACACTGTTTTAACATTTGGGACTCATTCAATGCAATCTATCATATTAACAATCTAAAAAGGAAAACCACATGATCATACCAATACAGAGAATCATTTGAAACAAAACCTACCGCAGGCAAACTAGGACTAGAAGGGAACTTCCACAATCTGATAGAGAACATCTACCTAAATAACTACAGGTGATATCATACTTAATGTTGAAAGGATAGATATTCTCACCAAACACTAGGAAAAATGCGACATCCATTCTCACTACCCTTATTCTTTGTAAAAGGGCAAAAAGAAAGAAAGAAAAAGCATAGAACTTAGAAAAACAAAAAGAGATTACTTACACTTTCCCTAAAAGGGAGAAACTTTTTTTAATGTTGAAAATTCTAAGAATGTACTAAAAATCTCCTAGAATTAATCATTGATTTAGCAAGATCACAGAAATCAAGATGAACAAATAAAAATTAGTAAGGTTTCTATAAACAAAAAATGTAAAATTGGAAAACAACATAAAAGAATATGTGCAATTGTGATAGATTGAATATTTGTGCCCCCCCCCCCAATCTATATATTGTAATTCTAACCTCCAAAGTGATGATATTAGGAGATCAGACCTTTTGGAGGAAGATAGGTCATGAAAGGGAGACACCTAAAAATCAGATTAGTTGTCTTAGGATAAGAAACATGAATGAGCTTGTTTCTTCTATACTTGGTATGTCATATGAAAGTACAATGATTAGATGACTGTTCTCAAACAAGAGAGTACATGAGCAGACACTGAATTGGCCAAGGCCTACACTTCCAACTTCTCAGCATCCAGGATATTGAGAAATAAATGTTGTTTAGGTAACCCAGTCCATATTTTTGTCACAGCAGCCAAAAATGGCTAAGATAAATAGTTTAAAAATACTTAAGTATATAGCTAACAAAATAAATACAGAATTTGTATGTTACATACCATAAAACATGGATAAAATAAATCAAATAAGACATAAGTAAATATTAAATATATGGTTGGAACAGGCAAGACAGTGAGAATGTTAACTGCCCCCAAAATTTATCTCTAGAATTAAAGCAACAACAATCAAAATTCCAACAGGATATTTTTATATTAATATATGTACATACATATAACAATTTATAAACGTATATGGAAATTCAAAGGAATAAATATAGTTAAAACATTTTGGGCCCTCCCTGGTGGCACAGTGGGTTAAGCAACTCACTATGAAGCAGACTGCAAAAACTGCAGCATGAGTTTGATCACTGCCACCAGCCAGGGAGCCTACTCACATGGCACAGGCAGACCTCTCCTGCCTGGCCCACTGCTCCCCTCAGCAGTGTGTTTCAGTCCATCTGCCTGTTCTGCCCCCTGCTCTGTCTGGTGGATTCTCTCACCTCCCCGCACTTCTGGCCTGTACCCCAGTGCTTGTATGCATATATAAATAAATCTTTTAAAAAAATTATTGAAAAAAATAACAAATTTGAAGGAATCCTGCTACCCAATTTTCACACGTATTATAAAACTATTGGCAAAAGTATCTATACATAGATCAATGGAACTGAACAGAAAAGAAAGAAATAGACTTGCACAAATACATCCAACTGACTTTTGACAAAGATACAAAAACAAGAGAAAGAAGGCACTGCAATGTTTTCAACAAAATTAAATATCCACAGTCAAAGAATTAACTTCAACCAAAATCTCAAAGAATGATAATCTTTGTCCCTCTCCATAGGTCAATTTGAACAATAGTCTGTGTACAAAAGCACCTTTATAAGAACCAAGGCTTCCAGGTGAGGAATTAGAGTCCCTTGGTGAAATTCTAATTAAGAAAGAAAACATTGAGGAGGGAAATAAAAAAGAATCCTGAAATAAAAAAAATGGAAGTACAATATATAAAAATTTTTGGGACACAGCAAAAGCAGTTTTAAGAGGGAAATTTACAGTGATAAATGCCAACATTAAGCAAGAAGAAAGGTCAGAAATAAACAACCTAACTTTACACTTCAAGGAACTAGACAAAGAACAAACTAAGCCCAGAGTTAGCTGAAGGAGAAAACAAAGACCAGAAATAAATGAAAGAGCGCAAATAGAAAAAGATCAAGAAAATTAAGAGATTATTCTTAATAAAAGACAAAATTGATAAATTTGAGATTGACTAAGAGAAAAAAGGCTCAAATAAATAAGAAACAGGGAGGACTATATGTATACATTACAATTATTACCACACCAATACAAAAGATATTAATAGACTTCTATGAACAATTACTTGAGAATAAATCAGATAATCTAGAAGAACCAGCTCAATTTCTAGAAACACGAAACTTACCAAGACTAAATTACAAGAAAATAGAAAATTTGTATATACTGATAACAAGTGAATAGATCTTATTAGTAATCAACACTCTCTCCCCCACAAAAAGCCCAGACCAAATGGTTCCATTAATGAATTCTACTAAACATTTAAAGAAGAATTAACACCAGCCTTTATCAAACTCTTCCAAAATATTGCAGAGGGAACACTCCCAAATACCATTATTCAAGACCAACATTACCCTGATATATTTCAAGAAAACAAAACAACAAACTACAGACCAATGTTTCTGATGAATATCTATGCCAATATTTTAGGCAAAATATTAGCAAACAAAATTCAACTGTACATTGAATGGATCATACACCAGGATCAAGTAGGATTTATCCTGGGGTAAAAAATTGGTTCAATATATGCAAGTCAATAAATGATGATATACACCACATTAATTAAATGAAAGATAAAAATCATACGATCATCTCAACAGATACAAAGATAACATTTGTGAAATTCAATGTCCTTTTATGATGAGAACTCTCAACACTGAGCATAATCCGTTCTAGCTCTATCCATGTTTCTACAAATGACTCTAGTTTATCTTTTTTGATTGCTGAATAGTATTCCATTGTGTATCTGTACCACACCTTTGCTCGGTGAAGTAAGTCAGCAGGCAAGAAAAAAATATTGGATGGTTTCACTTTTAGGAGGAATATAAAGGAACAACAATAAAAAAAGGGCTCAAGGGAAAGAACAGAGCAATAATAATTAAAAAAAATACAACAAGAACAAAAAGACAAAGACAAACCAGAGGTACTTTGTTGGGGGCAGGAGAAGGAACTGGGATGAAGGCAGAAAGAGCACAAGGGGCTGAGGAGATGATACACTGGTGAAATGGTGGTGGGAATTCCATGGGGACTACAATTGATGTCAGATATATATAAATAAATTAATAATATAAAAACTCTCAACAGATCAGGTACAGAGGGAAAGCAAAATAAAGACTACATATGACAAACCCATATTATAGTCAATGCTGAAAGTTTGAAAGCACCCTGATAAATTCAAGAACAAGACCATGGTATCCACTCTCACCAACCCTATTCAACATAGTACTGGAAGTCCTAGCCAGAGCAATTAGTCAAGAAAAAGAAATCAAAGGCATCTAAATTGGAAAGTAAGATGTAAAATCACCCATTTGCAGATAACATGAGTTTATATATGTAGAAAATCCTAAAGATTTCATTAACAATTTGTCAAAACATGAGTTAATGCCATTCCTGCACCCTTAATATGGGTATAATTTTAATTTATGTAAACTATATCTCATTACTGTTAATTTTTTTTTTGCAGGAAAAACCATTCCCTTCCCTTCTGTTCTCTTTTTTTTGTTCACCTTTTTTCCAACTCAAAAGCCCCTCTTGCCACAGGTGGTTCCACTAATCTGGGAATAACAAGGAAATCAATATCCTCCAGCCACGGGCCTGACAGCATGCTGGAGCTATTTGGAGTCAGGTGTGATGAGAACATATGCAGTCAGCTGGTTGAGGACATAAATCATATCTGTGTGTGTATTTCTGAAACAAGCTTAAGCTAACTGTAAAAACTGGTGGACAGACTCCCTGCAGTGCACTGCTGGCAGAAGGCTGCCAATGTCCAAAGACTGCAAAGGTAAAGAAATGATTCGGAGGCAAAGGTGTCTGTTGCCAATGGCAACTGTGTTGCTTGAATTGTCCTAATAGAAAATAGAGAGAGAGCACTTTCTCCTCAAGTTAGATTTAGACTCACCACCAGGACGGAAGAATATGAGAAGGGGAATTTCTCTTCTGGGACATAGGCCCCAAGTATGACTTTTTAACTCCTGCTTCATATAGTCTTAATGTTTGGAATCTAATTTCTATCTCAACATGAATTTTATTTGGATCAACAAAGAATTATTCCTTCAGAGACAGAAACCTCTGCTTGGTTCATTGGAACAGAAGTCTTCCTTTACTGATTTATTTTAACCATAGAGAGCAGAGATCTTCTGAGAGAGAACCTGTTAAACAGCTAACATTTCAATCAAAGAAGTCTCTCAACATCATTGAGAAGAGAAATGCTATGAATGCAAACTTTGTTCTTTTTTCAGCAAATTATAGCTCTAAAACCCACCTCTCTGAAGTTCATTAAGTAGAGGAACCAGTAATGTATCAGCACATCCAAGGGTGAACAAAATAATTTGTCCTTGGCAGACAGGACAGGTTATGAATATTTATTTCCTGAAATAAAGCTTCTAATAAAATCTCCTCTATTTTTTATCATTTTTTTAGTTTGGTTAAATTGATATTTTAAGTGTTTTCATATAGGATAACTGGTGATTGAACAGTTTGGCCAAACATCCCAAGAAGTTGCTACAAGTTCAGGAGATAGTCACTGCATGCATGCGTGCGTGTGTGTGTGTGGTTAATGGTTTCCTATTAATGGATACACCTTGAAGCAACAGTCACTGAAGGTCTGAAATGTCTATTTACTCACAGGGGATACACACCACCCAAGAAGATCCAGTATTTGATGACAAAAGAATGGCCTAAAAATCAGCACAATGACATTTGATAGAACAGAGAGGAAATGTTCATTTCTGTGTAAAAATTATTCTTTCATAAAAAGTGATTGATAAAAAGGATTATGTCAAGATAAAAGCCTAATGTCATCATACTCATAGGACTATTAATATTTTGTGCATCCCTTCATTATTGGTCCATAAGATAAAGATGTATTTACTCTATTGAAATCTTAGTTTCCTCATGAATTTTTTCATTTATTGATAATTTTTGGAAATCCTAAAGTACTACCTTTAGGGATTTTCTTAGTTCAAAACAGACACATAGCTCACGTAACTCAATCTCTTCAAGTGATATTTTTTTCCTGTGTTTTAATGGTGTTAATTTGAAAACAGGATTCCATGATTAAGTAAGTTGGTTGACTTGTGATAATGGCCATACAGATCTGAAGAATGGGTAGTGATATGACGTATTTTATAAATCTGCTTGTAGATGCCATCTGACAAAGAGCATCATGTAGGATTTGTGTCTCATATAACTTGTTCTTTACAAAACAGTATTGAGATCCATTTCTCTATCAGGAAACTGAGGTCCAGGGGCATTAAATTGTACCATTACACAATTCATGACAGAATTCAGACCAGAATAAATAAATACATTTCCAGAAATAAAAATTCTAATAAAATCTGCTCTGTTTTATCATTTTTTAGCTTGGTTAAGTTGATATTTTAAGTGTTTTCATATAGGATAACAGAGAAAAGAATAAAATAATGACTGTATAGGATAACTCTCTGACATCCTCAAATATATTAGAAGACTGTTTATGATACCAAATGGTTAATTAATTGTATTCTTTCCTTTGCTATTTGGCTGAACTATTCTCACACTGCCACCAAAATTCTGTTATCATCAATTGCATGAATTATTCTGTATTATAATATCCTGATGTTTAGTTAACAATACACACGAAGCTCTCCACTTTACCTGAGAAGACCTGAGAGGAGACTGAGATGTAGAACTATGCGTGACAAGTCTTGGCTTGTGTATAGCAACCGAGTGATGCCTGGACATCAAGAGCGAGTAAAGATAGTAAAATCAGTGTCTAAAAAAAATGTAGATGCTTGCAAATTTTTTTATAAGTTCTGTATGTTGGGAAAACAAAAGAATGTTTTTAAGGAAAAAGTCCCAGTTTTTGCTGTTATTTCTCAATGTCCTAAAATAAAACATTCTAAAAATTTCTGTAGTAGACCATAACTCACAAAGAACGGGATTTTCTTAGTCCTCTAGAGCTTTCGTTTTGATTCTGAAACTCTACAAAATACCTGGTCTGCTTGCCAAAATTGGTTGATGAAAACCCACTATATTATAAAAGAATGTTTTCTTGGCATCATCTATAGTTCTATATTAAACATTCTACTAGCTCACTCACATACTAGGGTTATTTAAGGGCTGCTTTATTCATATGTCTTAGCTCAAAGCACTGTTCCGTAATGATATGGGTTAAGGGTTATCTCTGCTTGTGTTTTTGTGTGTGTTTTTTCTTTTTAAAGCATCCTTTCCCTCACCCTCCCGATGGCAGCTAATATTTCCAAGATAAATTTCTATTTCTTTCTGTTTGAGATTTGACCCATGGTAATACTAACTTAATGAAGTCTTCACTGATATTTATATGCAAATTAATTTCCAAATACCCAAAGTTCTTGTTCTTGCTCCTGTCTGTGCAGCCTAGAACCCTCTTCCACTTTCCAAATCTCTAGGTATTTCTGGGAGTTCCCCAAAAGCTGATCTTTATGTGGGAGATACTGGTGTGCAAGTGATTTACAGCTTCTGCTCTAATTAGTCGCTGTCAAGGTATTAAAGATTTTGCATAGATACCACGTATGGGTTGACAAATTAGATTATGTGCTGTGGACGAATACTGGTCTCCGTTTCTTCTCCCTCCTAACCTGTCACGGGGAGTATGTGTCTCCAAAAGTCAGCCTAAATTTCATTCCTGCCACAGCCAACTGAGCTCACTGTGAAAAAGCTGGCTGCTACTCATGCTCCCAAAGCTACCAGTTTTTTATATGTCATGGCAGACAGTGCTAAAAAGGGGAGTGTGACTCTTGCCTTAACTCTATGTCCTACTTGATCACCTAGAACCTGAAGCCGACTTATTTCTTCCAGGAGCTTCCCAAAGTCTCTCATGGAAGTAGTCCTGTCTGACAGTAGCCCGCCCACTCTTCACAAGTCAGATCCAATCCCATCCTCAAGAGCTGAGTAAGTGATAAGTCCCTCCAAAGCCTCCAAAGCTACCAAAGTACTCATCCAGAGAATTACCAGCTCTTCATGTTTTTTTGACTTTCCCCTCAACCAAATGCCTCTCTTCTCAACCCATCACTAAATGAAAGTGCCCATGAATATCAGTGAATATCATCTGGAGTGAGTGTTGTTCTCACCAGTTGCCACCTGGATCCTAAGTCAAATCAGAAAAATACCCCTTTACAATTATTAAAAAGTATCAACCCTCAGAAGGATAAATGTGTACATTGGTATATAAAAAGGACTTGCATAAGTAACAAGGGAGAGTGCAGAGGGGTGGGAGAGCTGGAATGAAGCCATCTGGAGCATTTATATTGAAATAGCTACTTCTTGGATATTTATTGAAAGCATCGCCTGTTGACACGTAGACTCTTCTATCTCTACTGAGAAATGACTTTCTTCTTCTATCTCTACTGAGAAATGACTTTCTTCTTAATTCTGCATGGGAAAAAAATGCATCAATATCTTTCGATTTTGCTTAAATGATAGGAACTTAAACTATAAACATACACCTTCAGATTTAGAGCTGCAGCAAGAAATTGACTTTCGATACTTCCAATTTTAAATTATGGATTCTGTGAGAGAATAGAGGCACTGATGGGTGATCAGCTGAAAACTTCCATGATATTGGTCAAATTCCAGTCTAAAGAGTTCCTTTAAACAATCAGATATGATGCAGTCTTTCAAATAAGCTATGAAATCCCAATCAGTGGGGTTGGACTATTTCCAAGATTAAAAAATGGTAATAATATGAAACTGATTTCACATATTAAATCAATGTATCAACATAACTGTAACATCTAATATGACTTTTGCTCTGGTTTTTTGAAGTTTACCACACTAAAAGGAATATACAAAAAGTTAAAACATGACCATGTAATACAGTAGATAATTGCACTTCCTGTTGGGAATTTTCTTCAATATAAACTTATATTGTGACTGTAACTCCTAAACATAATGTTTTATAAGCAACAATAACGATCAGTTTCTTTGGTTTGACTTAGATACTAAGGACTCCTAACTCCAGTGTCTTTATAAAGAAAACAAGGGCTTTGTTGGTAAGAATAAAGAGCAAGTAAGGGTTCAATAAATATCTCAGAGACTCAATCCATAAGACAGGTGATTATATGGATGTGGATAAAGATGGAGAGAGGTAAGTTGAAGATAATTCCATAATTTCTATTTCCTATGTTTGCTTGATTTATTTTTGCCTTGGAAATATGGTAACTTGTAATGCTATTTGCCAAGGTAGACAACCATAAAAAGTAGCATAATGTGGGCAAAAGCTGAAAATGTGTTTTTGGACTAATATACATATATATATGTGCATGTATCTATCTATCTATCTATCTATCTATCTATCTATCTATCTATCTATCTATCTATCTGTCTGTCTGTCTGTCTGTCTGTCTGTCTGTCTGTCTGTCTGTCTGTCTATCTATCTATCTATCTATCTATCTATCCCTGTATATATGCATCTGGTCTGGGCCAGTGACAGATTTGGTGACCATCAGCACAATTAGGAGTTGAAATATTGAGCAAGGATGGTGGGGGGGTATGTGGGTAATGAAAAGATGGGCCACACACAGGAAAAGGAAACAAGGTCACTTACACCATGTATAAGGAAATAACTCAAAATGGATTCAAGAATGGATGAAAGACCTGAAACCATAGAAGAAAACAGGCAAAACACCCCACGGCCCTGGCTTCATGATGACTTTGGGGACTCGACTCCAATGGCAAGGAAAATGAAAGTAAAAGCAAACAAATAGGACTATGTCAAACAAAAATGCTTCTGTACAGGAAAAGAAACTTTCATTAAAACTGAAAGACACCCTACTGAATGGGAGAAAATATTTACTCATCACACATCTGACAAGGGGCTGATATTCAATATCTACAAAGGACTCATACAACTCAACAAAAAGAAAACAAATAACCCAATCAAAATACAGCCCAAAAAAGCTGAACGGACACTTCTCCAAAGAAGAAATACACATGTCCAGCAGGCATAGGAAAAAAGTTTGAACATTACCCACCAAGGAAAGGCAAATCAAAACTGCCAGGAGATATCACTTCACTCATATGAGAATGACCCCTATCAAAAAAACTAGAAAAAATAAATGCTAGCAAGGGTGTGGAGAAAAGGGAGCCCTCATACACTACTGGTGGGAATGTAGACTGGTTCATCCCCTATGAAAAATAGGATGGTGGTTTCTCAAAGTATTAATATATATTAATATATGTACAGTAATTCATAGGAATATATATTAATTCATATGAATATTAATTCATACACACACACACATATATATACATATACCATATGAATTTCACTCCTAGATAGATACCTTAAGAATCCAAAAACACTAACTCAGAGGGATATATATGCATTGCTATGTTCACTGCGGCACTATTTACAATAACTGAGTTATGGAAACAACCAATGTGCCCAAACACAGAGGAGTGGATTAAGAAGATGTGGTTTATAGACACAATGAAACATTATTCATACACACACACACACACACACATAAGGGAAAAAGATAAATTCTTGGCATTTGTGACAACATGGATGAAAGTCAGGGGATTATATTAAGTGAAGTAAATCAGAAGAAGAGAAAAACCAGATGATTTCACTCATGTGGATTACAGAGAAAGAGAACAAAACCAAACAAACCCTAAAAATATGACTGCAGACTTGAGGCAACTAGATGGTCAGCGCAGGTGGGGACGGAACAGAGTGGGGAGGGGAATTAATGACCTATGGTTAAGGGTTATGGATGTTTTAGTGGTGGGTGTGTTATGATGAAATACACCTGAGGCGGTTGAACTTACACCCGTAACATAATTTTTAATGCAAACAGATATAAGACAGGGAACAGCATGGACAGGCCTCAGTGACAGAGTGGACAAGACTGGACCTGGGGTATGAACATTCTGGCAGTTCTTCAACCAGTTCATTAGTCTCTCTGATATCCCTGCTTCCTATTTTTCCCCCAGTAAGTTCACTTCTACTTAAGATAGACAGATAACCTAGAGTTAGATGAGCAATACCGAAAAAAGGTCATCTACAGCATACAGTTTGATGAGTAAAGTCAGATTCAGAGACGTTAAAACCACCCAAGGTCACCAAGTTAATTATAGCAGTTACAGGGTTAGAACTCATGTCTCTTAACTACTGCCACAACACCTTATTTTGACTGTAAAACATACATAACATAAAACGACCATCTTAACCATTTTTAAGTACATAGTTCCATGGTGTTAAGTACAGCCTCGCTGACATGCTAACAATCTCCAGAACTCTTCATTTTAGCCTAAGTCACTTTTCACTCTGCCACTGTGGTCCACACTTCTGTGTATCTCCCCAGCATTCACTTTATCCTTCTCTCACAGTAAAAGAACTCCCCCACCCCCTGCAATTTTTAGTTGGCCACATGGTCACCCCAAATGAGTCTCTTTTCCCAGTCTCCCTTGCAGTGAGGTCCAGCGAAAGAGATGTGAACAGGTGTGACTGGAGCAGCAACCAGGTCATAGCCTTGAAAGGAACGAACACATCCTTCTTCCTTCTTTCCAACTGAAATAAATGTGAGCCGTGGGCCCTGTGGTGAAAATGATGCCTAGGAATGAAGGCAGAACAAACTGGAAGAGCTTCCCTGACATCTTCATGATGCAGAACTGCTAATGATAGTGTGCACTGTTACACATTATAAAAATAAATATCAGGAAAAAGTAAAACAAAAAAATAAATAGCCTCCGCACTGGGGTTGTTGGATTCACAGAGCTGAAACCATGGTGCTTCATACCATTACACTGGATCTTATTTCCCTCCTTCTCAAGTATCACAAGAAAAATGCCAGAGATATAGGTGTATTTTTATTCCTTCTGAAATGTTGGACAAGCAGAGACTCATATTTAATATTCCTGGACCCCCAAATCCACAAATAATGACATTTCATTTATCCTAATGGCAAAGTCAAATGGTCAGAGACATACACATTTTGTGGATGGGGGTAGCTGGGTGGGAATCTATTTTGAGCAATGTGTTTGAAGTGAGACCTTTGTACTGAAACAGCTTACCAGATAAATAAAAGGAGAAAAATAACCATCTTTTTAATTCAGATTTATTTCTGGAAGATAAGTGTGTGCAGGTGGGCGGGGGATGAGCAAGAATACGGTGCAAACATTTTACCGTATTCTTACACGTGTGAAAACGAGGAATATTCACTCAGAATCTGGTGGTTCCACCAGGTGGTAAAATGCTGGGTAAAGAATTCAGAAAAGAATGTTTAGGTTTTGTATTTAGCAAACGATGTAGAGAACTATAAATGCTATTCATTCTAATTCACAAAAGTCTATAATTCTCATGAAACACTTTACATAAAGATGAATTATAATTCTGTACACTTTCTTTGAGAAGCTTCTTGGATAGATAAATCAATCACATGCTACTTCAAATAATAACAGCAAACCTTTTTTTTTTTTTCAGTGAGGTTATACAATGGGTTCAATGTCTTGAAACTATTTCTTGTGTCTTGAAATTATTTCTCCAACAGTGAGACAGACTTAGGTATAAATCATATAATTAGAAACCTAACTTTTATAGTCTCAGTTTCCTCATCTGAAATTAGAGATGACCATTTTGCATATGAGGGTTGATATAATGGTTAGAAAATAGAATTAGGTAACAAGTGTTCAGTAAATTATGCAACCTGCTATTGTTTACTGTTATTATTATCGTCACTATTTCTATACCATAATTTCATTATAGTGGAGTTTGTGGGATTTCACGTAAGCTTTTAAACATGAACATTGAATTTTAAATTAGTGAAATTTCAATTAAAATACTTAAAGAGGACTTATGTTTGAATTAGAATCAGGATGGATTTTTTTTAAGTGAAGAGAGAAGAAAATTCAGTTCATATAGAAAAACATATGAAACAAGTCATAACAGAAAGCAAAAAACTAAGACGAACACTGGCATGGTCACCTCACACGCTGGGAAGCAGGAGTTTCCATTGGACACTTTACACACAAAGCAGAAGCAGCTGGACTCCTGAATCCAAAGAGGGGGGGTTCCCCTATGTACAGCAGTCCCTCTCCAGCCAGCTTGCCTGTGCTTACTGAGTCAAGTTCAGCTTATGACCAACCATTCAACTCTGCTCGGAGGTGAGCTTTCTCTGATGGACTAGAGACACTGCAACGTTCTGGCTTCAGAGTCTTTTCTTATTTTTCTACCACAGACCTTGTTCTCCAGAAGCATATGGTAGTTGGTGTTTGGCAGGTCAAATTTTTCCACTAAGTGCTCTAACTTTAAACTCAATGTTTTCTTTTCTTTCTTTCTTTTCTCTTTTTAAAGACTTTTACTTATTTATGCATACAAGAACTGGGGTGTAGCCCAGAGGTGCTGGGGATATGGTGGTGAGAGGAGTCATCAGAGACAGAGTGGGGAGCAGAACAGGCAGATGCACTGAAACACACTGCTGAGGGGAGCAGCAGGCGAGACAGGAGAGGTCTGCTGCGCCAGGTGGGTCAGCGACCTGGCTGGGGATTGAACTCGTGCTGCAGTGGCTGGTGATAGCTTCACAGTGCTGAGACTTTAACCTCTGTGCCACCAGGGAGGCTCTGTTTTATATTCTTTCACAAAAATGTTTTGTTGAACTTCATGATAATTTTAATGTTTGTTATTACCAGTACATCATTTTTCCTATTTTTCTATCTTCATCATGTTATATATATTCTTAAAAAGTTTAATATGTAGAAATATACTTTTGTAAAATATTGTCCAAGTTTTTTTTTTCTAATTTGTTGATTTGTTTATTGTGGCTTTTTCTTTTTACCTAAAGTTGAACTTAACAATAGTTAATACTGCTATTCTTTCTCTGATGACTTCTGATTTTGATGTCCCAAGTTATACTATATTTTTCCCTTTTTTTTTTTTTGATCAACTTTTGGGAAAGGATTCCAAAAAATAGCACTCTATGTACCTGCAATTCCATTTTATTTATGAGAATGTCCAATTTCTATGTGTAGTTAGAAATTTTATTTGGTATGGGAAGGTTTATGATTCTTACACTTTTGTTAATATAAAATGACCCTTCAAAACAAGTATCTCCTTTTTCTTGAACTCTACTTTGTCTAATATTAATCATGCAAGATCATTTCCTTTGGTTTAGCATTTATGAGATATAACTTTAACTGCACTTTAATGTTTATAATCTTACAACTTTGGATAAGTCCTGGTTTTAAATTAACTTATATTTTTTTGCTACAACCTAAACACTGGCTGTATTTTGCGCCACCTACTTTGTAGTTTCTAAATTGTCACTCTTATTTTGTGATGTAAACACTGTTTTCCTATTTCATCATTGTCCATGTATGCAAAGATAGGTCATGATTCTATCATTGGTTATATATCATAATTGCCAAATAAAACTTCAATAGATATTTTTCTAATTTTCAACAACCTTAGTAATAATGTTTCAGTTTCCTTCTACTTCCTATACATAGAGGAGTCCAGTACACTTACGCCTCTGTAGCTCACTCTTCAATTTTTAATATAATCTGGGCTTTAGATTCCCTTATTACAGTTACTTTTTTAGTGCTGTATTTTCAGTTTTGGAAACAACTCTTGATAATTATAATAATTTAATACAAGCTTGAAATAATATTAGAATACTGTGTAGCTATTGATGCAGTTAGTTGTGTGTTCTGCGTTTTATATTCATTTCCATTTTCTTGAGCTTTTTGTTTCTTTGCTATGTTATTTGGAAAATACCACCGATTTTTTTCCAAGTAGGACATATGGATAGTGTATTTTAAGAACTCTTGGATATCTGAGAATGTCTTCCTGTTGTATCCTGGAGTCAGAATAGTTTCTTCAAATTCAATAGGCATTCATTTAATGATATCTGCCTTTAGTGTTACAGAAGTCTAAGACTACTTTAATTATTTTCTCTTAAGTACTATTAAAGGAGAGTTTTATTATCAGCATATAACTTTTTCATGTTTGATATGTGATAATAATTGCACTAACATATAATACATTTGCAATTCAAAAATGATGCCAGAGTGTGTTGGTTATCTCTTGTTGTATAAATAATTGCCCCAAGTTTCACAGCTTAAAACAACAAACATGCATTATCTACTTGTTTCTGAGGGTCAGAATCCAGTAGAGGCCTAGTTGGATAATTGGGTAAGGTATAGACATCCCAAGACTTGTCTGGAGTGAAAGATTTGCTCCTAAGGGGATTCACTCATGTGGCTGTTGGCTGTGAATGGAAATCTCAGTTTCTTATTACATGAGCATGAATTTCTTCACACGGCTGCTTGGCATGGCAGCTGACTTCACTCAAAGTAAGGGCAGAAAGAGAGAGTGTGTGAGGGTGGGTGGGGAGAGCATAGGAAGCTGTGGAGACTTTAATGCCCTAGTCTCTAAAACACAGTTCTTTCTACCTTATTTTATTTATTAAAAGCAAGTCACTAAATCTGGTTCACACTGAAGGGAGGGGGGATTCATATCCACCTCTTGAAGGGAGAAATATAGGAGAATTTGAGGGTATTTAAAAAAAAATACCACCACACAAGTAAGCTGAATAAATCAGTTGTGGATTTAACTTCATGGTTTTCCTTCCTCCAAATTGTTAGCCTGTAATATCTAATCTTTATTTAGTTGTAATTTTTTCAATAATATCATTGGTATTTTCTTCTGTTGCATTTGCTTTAGCTTTTCTTCAAGAATTCCAATTATTTCACAGTATGTACTCCAACTTTCTATGCTCTACAGTAATATCTTTTCTAACTCTCTTATCTATGTTTTTCTCTGTAATCTGGTAGAGAATTCCAAGTTTGTGCTCCCATCATTTGTGCTCCTTTTGACCTTCAATAGCATTCTGAATTCTACTATTATATTTTTAATTTATCTGCAATCTTACATCTCTTTCACATCTATTTTTGTCTTGTACTGTTGCCTTTTCATGACAACTTGTTGGCTTTCTTCCTGGGTTATTCTCACCACACACACACTCGCTCCAGTTCATCGAAGCACTTTTTTCCTTGTATCAATCGGAGATGCCAAAGAGTTTCATGAAGTTCTTTTTCTGAACTAGAAGTTGATAATTTTCATAGTTACATTCCTCCTCTGAACCTTCCCATATTGACATTATTTTCTCATAGACTCACTGGTGCTTTCTTTTCACTTTCGTTATAATCTTGCCAGGTGTCAACTAATAAGATTGTGGTTTCCCTAGGATCTGTCCATTTGGATGATGGTAAAATTCCTTGCTTATTATGACAACTAGAGGGCACACTGAATATCTACCTTCTAGAAGACATTCATCTGTCACATCTCTGTTTTATTGCATTGGTATCTTCTATGTTACTATCTGGCTTGATGATATGAATGGGCACCACACTTGGAACACAATAATTTTTGGTACACATTTCCCAGCAGGTTGCTCACCTTCATGTTACTTACACACAGAATTTGAGCATAGGGCTGCATTTCTTAGGATGGGAGACACTGCCGCTGCTATCCCATTTATCTTATCAAATGCATTCTGGGTACAGCTGGCTCTATGTGGGGCATTGTGAGAAAGGAGTGGCATCGTCCTTAAGTAGCAATAATTGTGGTATAAAGAAAAGCTGCTAATTTTCTGTTTGGTGAGGTCTTGGATTCTGAGTAAGGGCAGGCAATAGGAGAAAATTCCTATCTTTTTGTTCCCAGATCATCTATTACACATGAGTGGAGGGTTGGCATTTTGTTAGGTAAAACTTAAAGGGTTTCATTCTTGCTCAGTTCTTTCTGTCTTATGGTTAGCAGTTAGTTCCTCCAGATTCTAACACTTAACTGTCCATACATCAAAATTTTTAGAATTGTTGTGTTTTTATATTTTCTGGTCTTTAGAGTTATTTAGTTTAAAATTGGATGAAATTATATTGTGGCAATGAGCCAGGATGGCATTTCAACCTGGAAATTTTTCTTGGTATTATTTATACTACCAAAAAAGGAAATAGCTTAAGTACTCAACAGTAGAGGGTAAACAAAATAAATTATGGCATATATCTATGAAATAAAACTTTTAGTCACTAGAAATCACATTGTTGAAGCATATTAATGGCACAGGAAAATGTCCATAATTTATCATTATGAAACAGTGTGTACATTGTGGTTCCAATTTCATAAAACAGTAAAAAGGGGAACACAAAAGATAGGAAAGATCTATATTATAACATCCCCAGGCTGCGGAATTCAGGATACCTTTGGTTTTAGTTTGCTGTGACCAAATATTGTCCTTAATTAATTGTTTCTTAACAATTAATTTTGTAATAAAGTGTGTATTACTTACTTAATAAGGAAAACAAATTTTAATTAGCTATTTGTAACGACAAGTTAATTCATTTGCAAATTTGCTATTTTCTTTTAGTATTGCTATATACATAGTGGTGTGGGTGGGAAGGGAAATGAATCCTAAGTATAAAGGAAAATCTCTATTTCACTAAGAGTGAGGATATGTGAAAACCACAGTGCTTTCTACTCAGTGTAACACAGCTAGGTATGGATTTATTGTCCTTCAGTGTAATTGATATATAAATATTACAATGTGTACACGTTCACACACATACCCATGTGTTTTCTGTAATTGATTTGAAGATATCCGAAAGCCACTTAAATAGGAGACTGGTGTCTTACATCCACGAGAGGACAATATTTGGTCACAGTAAGGAAGATTGATCTATAGCCTAGAGCTACACCAGCAATGTCAGCATCACTTGGGTTCATATTACCAATGCAAATCCTGAAGACTCATTCAAGACCTACTAGATCAGAAACTCAACCTGTTTTTTAACAAGCTCTTCAGATGCTTCTGATATATACAAATTTGACAGTCACAGCTATGGACATTCATTCATGACCACTAAAGTGTGCATTATCAAAAGGATGGAAACCTTTTATAGGGATGACCATGAAAAAGAAAGAAAAACACTCTGAGAGGGAGAGGCCTGTGACACTCAGGCAGGTAAGTGTTCAGAAGATGTGATCTTATCCTGAGCATCAGCCTGATAACAGGAAAGTGAGAACTTGATCTTATTTCCTCTGTAGCCCTGGTCTGAATAAAAACTCGTTAGAATAAAAACTAACCAAAACAATCCCTGAAAACATGACTGCAGAATTGTGGCCACTAGAGCGGGCAGGCAGGGGTCGGAACAGAGAGGAAAGGGCCAGATGGTCTATGGTAAAAGAGCTTTGATGCCCCTCAGGAGGTATGAGCCTATTCCCCTAAATCATATACAGGGTTGTAAGCCAGTGTTACCTCAACAGTCAGTCAGTCATTTACTTGTTTACAAAACTGATAACCTCAAAAAAAAAAATAGAATGAGTGGTATAAGCCTCATGTGAGTCCATCAGTTGAGTTGTACACCATCATGATGTAAGAATTAGCAGAGCCCCAAAAATACATTACCCTGTGCTTGTCACATTCCACCCCATAAGGACGTGGATGAGTCATCTCCAAGGTCATTTATTTGTCTACAGTGTTTGGGGTAAAGATAGATGTTCCTAGAGTTCAGAGACCCATAAGTTGGCAGTCCTTCCAGAATCTCCTTTTCTTCTTTCACATGGTTGATGTGGTAGAGGGGACTGGGCCACCTCCCACCTGGAAGAGGCACTTTCTGGGGGAAGTTTGGGTTGACAGCATTTGACATATCTGCAATAGACATGAAGGAAGAAGATTTTTTCCTTGACTTCCTTTCTTATTGTATCCTTTGCAAACAAATAGACTAGTAATGATGTATGTGACCAGGTATGGGTGTAGGTCTAGAGGAAAGGAGTCAAGTATGACACTTTGTTTAGAGGTACAACCCAGGTATTGGGGATCTTTTTCTTCTGAATAGGGTTGCCAGGGATCCCCAAAATATACCAAACAAAAAAACCCTCATACCTAGTTAAATTTGAATTTCAGACAATTTTTTTAATATAAATACCTATGAATGTTATTTTAGTACAAATATTTTACATGCATAATGTTTAGTATGTCATTTTAGTTATAATTAATACTAGAAGTAATTTAGGAATAATTTGTATTTCATTATATGTCTACCTGTCTTATGAGCCGTGATGTTGGGGGCCATGGGTTCTACTTTCTATCTCTAGCATGTACTATCTGGGACATACTAAAAGGTTATCTGTTAATCTGAAATTCAAGTTTAACTGGGGTCTTACCTTTTAACTGGAAGACCTACTAGGTAAACTAAGCTAGTTAGCTGGGAGAATGCATCAGGATTTGGAACAAATGTCTTACAAGAAAAATAAATATTTTGTTGAATGCCCATCCTCCTAGGAACCTGGCTTTAACACCAGTTAATAGGACTGACATAGAACACTTAGACACCAGGCTGGCTACAGAGTCATTTTTTCCCCTAAAGAACTTGCAGATTTTTTTTTCTTTTATTAAAATATTTTAAAATTTACATATACTTGCCATTAATTGTAATCCCCATGTATTCCCCATCACCATCTCACCAGTGCACC
>JAGFMF010011681.1:4138699-4151863 GCA_019455555.1 Galemys pyrenaicus | reverse complement strand
CCTCCTCCTCCCCTCCCCACCAGGTGTCCCCAGTCTGTCCTTGACTCTTCATTTTTGGTTTCTGTGTCTTTATTGCTGTTATTGTTATTATTAATATTGAAGAACTTGCAGATTTTTTAAGGATGTTAAAAAGGTCAGGGGAAGGGTGGGACTTGAGCCTTTGCATGACCCATGACTCATTTTTTTTTTTTTTTTGGAAGACTCGATTTTCCTGCTGCACTAACCACAGAAAACACAGTCATGTTTCCTCTGCATACAGTTTGCAAACAAAAGTAACAACATTACTGATAAATAGGTCTGTCTCTACGACTAGCAGGCAAATTCAGCCAGGAATCAGAAAAACAGTTGTGATTTATACTTGGTTTTCACATTCCTGCCTCAATGGCAGTTCAGGGATTCGATTGCACTACCAATTTTTTTTCAATATGAGGAAAGGCCATTTTATTTAAAAAAAGAAAAAAAGTCAAGCCTGAAGCTCATTAAAGAAGGTTAAAGGAATTTATTTCATGTTCTCCAACTTGGCCTATTTGTCAGTCTGGGGGCACGGTACTATGGAAAGCTTTGTGTACTGCTGGTTTTCAGCTGGGGAAGTTGTGTATGAGCTATTGCTCCTCTCCCAGGTGAGAACAGGTGTACACCACTTTAAATTTCCCGTGGATCTGATTGCATCATTTGTTATATTATCCAACATAATGACATGAAATACGTAAATAATAAAATGCCAGTTGCCTGCTGAAAATTTAAAGCGGCAGATCCTCTTTCTTCCGTTGGAGAGGCTGCTATCTGTTGATGGAGCTTTCACTGCTGAAAAATGACGACCAAGCTGAAGGGAGCCACAGGGGAAAACTTACTCCTCTGGCTGATAAAGTGAATACAAAAAGGAACAGCAGGACCTCACGCCTTCTCTACACTACACCACTGCCATCTCTTATACGGTAATCATAAGCTTGACAAAACAGGTTCACTTTAGAGCATGCATTTAAGTCATGATTATGGAATGGAGCATTTGCAAAGGTCAAATGTTCCTGTATAAAGAGAGTAATAGAGGTTGCTATGGCTATACACACACACACACACACACACACACTTTTGCTTGTCTTTTTAGCAGAGTGTCAGCTTGGTAGGTGAGGGTTTGTATTGAGTAGAATCTCTAGCACTGGGGAGAGATGCAAAATAGAAGAGGTCCAATTAAAATATATCCCACAGATTTGGGAACTCAAGGCAAAACTCTTTTAATCAGTCCACATACTATTTGTCTGGCTACCTATGTTCTTTAAAATCTAAGAATTTCCCCCCTAAACTTGGGTAACATTATCAGCAGATTTCATCTGCAGCATAAACAAAATGAACTACTTTTTTTTTTTAAATTCAGTTGAAATAAAAATAAATGGACTAAGCATCTATTCTGGAAGCTCTGGGTGAGGTACAGAGAAAATGTTGAGTAAAACACATTTTCTGATCCCAAGTCCTCAGGGTCTTGTGGATCATTTTAAAATAAAGTCAAGATTTCATCTATATGGTCATTTGCCACCAAGAGATGAAATACAAAGAACTTTGTGAAATTGCAACTCCTTGCCTCTAAATTCCTTTTTGAGAAGAACAAAGGTGTACTTTTCAGCTGGTGTTCCTTAACCATTGGTACAAAAATGACAACTGAAGACTAACTCACCAGATCTCTCTAGATGGTGATACTAGGATAAGCGTTGTAAGTGCTAAACACATATATTGGATATGAGAAGCAACAACCCATTAAAAACTAACATTTGTTCTAACCAATGTTGTTGGATTTCTAGTTCTGGACCAGCAAAGACAAGATACACAAAATATATTCTGAAGGCCCTACAGGAGACATAAACAGTGTGGCACAGAACTTAACAGGGGATTTGGCTCTGGAGCAGTTGCTGGGGTGTTGAATAAGGAATGGATGCCAGCGCTGTACACAGCGACAAGACTTGCCAGCTCAAAGTATTATCTGCTTATGAATTAAGAATGCCTTTGATGGAGCCCTGCTAATTTGCCTAAAGGAATGAGAGGGAAGGCTGTAAGAATAGAAAATATCCGAGACTGGTGAGAACGGATGACCTCAACTATGTATGCGATGCCATTGTATATGTCTGTGGAAACAGGAGACATTAAGTATTTATAGTGTCACCACTTTGGGCAAATTTTGGATGGTGCACCACCTAACTATAACTATTCTGACTTAAAACTTGTCATTGGAAACAAAAGTGAGAATGAGATTTTGAGATGGTTATTCAGAACAATCATAGTGTTTTATGACTGTATTTCTCTTCTGATGCACTAGTCTGCCTAATATGCTTTGTGTAACCTTCTCTTCCCTCCTCTTTCAGCATAATTCCTCTTAGGCATAGAGCAGAAATGTATTGTAAACTTAGGGTGGCTTAAAAGTATGAACCTGAATTAATGAACTATAAATGGTACTTCCCCATTATAGGGACGGACATATGTGCCATACATCATTTACGTGTGTTTTTAATGGTGTGAATTTTAACTTATACTTCTCTGTACCCTCTACAGTAAGCGATAGATGTTCATTACATATTAATTAGATAAAAGAACCAATAAATATTTCCAGAAAATGGGAGAGAGTCATTCGCAGACATGTTCCACAATGATACAAAATGACAGGCATTTCCTATGAGTTGCAAGTAGGAAAACTAACAAAAGTATCAGAACTGCATGCCCATGACAAATAGCAATTTCTAGTTCCAAATCTGTTTAATAAACCACTATTTTACTATAACAGATCTCAATTTTGCCACCAACATGGTTTTACATCAACTCAAGTTTGCAGAATACATTGATCTTTGTCTTCAAACTCTTCAATCTCCACTTGACCTGGGTCTAGTTTTGGTGATCAGAATCCATATTCCATAGCACGAATGGTGGTCTCTAAAACTAGCTGTGATGTGCTTGGCTGCTAGAAGCCTGATAGCTAGAAAATAAAAGTTAAGCCCATGTGTCTAAGATCGAATCTCAGCTCTTCTTATTGCTACCAACTTGATCTTGGCTCTTATTTCTCTCCACTTTTTTTAAAAAGATTTATTTTTTCATATAAGAACTGGGATACAGGCCAGAAGTGCAGGGGGTAAGGGGATCCACCAGAAACAGAGTGGGGAGCAGAACAGGCAGATGGACTGAAATACACTGCCGAGGGGAGCAGCGGGCGAGGCAGGAGAGGTCTGCTATACCATGTGGGTCCCCTCCGTGGCCAGAGGCAGGGATAGAACTCGTGTTGCAGTGGCTGCGGTTTGCTTCATAGTGCATTGCTTAACCCACTGCACCACCAGGGGAGGGCCCTCCCTCCATTTTTCAATGAGGTAAAATAGTGGTGAAAATTGTTAGATGAATACATATAAAATACAAGGCACGTAGTAAGACCTTTGGGATGATAAAGTTATAGAATGCTGGGGAATTGGTGAATATTTTGATGGAAGTTAGAAGTAAATTTTGAGTTAGGGCTTAAGGGCTGAGAAAAGGTTTATTTCACTTTGTTTTAGGCACAGACACAAGGGGATGAAATTCCAGACAGAGGAAACTGGGAGTAGAAAATACACGATATCGCTAGGGGGACGAAGACTACCCATTCACAGCCTATGGGTGGTCAGTAAGACACAATGAAGAGTATATAGGGGATGAACAGGACATTCAAAGCCATGGACTTGTTCATAGAATTTAGTGACATTAGACCCTGTTTCTTGACTCCCAATGAATGATTTCCTTAACAAATCCCAATCATCTGAAACTAAAATTTAAATTTCCAGCAGTCTTCAGTATCTCCAAGGAAGTTTAAATGCAATCTACACAGATTGCTGGGTAGAGGATCTTTATTCAACCCCCTGAAAGCCAAGAGCCTACCTGTTCTGGTTGAATATTAAAGCCTTCTCAGCATGCGTCAACAATGAGGGCAGATGTTGCTGCCAATATTTTTAGACAGAATTCAGAGACCTGCTAAGAATTCTGAGCAGCTGAGCATTTCACTCTCCATATAGGCTATTAGTCATCCCACAGACATATCTTTAAATGCTCTAGTATGAAGTTTGTTCATCTAGATCGTGCAATTCCAACATCAGCTGTTTGTGGATGGTTATTTAGTAATTGTGATTTAAAGAAGTGCAGTGGGGTCCATTTAGAGTGGACCAACTTATTTATAGACAGGAAGCCCAGAATTACTGTCATGCTTTGGGAAAATTATGGTTCTACTTATAATGACTTCTTACTTTCCATTACATTTGGCGAGGGGGAAATAGCAACTGTACATTTTTAACTTGGTTTTTTTGATTTGCCCTGTAGGACTGCAGTGATTAGCATAAAATGTTCAATGGCATATAGATGCTTAGCACTTAGGAGATGTTCAATGGCAGAGGAGAGATATATTTTCAGTAAGTATTTGTTGACTGACCAACTGAGTGAATGAAATCAGCTGAACCAAACTTTTAAATTGTGTTTCAGAATGTGTGGAGTATAGTTTGAAGCTGATGCCTATGATCCTATTATCCTTTTGTGCAAAAAAAGAAGCAAGATATATTCTAGAAAGATTCCTGGGAAGATGTTGGTTTACTAACCTTGAAAACTATTTACTTTACTTCTCTAATTTCTTCTTTAGAAAAATGAAGGGTTTGACCTCAGTAGGAACTAATGTCCCTATTACCTCTACAATCTATGATCCAAATTCTGGTTTGGCTGATGCCAAAAGACATGACATGATTGGGTCCTGTAACATTTTCCTGACCTTGAGTTATTTTGTTTCACATTTGAAGCATTGCCATTCATTCAGAATTTCTTTATGAAAATGAAATCTTTTTTTAATGGTTTGGTATGTTATTTGAATGCTTTTTTTCTGTGTAAGTATTGCACCATTTATATTTCTTTCTTGTCCTGAGTCATTCTGATTCTGGGCTTACCCAATCGAACTGGGCTTCTCCTGAGAGGCAGAAACTATACTTTATTCGTCGTTGTGTCCTGTAAGCTCCTAGCACGATGCCATGCACAACGGAATCCCTTCTTTACAGTACATCCCAGTGTTATCTGTTCAAGTCATCCTGGAATAATGGTTCCACCCTAATTTGTGGGCTTAATAAAATGCAGCTGCTGCAACAGCCAACCCAGTTCATCTCTCCCTCCTTCTAGCCCACCAAGCTGCCTTTTGAGTCCTCAAAAATGCTAAGCTTGTTGTGGCTCTTGGGACTAGGTCCTGTCTGGCATGCTTTCTCCTGAGGTCCCCAATCTGGTTCTCCCGGAAGCCCCCATCCCAGGAAGAAATTTCCTGGTCACATCCTCCAAGTCACCTATTTGCAAATATTGCCTCTTCCTTAGAACACCCTGACCTGAAATGATCACAGATTTTAAACTTGTTTTGTCTTTTCCACTAGAATATAAGACCCACAGGGTATGTCTTATTTTTCCCTCCATAGCCAGCAGCTGGAACAGTGCTTGGCATGTGACAGGTGCTTTTTAAATATTAGTGGAACAACGTAAGTGTCCTCTCCCTCCTTTACTGCCAGCTCCTTATCATCTGTCACCCCTCCCCACTAGGACTTCCCCACTTTACCCCCTTTGCTTCTGCCACACACTGACCGTCACTCAGCACTTTTATGAAATATCATTTGCCACACTTTCTTACTGCTACCTTTGGCTTGATCAACCAGAAAATGCCTTATATCTATCCCATTTTATGCCTAAAAATAGGAATTGCAATCTGTAAACAAGTAAAGGTTTTGTCAGGGAACAGAGAAAAATTCTCTGAAATTTTAATGTGATGTTATTGCTAGACATTACATGATTATAATAATGGGAATGGAGTGGAAGGCATACCGGAAACTTGCCAGTTTATGGAATAAGAGCATGCTAATAATAATTGTTATTATAAGACTTCATTAGCACTGATACTATCTTGGGTTCTATATATAGAAGGAAGAAAAATAAATAGCTCATCATAAGGCAAGGCAAATAAACTAATATTTAAAAAATAACTACAATCGGATGACATAAAAGAATATTTCGTGTGTATTATCAGAGCTGCTTTTGGTACAGGGAGAGCCTGAGCCCTCCCAGAGCAGTCACCTACCAAAAACCCCACTAAAAACTTAGAGGCAGAGGATAAACGGAAGCAGTTTCAGACACACTCTTGCCCTGGCTCCAAACTATTCCTTAGGTGCTGTGGTAGCCATTGGCCTGTTGCTATTGGTCTTTCCCGCCCTGGACTGAACATGCATTTCTCAGGTTCCTTTGCCTACTGGTATCCAGCTAGACTGTGCCAGTGGGAAGTCCTGGCAAGACCAGAGGGAAGAGGGAAACACCTGAGTGTCTCCCCAGCTCTCTCCTTGGGGTTGTGTCCCCAGCAGTGGCTGCAAGCCCTTTCTGGTCCAGCTTTCTCGAGGCGCTGACTCTGGTTACACCACTTCTTCCCGGCCCTAGAGATGAGAGCAACTTTCTGTGTTATTACCTCCTCTTTTCCCTTTTGTTCTAAGGTTATTAGTCTATTTGTTTCCTAACATAAACTTCCCTATATTGGAAGATGAGGGGTGAATTCTCTTATTCCGTGTAGGTCCTGACTGTTATAATAGCCAAGTAGTGATGGGTGTGGGAATTATTTTTTGTCTAAATTTCTGAACTTACCATCTTTAAAAGGGCTTAGCAAAGAGAAAAGCCACTTCCACCAGCTTGGACCATATTCTTTCCAGGCACTTTATGCAGTGCTTAATCTCCATTGAAAAAAGTAATTGAAGTTTAAGAATGTTGGATAATTCATACATAATAATAATGCATGATTTAAATACAATAATGGGAACTTTCATTTTTAAAAGACCCATTTAAGTATATAATTAATAAAGGAATGAGGAAGGGCAAAAGAAGTTTCTCAGCACAAAGCAATTTGTGGAGAACACAAACAAAAATAGCTTTCTTGGAAACCAAGAATGTTTGCCTATTCAAAGGCATGGACATCTCGAAACTCATTTTATTGATTCTTGAAAACAAACGGAATTCAAAGTTAAATGACATTGAACAAAACATTTCAGACAGTTATTTAACCTCACACAATTTGTGGGGAAGGTAGGCAGGAAGGGATTCAAAGTCTTTGCTAATGATCTCAAGTCAAAAGAGGCCCTCGTGATCCTGAAAAATAGGGCTGTGTGTTCCCATGGGGGGGGCGCAAGCGACAATGATGGGAGGAGGCGAACCAATATTATTGGAAGACTGGAAACAAATTAAGCAACACATTATTTTAAAAGCTTAATTCATCTGAACGGAACACCAAACTACAGAGACCTGTATATTTTCATGAAGACACAGTAGCGTGGGGAGATGTCACTTACTATGGTAGTCTCTCATTTTCAGACTATTGCTTTCAAGAGACATGATTGGAATAAATGTCTCCAATGGAAATTTCTATGAAAAAGAGTTTAACCCATAAATTTGCTTTCGTATTTATTCTCCTTCTAACCTTCTCCACTTCAGACTTCATTCCTTACCTGGTTTCTGTACTCTGACTCTTGAAACACATGGAAACACCCTCTTTCTATGACTTTTTTTCTTTTCTGACTGATTATTATATTCTTCTGATCTAAAAGCTTGTCACTAAGAAGGACCAGAGCCTGAGGAATATGTGACTGTTAATCATTCAAAATGTTGCTTATTCTGGGAAGAGAGTTACAGGTATGAAATATGTAAAAAAGCATTGATTTTAATTCTAGCACCAACATTTATTTACTTCTTTGGGTGGCATTAGACAAATCACTTCCATACACCTCAATTTACTTCACACTTAAAAGAAAGGGAATACAAACAGTACTGCATTGTTTGTACTGCATAGTTTTCAGGTAACAGACTCGACTGATGATTTTAAGGTGAAATTAAATTTTTAAAGGATATGAGGTAGCTCAGGGAATCAGTAAGAGCAATGAAGTCTCTGGATCAATTCTAGAACTTTAGGAACAATGAATAATGCTTGGCCTTTGGGGGAACAGGATGGCAGCTATGCTGATCAGTGTACCACCAACACAGCAGGAAGAAATGGATGGATGAGGAAGCTATCAAGTCAGCTGCCTCCTGAGCCAATGTTGACAAGAACTCTACCAAATTCACTGCCAACCATTTTTGCTTCTACCATGCCAGAAAAACGAATGTCCTTCCCTACCCATGCAGAAACTTCAGTCGCAGGTCACTCCGTTGTTGCCTAGGTAAATCAGTTAGGCTGGTTTTTATGACACATCAACACCCAAGCGGCAAAGGCATCTGGGAGAAACAAGTGTTTGTGTCCTCTTGGGAAGAGGCAGCTCATATAGGGAATTACTGAAGCCACAGATATCCACTGCCAGCACTATTAGACATAAATGGGGGTAAAGAGCACTTGAGGCAATGAACACAAACTATTTTGTAGGTGTCCAGCCCACATTGTAGTCTAAAAATAAGATGGATTTTTAAAAATAGTTTTTACACTTTTTTTAAAAAGAAAAGATTTATTGGGCCTGCCCTGGTGGCGCAGTGGGTTAAGCAATACACTATGAAGCAAACCACAGCCACTGTAGCATGCATGAGTTTGATACCTGCCGCCGGCCAGGGAGGGGACCCACTTGGCATAGCAGACCTCTCCTGCCTCGCCCACTGCTCCCCTCGGCAGTGTGCTTCCGTTGATCTGCCTGTTCTGCTCCCGCTCTCTGTGGTGAATCCTCTCACCCCACCCCCCACGCCTCGGACCTGTACCCCAGTGTTTGTGTGCATGAATAAATAAATCTTTTAAAAAAAAAAAGAATGGCACATATTTAAAAAAAAAAAGAATATATAGGTAAGGTGATAGATTTAATATACTCCTCACTCCAGGAGTATTTTGAGTTCTGACTGTATGCCCATTTGGGTCCTCTGACGGATTTTTCCCTTCTTAAAGAAAAACAAGAGAGGGGATTTGGAAACAGCGAGAGGGTTGAGGTAAAGGGAGCAGAAAATGTCTGTAAATCTCCTGAATTATTTCCAAAGTTTCCAAAGCATATTTTTTTCTATAGTTCTCATCAGACTCTCCCTAACTCATTGTGGAGTCATCTCCACTGACTCCGCAATGTTAAAGTCAGTAGAGCATTATGGATGCTCAGAATCCTACCTCTCTGAAGTCTGAAGTCTCATTTTTAGTCTAATTCCCTCATTTCTTTTTTTTTTAAAGTTTTATTTATTTATTCCTACAAGCACTAGGTACAGACCAGAGGTGTGGGGAGGTGAGAGGATCCACCAGAGACAAAGTGGAGAACAAGCAGGCAGATCGACCGAAACACTGCTAAGGGGAGCAGCGGGAGAGGCAGGCGAGGTCTGCTGCGCCATGTGGGTCCCCTTCTTGGCCAGGGACTGAATTCGCACTTCACAGTGTGGAGCTGAACCCGCTGCACCACCAGGGAGGCCCAAAATAAGATGGATTTTATTCATAGTTGTTATAGGATGCTGGGTATGACCCACACACCCGAACTAAGGATCAGATAATCCTCTGTCAGGGAAAATTAGCTCAGGCACTAGGCATTTCATATGAATAGCCTAATACTCACTTTTAAAAGATCAAGAACAAGATCTCAACCTGGGTATTTGGAGAACACAAGTGGAGATAGGGGGTTAAGGATTTGGAAAGCAGGTTCAAGGATTCTGCAGATTCATGTGAACAGACAGACGGGAACCCTGGGGGGCAGAAATTTGATTGAACAGACATGAGAGAAATCATGAGAGATTTAATTGTAAAGAAAATCCTGCTTATCAAAGAATTCTTGGCATTGTGACTGTTTTTGAATGTTTACTTTGAGATGAAGATATTTATGATTGCTTCTACTTTGGTTAAATGGTACTTATGTAAAGAGGGTATTATTTTTTAATGGCATTTGTTGAAATGTACAACATAGAATATGTACTAAAGAAACTTAGGAACCTTACATCACCTTTCTGCCTTGTCCAAACTCTATTTACAATTGCATACCATTGTATAATAGAGAAATGTTATTTTTTCACCATCAAATCAGGCAAGTGGTGGTTTGCATGAAAGGTTGGATGTTACACATCCATTTTTTAGCTCCTAGAAGATGTGCTTATATCCTGTTTCGCTTTAGCAGATGAGGCACCTTCAGTTTAAAATGCAGATGTTCTTGGTTACAGTTGCTATGTGAAGCGTTATGAGACAGAAATTACTGTCATAATTAATAATAGGTAAAGGTTTTACCTTTGATGTGCTGCATTCTACATTTGATTGAGTCTTTTTGATTGTATTTATTGTACATCTCTATCATCCCATTGGTTTTCTTGCTGTTTTTGTGCTTAGCTTGATGTCTGTTTCTATTTAGTCAAGGCTATTAATGCTTTTCAGACATATTTTCAACTGCTCTGTAAATCCATATGGTTTAAGTTTAAAAGGAGATTTACACTATTACACTCCTGGATATTAAAACTCACTTGTGTTTTTCTTCATTTTGCTGTCCTTAGAAGATGTTATGATTTATTAAGAAGGTACATATCATTTTGCACCCATAGTAGCCAAAATGAAAGACAATTCAGAGATTAGGTTTTGTCAAAGCCAAAAATGTTAGTAAAAATAAAGATCCCAAATATGTGTAAAGTCTTTACAACTTACAGAGCCCATTCTCATACACCAGGGAGGAATTTAATGTAAACGATGACTGGTGTGGACAGTGAGTGCATGCTTTTACTTGCCTGGTATCTTTTCCTCTTTCTTTGGGAAGAGCACCCTAATTTTTCTTGGGAAACTGTTTCCTCTCCACCAGAATACAATACTGGTGAGATCAAGGGGACATGGTACCTGCTGGCAGATGGGTGCATCATGAAAGCACCCCCTCTTCTGAGATGTTGCTATTAAGTGCAATCCCTCAAAGACCAAAGCAGCTGCAGGCCACTCACTGTGACCAGCTGCCCCTGCAGAGTGCTTGTTCATTTTGCCACCTAGCTTTCTTTCTTCAGTGGTTCTGCACTGAGCGCTTTTCAAAACTTGAGTTTGAGTCTTTCTTCCAATTGTAAGAGCCATCTGCCACACCTCTAGTAACATCACACATTCTTTTTTCTTAGGCTCTTTTGTTTGAGACCAAAGAACCCTGATACAAAAATTAGAATGTGGAGTAGGGGATAACTGATGCCAACTGGAAATGTGTAATATTTGGAATTAGTAATTCAACAAAAAACACCACAGCACAATGTCAAATAGTTGGATATCAGCACCCTATGCCCACTGGAAACCAAAATCTGGATACATGTCTCAGTTTCACACAACCATTTAAAAGGCACCAGGAATTCTGGGACTGGAGAACAGCTAGTATTTGTTTATCTTTAAGGTGAGAGGTCACACACTGAGATAAGGAAATTCTTGCCTTGCAGCACCAAATGAAATTCAGAGACTATCCTGACCATGCTGGAGAGAATCTCTTGCTTCACAGAAATAAGGGCTAAAATCAAGGATAATAAAAAAAAAAAAAAACAACTCACTGCAAGCCACAGGCTGCTGAATTATAATGACAGTTGCACTCATAGTTATGTAGGGGTCTCGCCTCTGACAGTAGGCATGGTGATATCTGGAGAGAATTTAGGGTGCCTGCTATTCCTGAACCCACCAACGGCCTCTGCAAAGCTGCCATGAAATACCCTTACTTCTTCCACTGCCATCAGAAGCAGAGAGTTCCCTACAGGAAGACACTAACAGTTGCCTCCTCTACTCCAGCCCCAGCCCTGCAGTTGTTACAGGTCAGGATCCAGAGTCTGACTGCAGACTACGATGGGACTGGAACAAGGAAAAGAGTTGCATAAGTTTGTTGATGCACATTGTACAAATCTGTGGTTTATTTAGAGTTAGAGGAAGTCTCTACTGTAGTCCTTTGCACAAAGTTAACATCCTAGAAAGAGCCAAGGGATTTCTTCATGTGATCCTTCTATGCTTCAGGACTTCCTGAATAAAAGAACCTCCGGGTCCCCTTAAGGATGTAGGTGGGGAATCAAATCAAATCAAATCTATACATAGATAGATTTTGAAGGTGCTTGATCAAAAACATGGCTTGCTCGGATTCTTTAATAGGAATGTGTCTTCAGCATATTTACCTGAAATGTGCGAGCTTAGATCACCAGCAGTGGTTCTAAAGGCACTCTAGGTCAGTTACTACAACACAGAGTGAATGAGTTCTTCAGTGAACTGCATGAGAAGGCCAGCAATCCTATGACATAATGTGGAACAATGGATCTCAAAGTGGGGTTTTCAGACAGGCAGAACATTGGGGACTTGGCTGTTGGTTCCACCCCAGATGCTGAATGGGTAGGGCACAATAAGGTGTCTTGACAAGCCACCTAGGAGATTCTGGTGCATATTCAGTGTAAGAATCACAAATTCAGGGAGTGAGTTTAAAGACAAAGGGGCCTGAAAGGCTGCCTTGTTTCTATCAGGTGCTTTCTGCTCACTTATAACTGACCTATGTCCTTTTAGGGGATCCAAGATACTCTCATTCAGGAAGGCCTGAATCATAGAAAGATACACAAAAAAAGACTCTTTTTTTCAAGGATGCTGGCTTTGTGGACAGGACTACAGTAGAAACTTCCTCTAATTTTGGTGGACATGATTTCACAGTGGCAGAGACCAGGTGTCAACCACAACTGACACAAGGTGATTACTGATGGACAACCAAATTCTGGAGGTTACTCTGACCCACAGATCTCTCTGGCTGCGCTCACTTAAACAGGGGCTTGTGTGGATTAAAATTTGTAAGCAATCACCCTTAATTCTGTATTGATATTTAACAAAGTCTCCAGGTCTGGTGACTTGAAGTTCAAGCTGAGCCCTCACTCTAGATATCCTCAGCCACTCAGCAGATTTCAAACTCAAGTAAGTTATACAGCCAGAGTACCAAGGATGAGCAAAAGGTGGAGGACAAGTCTGGAAGAGAAAGTCTGCTGTTACATTATTAGTACATATCAGACTTTTGGCGTAACCTTTCCAGGAAGGGGCCGGTATACATTTATCAAGATAACAAATAGAACCAGGGCCTCCCCTAGTGGCGCAGTGGGTTAAGCAACGCACTACGAAGCAGGTCGCAGCCACTGCAGCAGGAGTTCGATCCCTGCTGCCGGCCAGGGGGGGGACCCACATGGTGTGGCAGACCTCTCCTGCTGTGCCCGCTGCTCCCCTCA
>JAGFMF010011681.1:4017889-4138649 GCA_019455555.1 Galemys pyrenaicus | reverse complement strand
CCCCGCTCTCTGTGGTGAATCCTCTCACCCCCCCCACACCTCTGGCCTGTGCCCCAGTGCTTGTATGCATAAATAAATAAATCTTTAAAAAAAAAAAAACAAATAGAACCAAGTATGTGAAGTATTTAGTATAGTTTCTGGCACACAGTAGGCTCTCCAAAAATGGTAACGTAGCAACAGCAGCAGCAGTAATACTAGTAGTTGCCATCATAGTACTAGTTATTCTTAGATAGGTATAAATACCAAAATTGGCAAAGCTGTACTGTAGCCATGCATTCTGGTTTTCAATTATATTCATTACTTGTATATTCTTATTCATCTTTTTTACTGGTTCTATGTTTAATTTAACATCTTTTTCTGAGAAAGCAAGGCCTGAACACTTATTTGTCCTTGCACCATGGGGTCTTGCCTGCTCTTGGCACAGATTGACCCTGTCTGTGCCCAGTGACATTAGAACATCATTTGCAAATTAATTCCATATATTTTTTATACTCAGCTACATCTTCTGCATGCTCTTAGCATTCAGACTTCATGTATCCTTGGGTCTATGTTTGCATTATTTGTTCACCCCTAGAGAAGAAAGCCAAAGAAAGATTAATTCATAAAAAATGAATGGTTGTTGAAACTCTTCAAAGCCTTGATTTACTGCATAATTAGTAGACAACATTAGAAAACAGAATATCTTTCTGCCTGTGAATTAAGTAAATTGATTAATTCATTAATTACGTATGATAACTCCATAGATAGCATAATTGTATCGCTGGTTAACAAAACACAGCAAAAGAATCAAGCATGTTTTCAACATGGTCAAAAATTTAATTTACAATATTGGGTTCCTCTCTTAGAATTTTAATGAAAGAACTCAGGAAAGGCATATATAGTCCAAGAGCATTTCTGGAAAGAGGGTAGTATTGCTTACAAAGCATGCCACATTTAGGAACAATCTTTTTTTTTGTCTCCCAGGATTTTATCTGAACTAAAAATTACTCATTATCCATCCATACATTCATTTACCAAATATTACTGAACATTATCTATGTTTCATGCACTCTGTAAGCACTGGTGGAACAGCAGTGAACAAATTAGACAAAATCCCTCTCTTCATGGAGTATGTATTTGAGAACTGTTCTGTTTATTATGGTAGCCACTAGCCACATGTGCTTATTTACATTTACATTTAAATTAATTAAGATTAAAAATTTAGTTTCTTAGACTCAGTAGTCAAATTTCATGTGACTAATAACCGTATGTGCTAGTAATTATCATATGGGGGTAGCCCAGAAGGGCCTTTTCAATATTGCAGAAAATTCTTGCAGGCAATGTTATTCTAGAGGGTGGAGACATAGAACAAACAAAAAATAATTAAATAAAGAAGGCGCTTTTAGATGGTAATAAAATTGCTGAAGGAATTAAACAGAGAAGATGAGATAGAGCCCGTTTAGAGATTGGATGGTCTCTTTTTATAAGGTGATTGGGATAGAGATCTCTGAAGAGAATTCATTTTAGAGAAAACTTAAAGGATTCAACTCTGTGAAAAGCTGTTAAAGCAAAAGGATCCACATGTGCATAGGCCCCGAGGCTTGAAAGACCCAATTGTGCATGAAAATTGTGAGAGAGGTGAGTAGGGAAGGAAGTCATGATGAAGGGTAGAGTTTTATGCTAAGATCCATGGGAAATCACTAAAGAATTTAAAGAAAATGACATATCTCAATGAATGTTTTAAAACGTAGAAAAGAAAGAACAGATTGATGGGGGCAAGTGGGAAAGATAAGATTCCTGTTAAAAGGTAAGATATTAAGATAAATGGACCTAGAATTGTGAAACTGCAATTGGGATGAAATTGAATATAATCTGAAAAAGTGACTGGACATGCTGATGGATTGGATGTTGAGAGTGAAGAAAAGGGAGGAATCAAAAATAACTGCTGAATTTCTGCACCGAGCAGCTGAGTAGGATAATGGTATCATCTCCAAGACTTGGAAGATGACTGATGGCAAAGTTTGAGTTTAATGAACATGATTTGTCATTTGGTTATGGTAAGTTTATATTTTGAACCATAGATAGTTGGACAGGTAAATCTGAAGCCTGCAAAAAGGTCATATGTATGAATTTGAAATACTCATCAGGGCCTTCCTGGTGGTGCAGTGGGTTGAGCACCGCACTGTGAAGCATCCGCAGCATAGCAGCACGAGTTCGATCCCTGGCCAGGGAGGGGACACACATGGTGTAGCAGACCCCTCCTGCCTCACCCGCTGCTCCCCTCAACAGTGTGTTTCAGTCGATCTGCCTGTTCTGCTCCCCATTCTGTCTCTGGTGAATCCTCTCACCTCCTTTGACTCTGCTCTATACCCCAGCTTTGTATGCATAAATAAATGAAATCTTTAAAAAAATAAAATAATGAAATACTCATCAAATAAGTGGTCTTTAATTATCTAAAACTGGATGAAATCTTAAAAAATGAATGGAGGCAGAGAAAAAATAAAAGAGCCAAAGACCAAGCCCTGGGGCACTGAATATTTTGTAGTGGATGGGAGAGGGGCCTGAGAAAGAGCAGCAAAGAAGGCAGGAAGAAAACCAGGAGAAATGGCGGCATGGAAGCAAATTAAGGACTAGAGCAAAGTTTTGAGAAATCTATCTGTGGGAGGTCTTTGGAGACCTTTTCAAGATTAGTGGGGACATAAACCAGAAGGGAATAGTTGGAAACATAAAGAAGGAGAGAAGAAACGGAGACAGCTGAGTGCAGGGTCTTCACAATGGGATGGGGTCACAAGAGAGGTCTTTTTTAGAATGGGCAAGAGTGGAGCAGGCTTGCAGGCTTATAACACTGATACAATAGCAACAGAAGAAATGATGCAACTAGGAAGAGGAAGGGAAGCCTTTAATAGACCAAAACAAGGGGGTCACAGGGCATAAATGGAAAGGGTTGTTGTATTCAACAAGAAGGAAAAGTAGAAAATGAGGATCCAGAGGCAGGAAGAATCACGTGGCTGGTTTGGAAGGTAAAAATGTTCCAGTAATGCTGTTTGTAGCTACACAACTTCACAAATTGAAAGAACTCTGGAAATCATAGTTATAAGATGCAATAGAGTAAATGAGTCTATTTTCATCACCTTAGGTTCTGGGAAGGAAACATTTCAGGTCCTCTGGAGTCATTGCCTGAAATCTGTATTGCTCAGAGCTTCTGCACTAGACCTGATGTCAAATCTTGACTCCATTAGTTGTAAGGTATGTGACTCTGAACAAGTTATTTAAATTCTTTCAGCCTCTGCCTCTTCATCTGTAAAATGGCAATCACCACACACTTAGCCCATGAAGGTTCTGGATAATATATACAAAGCATATATACATATAAAGTACTTTTGCAAAGACAAGCAAAGGAAACATAAAAGCAGCAATCAGAGATTGCAATCAAGATTTGAAGAACATGAGGGGCACAATATTGTGAATGTCAAGGAAGGAGAATTGCAAGAATGGGAAGTGGACGCACAGACACACATGATACCTACCGACAGACAGACGGCTACGGAGAGGGAGAGCCAGGCTGAGCGCAGGCACTGGATTTGCTCATGAAAACGTCACGGGTGACCTTCAACATTATGATTTCGTTGAAAGGCCGGGACCAAAATCAGAACATATGGGCTTTGGCTATAAGAGAGCAGTGAGGAATCAAAGTCAGATACTGTGGAGTACTTTTTCAAAACTTTCATTGGTTAAGTAAGGAAAAATAGATGCAAAGAATACAAGATCAGAGACGGAACGAATGAAGGTCCTCCATTAGTATGAAGGAAATGGAGTTACGCTGTAGGCAGATGGGAATGATTTACACCCAGGGAGAGGAGATGAAAGGGAGAGCAAAGTACCTCCAGGGCTACATGGAGTTAGAACTTTGGGAAGGCAGATAAATGTTAAGTTCTGAAAGATAAAAGGGAAGTAGGGGATTGGAGCTAAAGGGACCAGGTGATTGGGTGGTTTGACCTCTAAGTAAGGGAGGAACAGCGAAGTGAACGCTAAATGCAAGTCAGTCACCAGGAACCTGAGAAATTGAGAGATGGAATGTACAGGTTTAATAGTATCAGGTTTGGGAAGACTAGAAATCTTCAAAATCGGGATTTAAATGCCTGGGTTTCAATGTGGATGTAATTGTCTTCCAACCTATCGAGCGTCACCCTCGCTGACTTCCAAGAAAAGGAAACACCAGTGTGTAGTTCTTTTTCTCCTTTTCTATGTTCTCAAACAGGGCACAGTACACCAGGTTTGTTCTCTCCTTTTATAATGCTATTAAGTTTCTGATCCTTAAATTGAAATCTTTCCTGGGTCACTGTGTCACTGACTCAGAGTAACTCAGAGATGTCATTGGGTTTTCCTAAACTCTCAAGTCACAAATGTGCAGATATTTCTAGGCTATTCAGGCTAACCAAATGTACCATCTGTGACATGTAGTCACTTAACTGTTAGAAGAAAACCTTAGACAACTGCTTCTATGAAGACCTTACAGGATGCAGTAAAAAAATCAACGATTAACGAATTCACAGATTGATGTAACAGGTGCTCATACTGGAAGGAAGTGTCCATCAGAGTTCTCTCTCTCATTCTCTCTTTCTCTCGCACTCTTTTTTTCCTATCTTCCTCCCTCACACCCATTGCCTTTACCCCACAGAAGACTTGACCTGTACAATGAAAATGGTCAGCCATAAAACAAGTTGTGACCATCACAGTCTCCAATCGCGCACACCACTTCATTAATTAGCTGGCACTCCCTAAACCTCCAGGTTGTAAAAAGAATCTATTTATGAAATATCTGGCTATGGTGTATAATAAACAATGCCAGAGTGAACTAAAAACAGACTAATTTAATAAGCAATTCCTTTCCCCTACACTGTTTAAATTTACATAATCAACTGGCTATAATATTTAGCATACTTTTAATGTTTCTCATTTGTTTACACTACAATTCTGTGCTTCAGACTTCTCCATTCACCAAAATATTGATTGGCCTACAAAGGGTATGAAACAGCAAATATTCCACTGGTAATCATTATGTGAATGTGAAGGAAGTGAGAGGTGGATCTAGTGTATTTTTCTTGTTAATTACAAACCTAATATTCTATTAAAATGTATGAGAAGACAAAATCTCAACAAACTCTTCAAAGCTCTTCCTAGCAGATAAAGTATTCTACCAAAGTATTAATATTAGCATCATTAAAATAGTTTTATCAAGTGCACATTTATTTACAGAATGGAAACAATAGCAGCCTGAAGGCGAGAAATGCCCTGGAGTATTGTGGCATGAAAACTGACAGCAGTTTTAGAGGCACAAAAAGTCTTATTTTGGCTTCACAACTAAAAGCCACAGTAAATAGATGTAATAGAGTAAATGAGTATTTTTCATCACCTTGGGTTTGGAGAAGAAAACATGGGAGAGTTATATCGATAAGGAAAGGACTCAGATATTAAAATACATTAACTTTACTTTAATTGGTTTAAACAGATCTAGAGCTTTTGAAATGTGCATGATGTTATCTCTGCATTAGTGGACAAACTAGATCTATTTTAGATTGCAAAACTCCATCTCTGTATCTCCCATCTGGTAGGAGAGGAAAATCTCTGTTTCTTAGTCTTAAAAAACCAAAACAACACAGGGAACCATATACATTTATTTGCTCTGGCTAAATAATTTGCTTTATCCTTTCCTCAAAATCTCTTCTGGTAGCATCAGTTCCTTATTTTCCTGTAGCTCAGAAAGTGATGATCAGGGGGAAATAACAGATAATACTGAAAGAGAAAGCTGATGAGGGGAGGGGGTTTCTGTCAGCAGCGAGTTCTGGGGTTTTTACCAAAATGGCGTGATATGGTCTCTCAAGGGGGAAAAGTTCAATAAAATGCAAAGTCATAGTTTCTTCTACATACCAGAAAAACAGAATGCTTACATCAACTCTCAACTCCTCCTAATGTTCAACCTAATGGTTTCCTTCCTCAGGTTCTTTCTCTCTGTTCTTCCCTTTGTTTCTGCAGCATGCTTTTAAAAAGTCACAGAAGGACAAACTCACTGGACAGACTCCTTGGACATCAGGCCCAAACTCCCCTGTAAAGATGAGGAAACTGAAGCTCGCCGAGCAGAAGGAGAACGTAATTTATCAATGATATGCTGATACAAAGTCCACTTTAGAGGTTCTATTTTTAAAAATATTCATAAAGTGTTGAAGAGGAAGAAGAAAGAAAGAAGTAAATTTTCCATTTCGGTTAACTACTTTTGGATATGGACTTTTTGAGAATTGGGGTCAAAAACCTGCAATGACTCCCTATTCTGAGATGAGAATATTGTGAAGGATTTAAGATGCTTCTCTGGCAGTAGAATTAGATGATGACACTTCCTCTTTGTTTTTTGCTTCATACAAAATATTTTCTTCTGGAGTCCCTGCAGCTAGGGGTTCTGCTTTCAATCTTGGGTTCACTGAGTATCAGTTGAGGCTGTAAAAAGAATGTTAGAGACATGTGCCGATTCTCAAGAAGGTCATGTCCAAGATGATGAAGAAATATGCCGCTGCCACTGTTGGTGCATTGCTCCACATGCAAGAGCCAGCGAACCAAAGAATCTACGTTCCAAGAGGGTGAGAGCCAAAATCTGTGTGTCTTTAATAATCCTAAAACAAATGCCATTGAATGGACTGCTTTAAGTGCTTTGTTTATTTTAGGGAACTATGTCCAAAAGAAGCCTTCCCATGTGAGGTCATGGAAAGCCCTTTATAAAGTGATATTAATTATATGCTGAAAGTTAGAAGTATCATTGAACAAGAGTACCACTGGATAAAATTCCAATATACCATCTCACCGATTACTAATTTAGGCTAGTTCTGATCCTAGATATCCAGCTGAAAAGTGGAATTACTTAGCAATTATTTAGCTGAGCATAAATATTTAGAGACAGTTTTTGCTAACAAATCTTGCCTCTAGGAGCCAGGCCCATAACAATATTCTTGGCACTGGCTTCCCACTGATAAATCAAGCATCTAACTTCACACCTTCTCTATTTCATTTTTACTATTTTGTTGTGATTCCACTATTCTTTTAATTCCTGGTCTCTTTTGCACTATTTCATGACATGAAAAGCTGGCTGACCCAGCCAGCCTGTACAGAGTTTGAAAAACTTCCCAAGAAAAACAGGTTGGGTTCTTTGGAGTGTTCTGTTAGGGTTCACAAATGTTTAACCAGATTCGGGGTCTTACTTTCATGAAATGTGCTTGCCTTCACCTCTCCTCTCTTCCCTTAATCTCTGGGTGCACTGGTGTGCACAAATCTGTACCCATGATCTAGGACTGAATGGCTATGAAAAATGCGAGGGTATCTCTCAATCAGCATGGCACCCTGTTTCCAACACCCAGACATTTATGAGTATAAAATCAAGTATCCAAAAATCATCAGAGCCTCCCTGGTGGCGCAATCGATTGAGTACCGCATTGTGAAGCATCCGCGGCACAGCAGCGCGAGTTCGATCCCCGGCCAGGGAGGGTACACACATGGCGCAGCAGACCTCTCCTGTCTTACCCGCTGCTCCCCTCAGCGGTGTGTTTAGCTGATCTGCCTGTTCTGCTCCCCACTTTGTCTCTAGTGCATCTTGTCACCTCCTGCAACTCTGGCCTGTAGCCCAGCTCTTGGATGCATAAATAAATAATAAATCTTTAAAAGAAAGCAAACAAAAATCATCAGGCAACTATAGATCAGAGACATTCTGTAGGGGAGGAAGAAGAAGATTCAGGACAGGAGTGGGAAAAGTACAAGGGACTATGGCGGTGGTGTATGGGTGAATTGGTGGTGGGAATTTCATGGGAAAATCATACATTGTGCAAATACAAAGGATGATGTAATAAGTATATATTAAAAAATCAAATCAAATATCCAAAGCAATTATGCCCCCTTTACTGATGTGAGGTGGACTTTCCTTTGTCATTTGTAAGCACTATGATTCCTGAAAACTTTTATCCTTTGAAAAATACATTCATTGCCTCTTAGAAGAGTTCACTGATTTTTCCAACTCTCTTTTTTTTTTTTGCTGAAATTTCACTGGGAGCGTCACTGACAGCAGCTCTCCAGCTGAGTTCTCTATATATGGTAAATAAATCATGTGAACAACAGTCCCCAATTTCACATTAATTGTTTGAAAATCTCCACAACATCAAACATTTTGTTAAAAGTCTAGAAAAAAATAAGTGTAGCTCTTTTGTTGTCATTGTCGTTGTTTTGCTTCAGAGTGATTTGTTCTAAATACAGCTTAACAGGCAGATGACTGGTTTGTGACTAGAGGATCTTTTCTGAGATGAAAAAGCAATACAAATGCTCCCCAAAAGGATGCCAACCAGGCACAAAGCAACACGGGGACCATGGAATGGGTGCACCTGGGGAAATCCTTATCACAAATTGGATTGACAGGGAGTGCTTGCTTCCTTCCCCAGCACACGTGCCTCTGAAAAGCTGAAAGGGAATCACAGCGCTTTAGGAATGAGGTCTGGGAATTGCCTATATATGAGAGTTTCAAATTGCTCAGGCATTAAGAGAATAAGAACATGCAATGCAAATATTGCAGGAATAAAGGGGGAGAAGATATGGCACAAAACTCATAATTGTGAAGAAATGGAAGCAGAATCTGGAGCCTTCCATCTACAACTGGATTTGGGGATAGGGCTTGTTTCTCGTGAAGGGCACACCACTCTCATCCCCCGCCCCGTCACAGCTCACTTATGCACACCATGCCTGAGTAGAAAAGAAAGTCGGGGAATTTGCAGAATTGGGTGGCACAAGGAAGAGGAAATTCTATTTAGACCCTTGTTGATCGAGGGCTTTCTAACTTGTGAAAAAAAATTGCCAGACTGAAAAGAGAATTAAAATCCAAGCTATATTTGGCTGTAAGAGTCACTCCAAGGGTAAGAAATTAAGGTTTTCATTTTCTATGTGATTCTCCTTTGCTCTTCTAGAAATTTAAGATGCCAATGCCTCTATCACCTGAAAGTCTTAAATGGCCTGGAGATAAGACAATAAAGTCTACTCACAACTCACCCAAAAATGTGGTCAGATTTCTTTAGCGTTCTATGTTACTTTTCCACTTCAAACTGCCTTGGCAAGAGAGATTATGGTGGATTATAAGTATGGTCTCATTTTTACAAGATAAATTTTGAAATCCCTGTATAAAGGGGTTTCTAGCCAGTGAATCATGCCCCTCCCCAAATAAAGAAACCATTTTATAGTTACCCCGACGCATACAATCTTCTTAGCTAGCAACATGTGTATGAAGTGACTGACTTTCAAAGTTCTATGAATCCTGGGCCTCTCTGGTGGCTCAGTGGGTTAAGCAGCACACTTTGAAGCAAACCGCAGCCACTGCAGCATGAGTTCGATCACTGCCGCTGGCCAGGGAGGGGACCCACATGGCACAGCAGACCTCTCCCGCCACGCCCGCTGCTGCCCTCTGCAGTGTGTTTCGGTCTGTCTGCCTGTTCTGCTCCCCACTCTGCCTGGTGAATCCTTTCACCTCCCACGACTCTGGCCTTTACCCCAGCTCTTGTGTGCATAAATAAATCTTTAAAAATTTTTAAAAAGAAATAAAGTTCTACGAATCAAATTTCACACAATGGCTGAGAACAGCAAGCCCCACTGAGGTGGAGGGACTGACTGAAAACTACTAAAGCAATTTCATAGCCAAGTCAAAGGGGCAGAATCAACAGCTAGGATTCTTTTGATATTATGTTCTCCCCTACATGCTCTCAGGGATGAGACAGAATTGAAGTTATTTCCTTAATGAAGCTTAAATCTTGGGGAGTTCGGATTGAAGAAATTATTCCTATTGACTTCTGGATGAGAAACAGAGGTTGTTCATAAAATGAGCAATGTGAGATATTGAAATCTTCCCCAATCTACTGGTTCTTTTATTTTGTTTTTCTCCCCACCCTGGACAGCACATTAAATATTCTCAAGAAGCAGCAAAAAGTCCTTCCTCAGAGTTGTGACAGATACGCTGATTAACACATGAGAGCGAGAGGCAGGGGAAGGGGGTCAGGAGGTTAGACACTGCCCGGGGCTCCTAGGAAGCAAAGGCTGCCCTCATGCCCCTTGGCCCAGACCCAGACCACAGCTCTCTAGAAGGAAAGCAGTCCTGACCCACTATCCTGCTGAATTGACTTTTCTTCTTGCCTTCGGGTTTGTTGTGTTCAAATCCTGTGGAACTCTTTTAGGCTCACCAGTGTACATGGATCCTACTCAGAAAAGACAAAGCTCCTGGTTCTTGGTGAGACGAGGGCTCTGCAGCCAGTTAGAACTAGTTGGCTCTTGCACAAGTTGTCCAAGTTCTCCAAGCCTCAGTTGCCTCCTGTGTAATATGGAACTTCTACTGCCATCTCCAAGGGCGATTAGGAAAAGTGAATGAGAGTGTTTGCAGCATAATTCGAAAAATGCCTGGCTCATAACAACCTTACAATAAAGCTTGCTATTGGTTCATTATTCTTAAAATAGATTCAATAATATTTCTGGAATAGCTACATGACCAAGTAGGGAACTAGGCAAAGGCCTCTGCCCTCCAAGTTGAAGTGCTTTTCCTTAAAAGGTTGACCCATGGTTCCCCTCCATGGCTTTATAAACATTTGTGTATCCCCTGAGGTGCTAATGTTCTACATGCAGCTGGCCCTGATGTCAGATGGGCTCCTACCCTGGAATTCTTTGTCTTTTTTACCGGAAGCTAAAAATGAAAGGCTCAGATACACCAGTGATCCCTGGAAGAGCAAAGCAAAAACAGTAATACTAATTAGTAGCTACCAGAGCTGTTCAGCATGGCAATAAGCTGTAAATTTATGGTTTTGTTAAGAGTGAGGATACATTTGAAATCTTTTATATAATATTAGATATGAAAATACACACCATCTGGACCTCTTGCTGGTAGCCTTGAAATGTCTACATCTCACAGGAATCAAACCCATTTTACCTGTTAGGGAATAAAACACCTGTTTCACATATTACTTCACACTGGGTGATGAACATTTCCACCATCTCCAGCCAGAAAGAAAAAAATGAAACTGTGGCTTCACATTGTTTAGTAGATTTTAAAAAGCTAGCAGGGTTGGGGCTGTTTCACTGTCTGCTAGGAAGAAGGCTCTGCAAATTGCCCCTGTATTAGTAGTAGCTCCCTAATAATTTGGGGGAGTTCTCTGCAACCCTGTTTAGTATTGATAAAAATGCATTTCCCTCTCATTATAAATCTGTTTATGAAAACACTTAGTGAAATGAGCCAACTGCATCTCGGCTGCTCGTTGCATCTAGTAATGGATGGTCCCAAAGTGGATAGAAGGCTGTAATTCACTGGAGGAACTCTGCTGATGACATAAAATAGTTGAACAGTTTATGAATAGCCCTAGAATCTTGAGAGAACGAAGCTTTGCATTCTTCCCGAAGACATCTGTTGTTACTCTATAGATATCTTTCTGCAAACTTAAAAAAAAAAGCTCCCTTAGCATATCTTTCCTTCTCACTTTTCACAAGTCCTATTGTCCTTTAGCTCAAATCCAGCTGCCCTGAGAATTAGCTCACATTAAATAAAATAAAAAAATATATATCAAAATAAGTATTCTCTCTCTTAAAAAACATCACAATGATTCCTTAAATCTTCAAATATCTAGTTATTGTTCATGCTTCCAACTGTCTCACGATTGTCAAATGTGTTTTTGTTTGGGTCAGAATCCAAATATGATCCACTGATTGCTGTTTCCTTTCCATGTATTCCTTGCGTATTTGTCATGCAGAGGTGCCCCTAGTCTGGATGCTTCTGATTGTCTTCCGTGGTATCATTTAACATGTTCTCATGTCCTCTGATTTTTGTATACTGATGTGTTGTTCATACAGTATATTCTGTATATTAGAGGCTCAACCAAATTCAGGTTTGACTTCTTTGATAAGGCAATTTCATCAGTGCATTTTCTTCTTTTAGGAGGCATATAATTGTCTGGTTACATCAACGTCCATTAATCATCACTATCAAGAGTCATAAGTTTTCTCCTTGAAAAATATGCTATTCTAACCCTATCATACTTCCATCATATATGAACTGGGATAATTCTATAAAGAGAAATTTTCTCCTGATCTACTTGTGGTGTCTCCGTGGTACAGTTCACATGAGAATGACAAAGCAAAATACTTGATTTCTTTTCTTCCTTATACATCAGCTTTTAAAATAATGAGATGGTTTTCTAACATACTCCAATAATTATTTTTTAAGTGTCATTATAAATCATAGATTTGAACAGGTGTTCAAATCAAAGTTTTACATATTTGGGTTTATTTCCCATCAGACGGGGCTGTTATGGGTTGTTTCTAGATCTTTCTAGGGGACAGAGCAGCTGCCACACACACCATTCATTCATAGAGATGCTTCAAATTCAAATTCAGGGCCACAGGCTATTCACTTAAAATCTTGAAACTTCAACCTGTATGTGACTTTAGAATACTCATCCTCAACAATGGCAGGAGGGACAGAATGGGATACACCATAATGATTCAGTTGTTTTATTCCACAGCAATTCTTACACTATCAACAACAATATGATTAATGAATTATATTATGATTTTAAAACTTCATTTTGTACATATATATTTTCCATTATAGATGCCAAAATATGGTATATTAATATCACTTGGAATTGTTTTTCTGCTTATGCCACCAAAAAGGCTAAACTTTAGGTGTATTTGTTTCATTTTATTTCTCTTCCTAAAAATACTGCATAAATTTATTTTAATTTTTTATTTGTATAAGATATTTATATGGTGCCAAAGCCAAATTTAGAGATAAGGAAATTTAATAAAGTCTAGTATTTATTCCTGTCCTCTATCCTTCCCTTTTCTTATAAACTATAGAAGTGGGCTTTAAAAAATAACCCCCCCATGGTTATTATTATTTAATCAAATTATGGCTTAACCCTTTGGCTGCTTCTCATTAATTATAAGTTTATATGTATATATATCACACACATTATACACATATATGTACACATACACACGGTGTCCCTCCTTAGATAAAGAATAGCTTAACTATACACATTTGCACCTACTTTGTTTTTTACAATTCAAGTATAATTTGAAGCTCTCTTCAAGCCTCATATGATATTTATTATTTCTTTAAATGTACACAGTATTCTGTTCTATGGCTATACTACAGTTTATTCAACTAGTCTCCCATTGGTGGTTATTTAGGTTGGTTTTAGATCTTTGCTATTAAAAATAGCATCTTAGTGCATATGTAGTTTCATATTTTTACCAGAGTAGATTTGGAATAGACACCTAGAAGTGGGGTTGCTGAACCAAAGAGCAAAAGCCTGTGACATTTAGTTCACTGCTAAATTCCACCTGCCATTGGTATTGTGCCTACTCTGTTCTCCCATTGATGACGTGGGATGTAAAGCTTGGCCTTCACGTCTACATTTTCCCTGCTGTAGAGAGTAGCAGTTGTCAATTTACTTCACCTTCCTTTTTAAGAACAAAATGAAAGAATAGTTATCCCTTTCAGTGACATTTATGAAAGAGTTTCAATGCAGTAAAAATATGGAAGGATTTATAGTGAACTCTTGAGTCCCTCCAGTTTGTCAAGGAGTAAAGTATGAAACGTAAACAAAAGACACCAACTTGTGAAAATGGTCACGCTCTTGTTTTCTTTCTTTGTTGACTGAATTGCTTCTACTCTTTTGGTTCTCTCTTCATTCGCTCTAACATGGTTTGACCCTCTCTGTATCCTGCTAATTATCAATAGGAGGAAGCATTACTTCTTCTGTATCCATTTGGAAATGCTCTTCATTGAAAAGAATGATGCATCAGATTTCTATTCTTAAGTGACTGTCCTCTGCGGTGGTGTCATTCAAAGTGCACACCCTACAGAGTGTCAGCCCACAAACTATTTGCCACCATAATGAGAGAAGCACGCTCAGTGGAAACCATAGCAGAACTGACAGCAAATCTGACTCTTAATGGCCCCAACTACAGGGCCAGCAGACTTCTACAAATGTATAGCTACACAGTGGATTAAATTCCTCTTTAAATGACCTTTGCCAAAGATAGTTCATGAAGCACTGCTCTGTGGCCCTGGTTTGTCTTTTGCCATTATCCTGAGCCAAAAGCTCTGCCCCTGTATCTTCACATTCTCTTTTCACTGACTGAATACTCTAGCAAAATTCTCCTGATTGGTTTGGTTCAGCGCTTCCCAAAGTGGGCCGGGGGGTAGAGCTATACAGATATCTTTCCTGTGTCCCCTACAGGCCTCCTCACGACCTGTAAATGCTCATGGATACTGCCAACTCTCAGAGATAATATCCCACAGGTAGTTGCCCATGGAAATCTTGTTTGTGAAGTGATTTATGGGGCCAGTTTTGCAAAGAAGAAACAGGGAAATCCTGGTGTAGCTCCTAATTTTCTCTCTACAAAAATGGTGCTGTGGGAAAATGTCAAAATTTTGCCATTCTATCAAATCATCAAGGCTAAATAAACCATTAAACTCTAAATAAAGACAGGGCAAAAACAAACAAGTGAAAACCATTCCAAGGCTTTAGATCACCAGATATGTCTAATCCTCTAAACATAACTTCCATTCCAGGCCTTCAAAATAGCTGGTTACTAATTTGATGCTGAAACATTACTTAGAAATGAGATTGTATAAACTTGTTTCTCCCTCTATTTTTTTTTCCATCAAATACAAATAACAGTGTGTTAGGACATTGAATGATCTTCATTTTCTGGAAGTCCTCCTGTGTGACTGCTCTAAATTTTGTCAACTTCAGTAGAGATTCAGTTACAATTGACATGTCTTCTGTGTTTCCTAAGTTCCCCAAATTTCTTTTCCCACTTTTAATGACTCTAAGATTAGAAGATATGGATTCAACCTTTCATGGTCATTCTCAATCCACACAGTGAAGACAGAAAGAGCCTAGGTTCTGGAAGCAATCACACTTGGACACAAACAGGGTGTGGGTTAGGGAGCCAAGGAGACACTGGTTATTTCAAGCAGATTTTGTTTGGCAGGTTAAATTTGAATATGAGCAACAAACCCCAACCCCCACCCCATTCTCTTTATCTCTATTTTCAAATATGTTCTAATCTCAAAAGGAATTCTAAAGGCCAGTTCTTACTGCCTCTATTGATATAAGTTAACATCTCTGTTTCCTTCTTCCTTGTTACTAATGACGTATTCATTGCAGAAACTTTGGAAGATACAGGAGAACAAATACTAAAAAAAATAAACGCCAATATCATCAACTCACATAAACACAATAAACATTCCGATGTTCCCCCTTCAGGCATTTTCTTAAGAGTACATATAACATATATGCAATATCCATATTGCCTAGATACGCCCATATGTAATACATTATATAACAATCATAAGTTTAAAGATTGCACATATGTATTCTTATTTTTAGATTTCATTTTACCAGCATTTCTCAATAATTCTCCAGCACATAAACCTCAAATATTAGAATCTGTTGATTGGGTTAATTGACCTAAGATACCATATTTTCATATGTTGTTTGCCTTTCCATTATATCGTTTGCCCCTTTTATTTTTTGGTAGTATTGTTTCCTTTTTATTGATTTGCCAATTATTTATACATTATGGAGATTATTTGTTAATTTTATTGCAACTTCCTTATTTCAATCTGTGACTTGTCTGCATCAACTTTATAGTGACTCTTAATGAACAGGTGATCTTATTTTTATGGTAGTTAAATTTGTCAGTCTTTTCTTACATATTTAATATGTCTGTGTTTAATTTAAGGAAGACTTCTTAAGGTCAGAAATATATTTTTCATATTACATAATAGTCCATATTTTCAAAGGAGTGTTAGAATAGAGATTTCTTTTTATTTCTAAATGGATCCCAACTCGATACATCTTGCTAAATTAGATTTCTAATAATTTATAATTTGTGGAACTTTTTCTGCATTGAAACCACATCATTTTGAAATGACTTTTTTTTCCCTCCCTGGCCCTTGTCTCTTCTAATCCATTTTCTTGTTTCTTGCTCCATACCACCCGCCTCCCTGCCCCCTGCCCTGTCCAAACTGTCCGAGAATTCAAATTCAGTTTAAAATAAAATTGATGGGCAGTGGGCATTCTTGTCCTTGACTAAGGGAACAGTCTCACCATTAAGAAAGATCTCTGTTGGGCCTCCCTAGTGGTACAGTGGTTGAGCACTGCACCGTGAAGTACCTACTGCACAGCAGTGCGAGTTCGATCCCCGGGGAGGGGACCCACATGACGCAGCAGACCTCTCCTGTCTCACCTGCTGCTCCCCTCAGCAGTGTACTTCAGTGGATCTGCCGATTCTGCTCCCCGCTCTGTCTCTGGTGAATCCTCTCACCTCCCACGCCTCTGGCCTATACACCACTATGCACAAATAAATAAATCTTTAAAAAAAAAATCTCTGTTTTAACTTTTTGTGATAGCCTTTATCAGGCTAAAGGACATTTTTATTCCTATTTTGCCAAGCAAATATTTTTATCATTATTGGATGTTGAAAATTTATCAGATGCCTGTTTTCACATATATCAAGAAGAACATGCTTTTTTCTCTAATGGCATAATTGATATTTATAGATTTATCTCATGTCACACTGTCCTTGTGTAAGTGTGATAAATTCAGCTGGTTCATGATATATTATCTTTTTAATGTACTTCTTGCATCTTTTTGCCCATATATTGTGTTAAAAGTCTTTTTCTCACATATGAAAATGATTTCTCTTATTCTCTCCTTTGTCTGGCTTTTATATTAAAGATTTACTAGATTCATAAATTAGAAAATATTTACTCTTTTTTTCTATATTCTGGAATGCTTAGGTTAAGTTTGGAATGATATTTTAAAGAGTTTTGTTGACTTACTAAAAGAGCCATCTAGAACTCATGTTTTCCTTGGAGAAATTATTTTTAACTTCTGATTAATTTCTTTAAAGGTTATTGGGTTATATAGATGCTAATTCTTCCTGAGAAAGTTTAGTATGTTATATTTTCCCCTAGAATTCTCACATTTTGTCTAGGGTTTAAATTTATTGCTAGCAAATAGCAGTTCCCATGTTTGTTTGAAAGAATGGTTATAATATTAGGTACATGTCCAGAATCACACCTTTCTTAGTTATGTTTTTTAAATAGTCTAGTTTTACTAGTTTTTTTTTTTTTAACCCCCATTTGGAAGAGATATATTGAAACGTACCAATATGATCATGGATAGGGAATTTTTCTTCCTGAATTTTTACGAAATATTGAATTCTTTGAGATTTTTCAGTGATGCAGAGATACTCTGATTTTTATATAGTCCTGGCAAGTTCAAACTTTCAGTACAACAGTAGACCCCTGCCCTGGCCAAATCCATTATAAGGACTATATTGCTTTTTTTGGCAGATGGAATTCTCAAATCTCCCTCAAAATCTCCTGTACCCTTGCTGTCTTTATGCATCTGCACAATTCCTAGCACTGTGAGTATAATGTTTCTTATGTAGACATGATTGTATTATGGCGCATCACCCTACAGAAGGGAGATGACCTGGGTGGGTCCTACCTAATCATACATGCCTTTAAGAAACAGAGAGGAGAAACAGAAATCAGTAATATATACAGCCCACAAAATGAGGATAATAAAAATCAGCATACTGGTGGTTTTTTGAGGAAATAAGAATATATATATGTATATAATTTAGAATATATTTTTCAATAAGGGTATTGAAATAATCCAAGTATTCAATAAGGGCGCTGTTTTTATTTAGTGTTGATCTATTTTGTATCATAAGTTCCTTTACTTACAAGGCTTCTCTCTTCTTAAGAGTCTGCACATGTTTCAGTGTCTGTGTTCATATATTGTTTTCCCTTAGTAAATGATAGCCCCATGTTAGACAGTCCATGAAAGGCCATTAGGTGAGAAGAGATTCAGAGTGACAAGACCATTTCTCTCATGTACAAAGTGGCCCCAGCAGAGCACCATTCTGCCTGTTGAATACAACTTGCCCTGGAATGAGTGAGCAGCAATAGGTGATAATCCTAAGGAAAGTATTGTCACCATTATCAGCCAAGAAGACCAGGGCAACTTTAGTAAGCTGATGTAACTTGGATACAATATCATTTTTAACTTATGTATTTGGACTTTCGTAAAAGTCAAGTGAAGAGCATTGCTCCAAAATAGGCTTTCAAAAAGAGTTCATGAGATTTTAGTAGCTTTCTAAATTTGACCATGAATGTTAATACCTTTTAATTTAGTGGACTTGAAATGCTTGGCTTCCAAGTAGCATGTTGTAAGAAGGTTATTTCTGGACTTTCTCCGCATGTAATGTATAAAATTAGCATCCTTCTTTGGCAACTGAACCTCTTCATTTCAAAGCTAACCCAAATCATCAGATTGTTAGAAGCAAAGACTAATTAAATGTTTTTCCGCTTTCAGCTCAAACTCTTTATTGGCACAGACACCTACAGGTCAAATTTGAGTGGTATAAGTCAATAAATGATCAGTAGTATTACAATTAATTCTGAGCACATGAAACTAAAAAAAAAAAAAAAAAAACAACCAAAACAGTATAATCACTGCTTTATGGTCACATGAAAGTCACAATGTAATTACAATTGTTGATCGTCAAAGATACAACCTAAGTGTAAAAAGAAGGAATTCTGTTTCAAGGCTATCTCAGACCCTTACATTTTTTTCCTTTTCTGAAGTTGAGCAGCTGTCATGGAAGCAGCCGCAATGTCTGCCTCCCACAAGAACAACGAGAAACATCCCCCATCGCCAATAGAGTTAGAAACCGTGCGGTAGAGAGGCCAAGGCTGTTAAAAAGCATGCAAAAACACCACCAAACAACGGCGCAGAGACACAAGTCCAAGGTTTCCACCGCCAGGGGCAGGCAGGAGAGGTCTTTGAAGACTGAAAGACGAATAGAAAGCCATGTTGTTTTCATTTTTCAAGAACTGGGAACATTACAGGCAGAAAAATGTAGAATGTGGGAATAGACAAGCAATATAACAAGGTTTCATTGTATTTCCCCTTTCAAAAAGTTCCACCAAAATGAGAAAATTGAATCATTCTGTAGTCAGCCCTCACAAGAAAAATCTATGGGGTGCTGGAGCAGGCGAGGCATGCACAGAAGCAATCCTTGTTTGGGGTTTAGAACTCCATATAGCATGCGTACCTTTGCTCCCGGGCATTCTGGCTTATTAATTGTGTTTAATTATCTTTCCCAGCAATCCTGTGAGGCAACACCATTTTACAGATAAGGAAATGAAGGTAAGACGGATTTACAAAATAATCGTCATGATACCTCTGCCAGATGGCGGGTAGATATTGAGCGAAGTCAAGAATACTCACTAAACACAGGCAACAATCACATAGCTGGGCCCTGAGTCCCCGATAATGGAAGTTAGAGATGGAAGTTCCAAAGAGTATCGTTAACTCCTCCCCACCCCCTCAACCAGGGAAAGTTGCAAGAGAATAGCAGGCAGAATTTGAATCCTCACTTGTGGGATTCCACTTTTTAAAAGTTTTCTAATAAAATATCTTTCCCCATGCACAATATTACTGAACTGTTGGGGGGAAATGCCAAAAGTGACAAGTGCACAATAATGAACTGTTCCGTTTGTTCCCCTCAACCGTGAGGCTATTGCTCAGGGGCACCCCCCTGAGGCTGGAGGACTACACTGCTCCCGGGAAAGGGCAGTTCTACAACTACCGGTGCAAAGACTGCCAGTGGTCGTGTTTCAAAGCCAAATTAGAAGCCCCAGTGGATCCTCTCTTGATAGCTGCTGCTTCAAGTGCTAGGGCCCATGGTGTGGCTGTTGTCATGGCTGCTAGTAGCGCTTGTGCCCTAGCCTCTCTGTCTCGTTCAAGGTGAGAGGACAACGTGCTGCTTACAACAGTCACTTGGGGGCCCGGGTTGCTTCTAGTCACTTTCATGGTGCTTTCCCCAAGGTATGTGGCTGGAGGTTGAGTTAATTACTGAGTTCAGTGACATCATCAATCATGCCCATGTAACGAAACGTCATGTAGAGGCTCTAGATGACCAGGTTTGGGATTGGTGAATTTATCAAGCTGCTTGGGAAGGCGTTGCCTCTGGAGAGCGCATGGGAGCCCTGTACGCCACGACCGCCCCCCACCCCCAGTCCTCCCCGGTCCTTGCCTTATGCTTCGCTCTACTTGACTGCTACAAGGCTGTGTCTTAAAACAGTAAAAGTGAAGTATATTTCTGAGTTCTGTGGACCATTCTCACAAACAGTCCAAACTGCTCAGAAACTGCTGCTTTGCAAGATCTTTTACGCTCTTCTCTGTGGTGTTCGTCCGAGAGGTGTGGCATCTCCATTCTTAGGGTCTACAGACTTAGACGTAAGGGCTTCAGTTATCTGAAGTATGTCTGCTGTGCTCAAGCATGGTGGTCGAAAGGGCAGGCTGTGGTGCTGAAGCACCTGGGTTCAAATTCAGGCTCAGCCATTTACTTGGGGTGTGGTCTCACACAAGTTGTTTAATGTCTTTGCACTACACTTGCCCTACAACCCCTGCCCCCCTCCTTCCAGTAAAAACAGAAAAAAACACTTAATTGATATGTGGATTAAACATACAATGCACTTGGAATCTGGTACATGGTAAGGTCTCACCAAATATTGGCTATCATTCTTTTACTAATGCTATTATTCTCTTCCAGTCTGTTCTTACTGTGGGTAGAAACTTCCATTCTTTTCTTTGATAATGAAAAGAGCTTGGGAAGATGGTGAGCACAGGAAGAAAGTACAATTAATTGTGCTTATTATCCCTGTCCTGGGAGGTCAAACTGAACAAGCCCCTTGCTCTAAAACTCTCAGGTCTACTGGTGTTTCCAAAGAACTGACCTGATGACCCCAAATTCATTTTCTAAAATTCTGATCAAAGGATATGGAGTTATGCAAAGGTAACAAGTTCTGGAGATCTACTAGAGAGCAGAGTGCCCACTGCTTACAACACAAGACAAATTTTGTAGTCTTAACATTTGATAAGATAGCTCTTACGTTGCATTCTTATCCTATACAGAGACACACACAAAACACTATTACTACTAAGAAAGGAGTGGGAGGAAACTTGGAGACATGCCTTTGACCTTGATGGTGGTGGTGATTTCATGGCTGTGTACTTATCACCAAATCATTCAAATTATGCATGTTAAATATGTACAGCCTTTTATATCTCAACCAGACCTCCATCAAGTACTTGGCATAGAAAATATTAACTTAAAATTTAAAAATCTGATCTTTGGTGGGATTCTTTTCCTTCTTTCGTCTTTCATGTGTTCTCACATGGGGATCTTTGCCACTGATCCAAGTGCAGGATGAAAGCAGAGTTGTCTGAATGTATTGCAAATACATGTTTCCCTCCAAGGCTGTCCCTGGGAGACTCGCCACTCACTCACTCACTCACTCACTCACTCACTCACTCACTCACTCACTCAAGCTATGAATGTTCCACCCACTCTTTTCTTACTCTCCCTTCAAAGGAGGTGAAGTTGTGTTCACAAAACCCCATGCTTAAGATAGCGAATCTTTTTTTTTTTTTTTAAGATTTATTTATTTATGCATACAAGCACTGGGGTACAGGCCAGAGGTGTAGGGGGGTGAGAGGATTCACCACAGAGAGCGGGGAGCAGAACAGGCAGATCAACAGAAGCACACTGCTGAGGGGAGCAGCGGGCACAGCAGGAGAGGTCTGCCACACCATGTGGGTCCCCCCCCCCCCTGGCCAGCAGCAGGGATCGAACTCGTGCTGCAGTGGCTGCGACCTGCTTCGTAGTGCGTTGCTTAACCCACTGCGCCACCAGGGGAGGCCCAAGATAGCGAATCTTAAAGATAATACACACTTTCTCCAAAAAGGAGGCAGCAAAGGGACAGATCCAATTAGGAGTGGGGACCTACCGCACAGCAGCTCTGCTCGAGGCCTGGGAAGCAACTTGCATTGAACTCCAGCCCTTTTTTGTGCAGTGTCACTGACCACAGGCACCAGAAACCAGAAGCTGAGGGCTGGCCGGGATGTGTGTCTGCACAGGCAATACACAGATCATGTACAGGAGATGAGCTCACGATACCCCTGGAAATAAAGTGCTCGAATGGACTTGGGGTCAGGAAGCCTTTACTTTCCCTAACCTCTAGGGCTTGGGATTTGGCCCAGGCATATTCCTTGGTCATTGCTTTTTTTCTTCTTTTTGTTAATCCAGTAAAATCTCTTTATTTTGGTGAAAGTCTCTAGAGTTTCTGGGAGCTTTTGAGAAGTCCCACATATCAAAGTCTCTGAATTAGACGTTCCTTAAATAGAGCATTTCAATATCTCATTGAATGCTTTGACAGTTGAACTATTTATCTGATATTGCTAATCTCACATAATCTAGCTGAACACCAACCTCCCCAAAAAAGGGTGATTGGCGCCACAAAATGTGAGGGAACCCTTTTCCCTTTCTAACTACAAAGCCTGCTGTTTAATTGTACAAATATTTGTGGGTTTGGCGAAGGTGAGTGCTAATTTGTTGTTTTAGTGTCAAGCTGCAGAGGCCAGAAGAGTGCTAAGAAAATAGGACCTAAACACACAGGATGTGCTAAGTCCTGGGGAGAAGCCGAGGCTCCCTGCGAGTAGAAGCTTGCAGAAAATGTGAAAGCAAACATTCTTGGTGGTAATCGTGTACACAGGAGAGGCCACAGACAAATAGGCAAGAACCCGTTTGGGGGGTAAAGAGGCATTTTTGGGGGGGGGGGAGGGTAAAGAGATATGCCTTCATTTGCTTTTCGCTGCATTTGATTTTTACATTAGAAACTGGTTTAGGGATTATACGTAAGGGGATGATTTAAGGAGTCATAACGCCTCAGCCTGGAAGTTAGAATACCCAACAATGAGAAATAATCAAATAATTAAAAATTGCAAATATGTCTTTCTTTATGCATCTTTAAAACAGGTGTAGTGTCCCATTAGGAAGATGAATTAGTTAATGATTGGGAATCACTTAGAGACCCCCAGGTGAAAGTTTTATTGCTCTATTGGATTTATTTGTCTGAGTTAAAGGTTCTGTGGGCAAAGGCGATGCTTCTCAACCTTTAATGTGTCTATGAATCCCAGGGGTTCTTGTTAAAATGAGAATTCTGATTCAGCAGGTTTTGGGGTGTGGCCAAAGAGTCTGCCCTTTTAACCACTCCCAAGATTCAGTGTTGCTGGACCACACCTAAAGTCCCTGTTTTTCAGATCTGACAGCACACTGAAATCAGTTTTTTAAAATCTCCTCCAAAGACCTTGATTTAATTATCCTGAAGCCTGGTCAGACATTGGGATTTTTTCACACATATCCACCATCTCCCAAGTCCCCTGCCACCCAACCCCTCCACCATTCTTCCACCACCCCAGCCTGCCAGGAGTCTAGCAATGGACAAACAAATGTGGAAATCACACCAGTTTAAAGTGCAAGTATTCAGGTCCATTCCAGACAGCTGTTGGGGGATTAAAAGAGATAATGTGGCCAAATGCTTAGTCTAGACCATGTCACACAGTGGTCCCTCAATAATTCTTTGAGTATTGTAGAGAGTTTTGGCTGTGACAAAAGCTACAACCCAAGACATAGACAACACCCGCCTACAGAATATCAGTTGTGGTAGATGTCGACATCAGCAGCAAAACAGGGGGAACTATGTGATCAGAACACGAGAAAGAAATGGGGCATCTGTGAAGTTAAGCATCACAACCCCTGAGGATTCTGGGAGCTTGAGAAGTAAACTTAAAATGGTGGCTCAAACTACGGAAAACTGTTCAACACTTTAAAAACAATTACTGTATAATCTAGCAAGCCCATTTTAGGTATTCACCCAGAGGAGTAGAAAACAGAGCTCAAGGAAATGAACAATTATAGCCAAAAACAAATAAACAAACAAGCAAACAAACAAAAGACACAACAAGAACAACAAACCAAAGAAAGCATCTGGGAGGAGGGTGGGGTGGAGACCAGGAGGAGGGCAGAAAGAGCACAAGGGACTGAGGTGATGGTGCACAGGTGAAACGGTGGTGGGAACTTCCTGGGGACTACAAATGATGTCAAATATAATTAAACAAATCTAAAAAAAAAAAGTAAAAAGCATAAAATTAAAAAAAAATGAAAACAGAGTCTTAAAGAGATTTTTATACATCTATGTTCATAGCACCATTGTTCACAGTAGCCAAAACTTGGAAGCAACCCATGTGTCTATCAGTGAATGAATCACTCACACACACACACACACACACACACGCACACAGTGGAATATTATTCAGCCCTAAAAGGAAGAAATTATGATACATGTTACAACATAGATGAACTTGAGGACATTATTTAAATGAAATTAACCAATCACAAAAGATAAATTCTGTGTGCTCCACTTAGATGAGAAATACAGAGTAGTTAAATTCATAGAGACATAAAATAGAAGGACAATTGCCAGGGGCAGGGGAAAGGGGAAAATATTGTTTGATGAGTACAGAGTTACAGTTTTACACTATGATTCTGACACTTACACCCATGCATCTCCAGGACCATCATGCCAAGGAAGTGTTGGGGCAGTGTAAGGCAGTATTTTAACTGGCAGAGTATGTCAAGGATATTAGGATGATGTTCCTGTGCACTAACCACCTCCATATTTCTCTTCCAATTTGCAAGGCATTCTTTATTATTAATGATGGCCTGTCACACTGTGTCACAGACCATCTCTTTTCAAAGTAATATACTTATTCATGACAGGGTTCCAAATTATGTATATATTTATTCTATAATACGAATTAATTTATCTGGCCATTTGACCCTAACAGTACCTGAAGTCTGAACATATAGGAAGTGAAAATATACATGGACTGGTCAAGACAGAGGATAAATTTGAAGCCCACTTGGAGGAAGTCTCAGTAGAAAACTCAAATTCAAGGGACACTGGTGTCTAATAAAATGGACAGACTGAGGAGCATATGCTGACCAAGAACAACCCTTTGATATCACCATTTACAAAATGAGTCTTGAAATGACCCCTAAAGGAACATTCAGAAGAAAGAAGAGGGTGTTACTGACATAAACCAAGATGGAAAAGATTAAGTGGACTGTAAGGGGCTAGTTGATTGGAGAAAGGAATTCACATTGGGAGAAGTAAGATTAAGACCTATTGGGTCATACCTAGCTGATGAATCATCAGAGATGGTGATGAGCCACTGCTTATTTTAGACTAGAAAAATAATGGGTCCAACATGAGGGCGCAATATAAATGGCTTACAAGGGAGAAAGAGAACTAAAGGATTCTGTCTTACATGTCTTACAAGCAGATGATGATGATCTCCATTGGGTAACCACTGTCATGGAGAAAAAGAAAGAAACTGGGGGGTTGGGAACATCCAAAAGTGCTGGACAGGATTTGGGGGTGAAGCTTACTCTTAGGGATTTAAGAAAGTCCTTAAAATAATGGCTAAGTTTGGAGGAGGAGATAGTAAATTCAATTTAAGATGATGGGAAATACGAATATAGAATTATTCAATTGTAGTAATACGGGCCAATGTTCATAGAGCACTTCCCAAATTCCCAAATACAGTTATGTATTAGCCCACTGATATTGGAATTTGAATCTGTGATTTCTGGCTCCATCTAGGTTTCATATCAACTTCTCCAACATTCTGATTGGGCCTCTCTTCCAAGTAATAGGATGGTATAGAACGACCAAATTAATCTAAAAGAAAAGCTTCAGCCTCGGGTGAGAAGGGAGTATTTGTCTACAAAATGTCAGCAGTACTCATCAGACCTCTTTAAGTAACTGTAGGTTGGCTTCTATTTCTCCTGCAATTTGAATTTTCTCGGAATTGTAACCACCATATGATAGAGTGGGCATTTTTCTTATCTTCTCTGCCCTTTACTATTTTGGTATTCTGTCTTTAAATTGGTACTGAATACTGGTCAATCCCTAAAGTGAATAATGAACTTCTCCAGGGACAAAATGTTAACAGAAAACTAAGCTAGTGTTGAAGTGACAGATCAAATGAGCCTATCCAGGTCAAGCTTGTGGGATATACTATTAGTTTTTTCTTTTAAGATTTATTTTATTTATTTATGCATACAAGAGCTGGAGGGTAGATTCAAGGTGCAAGGAGTGAGAGGATTCACCAGAGACAGAGTAGGGAGCAGAACAGGCAGATCGACTCAAATACACTGCTGAGGGGAGCAGCGGGAGAGACAGGAGAGGTCTGCCGTGCCATGTGGGTCCCTGGTTGGGGATTGAACTTGTGCTACAGTGACTGCAGATAGCTTCACAGTGCTGAGAATTAACCCCTTGCACCACAAGGGAGGCCCCATTAGTTTTTTCTTTTTAATAGCTTTATCAGAGTCTAATTTACATGCCATGAAACTCACCAGTTGTAAGTATACAATTTATTTATTAAGAAATTTATAGTTTTTCAAGCATTACCACATTCTAGTTTTTTTATGGTTCTATCACACTAAAAATTTCCTTTGCCCTCTATTAACCCGTTTCAACCCCCAGCCCCAGGAAATTATTGATCTGCTTGTGTCTCTATCAATTTGCCTATTCTAGACATTCAGATATATGCAATCACACAATATGTAGTTTTTCACACCTGACTTCTTTCACTTTGCATTATTTTTTGAGACTCTTATATGTTGTAGCAGCATGAATCATCTCTCTTTATTGCTAAGTTACATGCCACTAAAGAGATGGACCGCATTTGATTACCCATTCACCAGCTGATCGACATGCAGGTTGTTTCCATTTTTTGGTTATTATGAATAATACTCTACGAACATTTGTGTACATGTCTTTGTGTGGACATGTGTTTTCATTTCTCTTGCAAAGAATCCTAGAAGTAAAATTGCTGTGAGGTATGGACATATTGTTTAATTTTTAAAGAAACTGACAAACTGCTTCTAGAATAGCTGCACCATTTTAGTTTTCCACCAGCAATACGTGAAGTTTCCAGTTACTCCCCACACATTCTTACCCACATTGAGCAATGTATGTCTTTTCAATTAGGACTATTCTTATGGGTGTATGGTGATATCTCATCGTGATTTTTAATTTGCATTGCTCCAATGATGAATGAAGCTGAAACATATATGCTTATTAACTATTCTTACTCCTTCTTCGGTGAAATCTCTATCAAATATTTACCAAGTTTTTTTACACTTGACCTTAGCAAAAGGCTGAAAAGCTGTAGATATTTACCAATTTTTTTTAATTGGGTTGTGTCTTCTTATAAAGGTGTAACAATTCTTTATGTATTCTAAATAAAGTCCTTAATTAGATATATGGTTGGCAAACATTTTGTTCCAGTCTGCAGTTTATCTATTCATCGTCTTAATGGTATTTTTTGAAGTGTGAAAGCTTCCAAGTTTGGTAAGTCCAGTTTATGAGTCTTTTTCTTTTAAGGATTGTGTTTTTAGTATAGTAATTAAAAACTCTTTTATCTTTGCCTAACTAAAGATCACAAAGATTTCCTCCTATATTTTTTTTTTCTAGAAGTTTCATTATTTTACTGTTTTTTATTTTTTTTCTGACTGAGGAGTTAAAAAGGCAAAAATGGGGAATTTATTTTTTTCTCTCTTTTTTTTTTGGTATGTTATCGCACCACACGCACCACCAAAGCATGGGAAGTCTCCAGCACAGTCCAAAGCCCCCTGCTTTTTACTGCTCACCCTAAATCTTCTTGCTCTGGTAGCTGCACGAGAATTGCTATCATGACTATTTTATGTGTTAGGGGAACTGAGAAGTGGCAAGGTTATTATTTTTTTTCTGGAGATGGCAAAAAATAATTCAGAGATGGATGAATGGGGAGTTGTTTTACTCTTGTTCTCAGCCTACAATCCATTTTTGTGGTGTACGGGCTTAAATTGACTTTTGGCATGCATAAGTATTTTTCCTTTGCAACTCCTATCTGAAGAATATAGAAGCAAAGTTGTGTTTATTTGGGTTACACAGAATTTAATATCTTTTCAATGTATTCCGGGGATGAAGCATAAAAGAATCCCTGAAATTTGAGTCCTAGAGGGTGAGCATGCTTTTGATGGGGAAAGTGGTTTCTCTGCACAACTTGGATATAAGTGCACAGGAGGAGAGGACTGAGCTGAACGTGCTGCAGGCATGTCCTTTTTCAGGTCAGCCAATCAGAATGTGCGAGATGCAAGAGCAAGTATAACTGGCCATCTGCTGTCAGCCTAAAAATGAAAAGCAACTTTTCATTTTTAGATGTGTGCTAAGCATCACCTAGTATATCTTCATGGTCAATGAATAAAAATCAATTATAATTCCGTTTTTTCTCGATTTTTTTTTTATACTATATGAGTGGTTTGGACACTGGTAGGACAAGGTGATCTGCTATGATAAACTATACATAAGAGGAAGTGTAATTTTGGCATATCAGGGAAATTGAGGCTTTTGTGTTAGACTGTAGGATGCAGACAATTTCAAGAACAGAGAAAACTTCCAAAGTGTTTCCCTTCCTCAGCCATTAATCACTTTAAATCATGCTGTAGCTACTCTCAGTCTCTCTCGAACTAAAGTTTTCATATTCTTCCCAATTATGCCAGGAAAATTCATAAACAGTCACCGCAGGGCTAATAAATAACACCTTAATGAAAGATAAATGAATAGTGATGATGATGGGAATGATAAAGGAACGGTAATGAGCTTATGAGCTTAGAAGACATCTCTGTGCAAATTCAGATTAAGCAGGAAGGGAAGAGTTTACCCATCCAGGTCAAAAGGGAATGCAATGGATGCTTTAGTTTCTCTCAGAGAGCAGAGGCACATCAGGGCAGGACTAAGCACTAATAGCATCAGTTCATATTTCAAAATTAATTACAAAATAATTAAGATATAATCTTTCAAAAATACCTTATTGACAACAAAAGTAAAAGTGTTCTTTGTACCATCTCTCCTATTCTCCAGAGCTACCTCCTCCCTCTTTCAGATACAACTAATTGTTTGTTGTGACACATTCTAGAACTTTCTACCGCATTTACATGCATGTACAAGTTCACATAAAGTATGTCATTGTTCAGAGGTCTTTTACATAGTATTGTTAGACCAGATGACTCATTTTGCAACTTGTTTTTATTATGTTGTTAAATGTATATTATATTATTTATATATTTATATTGCATTATTATATTAGGGCTCTTTCTACACAAGGACATAGAGACCACCCCAATCTGCTTATCTAGGCATGGTGCCTTGAAATGGTTAAAAATGAATTCTGTATAGATAGACTACATGGACTCAAATCTCAACTCTATCCTGGGGAGAAATCTTGAGAAAGTTAATTAACCTTCCTGGGCCTCAGTTTCTGCATATCTAAAACAGAAATAAGGATGCACCTATGTCATGTTAAAAATTGACGTGTGAAACAGGGGTTGGTACACAGTTGTAGCCAAGAAATGCTGTCTGTTATTCATTTTAATGACAATGTGCTATGTCTACACTATGGAATACCTATCTTCCTTCTGATGCACATTTAGACTGTCAATAATATTTTGCTATAATAACAATAAACATCTTAATAAATACCCCTAAGCTCCCTTATGGAGTCATGTGTTTCTGTAGAGTAAAAATCAAAAAGTGGGATTCCACAGGTGTAGGGATTCCACACGTTAGATGTAGCAGTAATGCTGAATGGGCCTCCAATTTATATTCCTGTGCTTGGATGAGAGTTTCTATTTTTCCACACTCTTACTATAGATTATTGTTTTAAATATCCAACCTTCTAAAGAATGAAAAATGATCTTTCTTTAATGTTTTCCTTCTTGGTGGATCCCTCTCCATAGTCTTTGGCCACCTTTACATTGACTTGTTTGATGTGTGTGTGTGTGTGTGTGTGTATTCTGCATGCTAATATGCTAATATTTGGCATATTGCATGCTACACCTATTTCTCCCCAGTCTAGTTATTAATTTATTAGAGTGCTCTAAGGAATCATTAACCCATCCTCAGCTAGTTCTGTGGTCAGTGGGCTGTCAGGAGGACACCCCAAGGAGGCCCTCGGTCATGTTCAGATCACAGGTCTGATTAAGCTGAAGGTGACGTGGATGAGGCAGGGGCTGAGGACACACATCAGATAATCTCTTATGCACAGGACAACATTTAGCCTCCACTGTATGAAACACTAAGAGCCTCCCTTTGAATTGTGTCAATCTGATCATTTTGATGGTTCCCAGTGAGGAGGCGGTAACCTCCAAGCCCTCGGAGAAGCACAGGAAGCTCTGGCACAAAGGATGATTGAGCCAAGGAGTAAGATTAATCAGCCATGAAATTCTTCTGGAACCTTCTGTCTCACAGTGCAGTATCAGCATCACTAGGGACTAGCTAGAAATTCAGAATCTTGAATTCCACCCCAGACCTACTGAATTAGAATCTGTATTTTAATGTGATTCTCCAGGGGATTCAAATGCTCATTACATTTGAGGGGCACTGAGCTGAGCCTCTTAAAACAGGTCAGAGTATCCTTCACCATCCGCTATAAGTTGAACTGTACCCCTCAAAATTCATATCTTTAAGTCCTAAACCCCCTGTACAACAGAATGTGACCTTACTTAGAAAATGTTATTTGGGACGGAATCGGTTAAGATGAGTTTACAATGGGGTATGGTGCTGTCTTTATGTGGGGGCTTTGGGGGGAGGATATGCAGGCAAGCATGCACCCAGCAAGGAGGCCAGGTGGAGATGAAGGCAGAGTTTGGGGTGATGCAACAGAAGCTAAGAGGCGCCAGCTATTGCAAGCAAACCACCAGAAACTAGGAGAAAGGCCTAGAACAGATCCTCACAACACACAAAAGCAAACAAGCCTGCCAACACCATGATCCTGGACTTGTATATTTCAGAACCATCTGGCAGTAATGTCTGCCCCTTAAATGATCCAGTTCAGGGCTACTTCTTAGGGCAGCCCTGGCAAAGTATTTCATCATCCTATTGGTTTCCCATAGCAGAACTACCGGTGGGCAGTGCCCTAAAAAGACACCTGCAGGTTAATCTTCTAGATAATGCAAAAAACAGGGGGAACAGACAGGCAACAGCAAAGGCTATTTCCTTCTCAACCACTCACCGTTCCTCCATCAGCGCCTCCTTCTCTTCCATTACTATTCCTCCATCACCTTCCACAGGGTCGAGTGATGCCCCCCAGGCTTCCAGCAGTTGGCACTCTTGCCAGGCTTGCACATGGGAAGCATGTAGCTTTCTCTGCCTGTAAAGAGATGTGGGGAGCAGCTGAGTACAGAGAAAGGCTGATGGACAAGACAATCTCATTATCCTGGTTTGTGCTTTTCCATTCAATTGTTTTAACCATCGGGCTCTTAAGAGAGTTTGCTGTGGTTAAATTAAAAGGAAAAAAATGTATTTGAGAGTATTTCTTTCTACATCCTCAGAGTGACTCAGCACAGTTAAGTCAATAGCTTCTGATTTACCCACAACCTGTTTAAGCAGAGTCTTTTGGCCTCATTAAAGTCACACAGTAGACAAATCATCGTCTCTTGGATCATGTTTAATTATTTCCTATCCAGGTTCCTATCCAAGTTGCCTCAGATGGATAGTACCTGGGAAAGAGGGCACTTCTGCCACACCTGCTCTTCTCTGAGTGTTATCTCTGTACATCAGAATATAAAATTTGATTTGTTCTAAATACATCTCTTTGAATGATGCTTGATTCTTACAGTAAAGTTTTCTAGTGGTGATGGAGTAAATATGTTAAGCTTGGAGTTCATCACTGTGCTCAATCTTCTCTGCATTATACATCTGAGGAAACTGAGGCACAGAGACATTAACTCAACACAACTGACAAGGCGTGAGGCATAATCTTGCCAGTCACTTCTGATAGACAATACACAAGAACTTTCTCTGAAGGCAGACTCCTTTATGATACACTGCTCCCAAAGGGTCCTTCGTCACTGCAGCTGCAAAAAAAATGGGTGAGTGTGGCAGTCATGGAGGACAGAGGAATGGGATGATGAGGTTTGTCTGAAGAGGGCCAGATGCAAAAGTTCAATCCAATTTACAAGATCTAGTCTACTCTATGGATTACATTCTCTGACCTGAAGCCTCCTACAGACAGGACAGGAAGCTAGGTTAGTACAAGGATCTCAGAGTCACCCAGGTGGCTTGTGAAACTGAAGATCACTGGACTCTACCCCCAGAACCCCTGGTTCAGTAGGTCTTGGTGAGTTCTGAGAATCTCTTTCTTCTGAGTTCTCAGGTTATGCTGATGTAACTTCTGGGGACCAGACCATGTGAATCACTAGAACAGTGGTTAAGATCACAGTCCATGAAGTCAAAGAGGCTAAGTTCAAGCCCCAGTGCATCACTGACCAGCTAACTGACCTTGGGCAAGTCTTTTACTGCTCTATACTTCTGTTTTCCTCAGTAGAAAATGGGCTAAAGGATGTGCCTGATTTCTTATAGTTATTGCACAGCATGAACACGATAATGCATATTTTCAAAGTCAGTCCAGGAACTGGTGCTGATTAAGCACTGAACAAGTGCCAGCTGCTCTCCTCATCACCACCATCACCATCACCATCTCCACACTTTATTCCTATACAAATGGTTTATTCTTATGCTTCTCTTCTTCCCTCTAATACACCAGACACTTTTGTATTTCTGTGTTAAGAATGGATCTCCATAATAAATCCTAAGTCTTCGGTTTGTTGTAAAGATTAAATAAGATGCTCTGTATAGTTTGGTGCTGTGCCTGTACATAAGAGTTCATTGTTATGATTTCTTCATCCTACTATCAAATATGAATTGGATGAATTGTTTTATATACATGACTGCATTTAACATTCATAGTCATCTTGAAGAAAATGCTATTGTGATTCATAATTAACAAAATTAAAGCATGAGAAGTTAAGTTACTAGCGCCAGATCATCAGTGGTTGAGCTGAGATTAAATGTGTCTGCTTAGCCCTATATACTCAGCCCCTTTACACGCTGCCCTTACTACCCAGCTTTATAACTCACTTCAGAATGGACCGAGCCCTCCCGGATTGGGGACTGGGAATTGGGAGCACTTAAGAGAAAGTAAATGTTTTAGATTTAGAAGTGTAGGTTTAGAAAAGTGGTTTTACCTTTGGGTTTATGAATCACTTTTTAGACAATCAAGGTGACTTCCAGCTTGCAGAAAGTCACTCTGAATGGAAACAGCCATGAGAGAGGCTCAGACCTATTTTCTGTATCAACAGCTGAAAAGCTTCGTCTTACTCCTGGTTCTACACCCTCCTCCCTTGCTGGGTCTTCATCTAGCCACACAGCCAGACCCGAGAATGTGGAAATAATAGTTATAATAGCTGGAAATTGGCAAAGGCAACGTCATAACGTAGACTCAGATTTTCCTGAAGGGAGAGATGTTTAAGGATAATCGAGGCATCACTTTCAAATCCACCCGAGTTAACTATAAGAGGAAAATGATTTTTCTTTCTGTAATTACTGAGGTAGTCCCCCGAGATGTTTATTATGTGAAACTGGGATCCAGTGTCAAGGAGCGTGCAGAGGTAGAATTCAAGGTTATAGAGGAGGCTTGACCTGGGAGTGGAATGCCTTCCAACTGATGCATGTGGTTAATGTTTGTAGGAAGGAGAAGCCTCCAGCAGTAAAGATCAAATTTCTATTTACCTGGAGGCAAAAAAATAATCATAAACAGGTGCTCTTGAATGTTCAAACACGCTGTCTGACTTCTTAACCAAATATCTCAACTACCTCAGGTTTCAGTAAAGAGAAGGCAATTTTAAATCGCTTCCCTGTTATCTCTGGCTCCTTTTAAAAATACAAAATAAAATCTTTTAGGATAACAGAACATGTGTACAGAATGTGGTTGTAGCCAAAAGTTATCCCATAGCTCTGGCCTGTGACCAGTTTGCCCGGGAGGATTTATTTTAAGCTATTCTTATCTGAATTCGTCTGGCTGTGCCAGCATGGGAGCTAATTCTCTGACAATAAGCCTGCTGGGGTGTGTTTGGGTCTCTGTTTGTTTGTTTTGATGTGTACAAAGACTGCAAAATGGATCGCGGCATCGTACTCCGTTCTAAATGAGAGGCGCAGGCTGGCGCCATGGGGGAGGTTGACGATATTGGGAATCTGGGTAGTGAAAAAGCAAGCACTTGGGGGGAAATGTAGGTAGTCACGTTGTCTCCCTGTGGGGAGACCGAGGGTCTCTGGAGATGAGCAGCATTCTGAGAATTCAAAATATCAGGCTGCCTACATGCCCAGGAAGAGACATCCCAAAGTCTCCGTGCAGCAGGGCAGTGGGGAGAACGGCTGAGCTTCCCACTGGAGTTGCTTTCAGGAACCACCTGAAGCAGGCATTTCACACCTTCTGGAGGGGGTGCCCTTGTTCACTTTTGCCCTCACCAGGTTTCAGCTGTTGACGCTGGGGAAACCGCTCATGTGGGTCTTGATTTAGACTTCTCGGTTTCCAACTCTCCAACCTCTGCCTTGGTCACCAGAGCCACAAACTTCAACTGGGTCTCTCAAAACAGCTCAAAGGCAGACGTTTAGTCCCTGAAATTCTCCCCAACTCTTGCTCCCTGATGGCCGCTGAGCTCGAGGGCCCTCACCTTGGGCCCTCATCTTGGAACCTCTTCTCACTCACCACAGTTCTGACAGGACTGCTCTTCCAGCTGCTCTATTGGCCTTGACTTACTTGATCCCAAGATATTTCCAAAACCCTCATCATGGAAATACTGTGACCTCCTAGGAGGTTAAGGTGTTGCTATTGGACTGAATAGATCTGCCTTGTAGCCATGTTGCTTAACTCGGGTGAGCCTTCAGCTAGTACCAACAGATTCCCTCAGACCTTTCTTCTCACCCTTTGCTGCCCTTTGCCTTCCCTTCTCTCCCCTGCTTCTCTTCCCTTCTCTTCCCCCTCCCTCTCCCCCCCTTCTCCACCAATCTTTCTCCCCTCTTCCCTCCCTCATAGGGCTTTCTTTCAACCTTCTCCGCTCCCTCTTCCTTCTCCTTCCCTCTCTGTCCTCTCCTCTTCTTCCTTCTCCTTCCCTCCTCATTCTCCTCATCAACACATTGCAGAGAAATAAACAAGCTACAAACTTAACTCTGAAGATCTAGTATGCATACAAGAATACTTAATTTCTCCCCTGTTCATCTCAAAATCATTCTATCCTCACCCCCCCCCCCACCCTTTGTTCTTATTTCGGAGGAAGAGATAGTTCTCATTCTTGCCAAGAAAGAAACTCACTCAACCTTATCCTATCCNTCCCCTGTTCATCTCAAAATCATTCTCTCCTCACCCCCCCCCCCACCCTTTGTTCTTATTTCGGAGGAAGAGATAGTTCTCATTCTTGCCAAGAAAGAAACTCACTCAACCTTATCCTATCCCTTATAACCTCAGCTATTATTCATCTCATCTCCTACACCTCTTTTGATTATGTCAAATTTCTTTCTGATAAGTTCTTCTCTAAAACATTTAAAAAGTGAAACCTTCTCTTGACCCTATAATCATCTTAAATTATGAAAGTAATCTGGTCCTTCTTTAACTGGAAAATTTGTTGAAAAAGATAATTCAACATACAGATTCCCTTTTTTTTTTTTGGCATCTGGATTGTATTTCTTGCCCAACAAAAACTATTTGCTCAAAGACCAACAGTGAAAATGGCAATGTGCTGCCCTCTTGGTTTCTGCGATCATGCACCATCTTGGTTCTTCTTTTTTTTTTGTCAACTAGCTTCTCCCCTAACTTCTGAACTCCTTCTCTCCCTGTATTCTCTGTTCACAAATGTATCTGCTTTCCTGATTTCAAATGCCATCTCCATGTCAAAAGCTCCTCAGACAAGCTCTAATCCAAATTCTGCCTTAGAATTCCAACTTTTACAGGTTATACGGTGAATACCATTAGCAATAATGACCACTGCAAGTTAAGCTTCTACTATGCTCCAGGCACAGTTCTAGGCTGTTGGTTTATATTGTCTTATTTCATTTCCTCCTCAACTCTACAAGTTGATATTGTAGCCTATTCATGGATCAAAATATCAAGTTTCATTGAGATTAAAGAATTTACTCCAGATTGTATTTGTACAGCATAGGACTACACTTGAACCTTGATCCTAGACAGAGTTGGCAAACAGAGGATCCAAAGCCTAGTCCTAGTTTTGACATTAATTTGGCCCATGTCATGAATGTATCAACTTGCCTTCTTGGGTCATTGTTCTCTGACCTATACAATGTGGGTACAAGATCCTAACAGTGTTACTCAGCTCCAGCCTTCCAATTTTTAGAGTTCTAAGGTTGTGACACCTCTCTCCAACATTTCAAATCCAATAAGATTCAAAACAAAGACATCACTCATAAGCCTACATCTCAAGGACATTCATGATTAACACATTTGTGTATAATTTTCCAATCTTTTTTTAATAGGTTCTTCAAAAAAGTCAGAATCTGCTTTTAAATAAGTCATATCCTACTTTAAATGCTGTTTTTAATTGGATTTTAAATTTAAAGATATATCTTGAACATATATATTTGTCGATATTCATTATTTTTTCTTTAACCTGTCTCTTAAATGAATACACAATAATGAGGCTCAATGGTAATTATATATGTGGAGGAAAAAAAACCTTTGTAATAGCTGGGTTTGAAGACATAAAGTTAAATATGGTAGGATGCTTAAGTTCATCAACTTCACCTAACTAAATTAAAAAAGATTCTCATTAAAATTTCCACATTTTATGAAGATATTAGTCACATTCTTAACTCCCAAATTTTAGAAGGAATGTAGGGTCCATGCAGGTAAATATTTTAATAACTGGCAAGAACAAATAAGGTTAAGTCTTTCTGCTGTGTGGGAAGTCCGGTTTTCTTAATCTTGCATTGGCAAACGCACATTAGAATTTGAAAAATGTGTTACCCCAAACCCACCTGACTCCATCCCTACAGCATATTGTACCCTACTTTCTGCCAGATGCTAAAGATGAAACTCTAGTTTCCTGATGTTTGTTACTTCCATCCCCTCCTACTCTAGCAAACTAACTGAGGAAAAAATCCTTTCATGAAGATGTGTATGAAATGTTTCATCAAAACTATAAAATTAACCACATACTTCCCCAAAGCACAAAGTTCAAAGTTGTAACTTAAGTAGATGGGTAGGTAGCTTGATATGCTATATTTTTTATTATGAATGATAATTTTCTATAAGACTTGCTTACTGTTTTGCAAAACACAAAATGAACAGCCAGTATGAGCTTTCCTCTCATTTTTACATAACTAATGTTGGGATCATACATTGGTAGTTTGAAATTAGCTAGCTCTCTCTCATCAGTTGTCAGTTTTTACTGTCTATCATCAAATCTCCTGCTCTTCTCAAGAACTTGAACAAAAACTTATCAGCACACCAGAAGGGTTATTTTCTGGAACTTGTGTAATTGATAGCTCTCTATGGAATGGCCCAAGTTCTCAAAATGCTATCTTTGGCACTTGAGTTGAAAGAGGTTATTCATACAAGACAAGAAGGAAGCCCAATTTAATCATTTATCTAGTATTTTCCATGTGAGGCATGGGATGTACTGTTGAAGCAATGAGTGAGACAGAGTTTTTGCTCTCATGACATTGGCATTCTAGTGAAAGAGACTTGCTATAAAAGAGTAAGTCAGTGCCTGCATAGTACCACAAGTTGATGAGTGATATGATGATTAAATTTTATGCATAACTTGGTGAGGTCATGGTACTCGGATGTTGGGTCAAATGCTAATCTGACTAAAGAATGATGATAGGAAGATGTTTGTAGATATGACTAACATTTATAATCAGCTAATATTATTAAGGAGGTTAACTTCTATAATGTGGTTGAGGCTCGTTCAATAAACATCTAAGTGGAGAGGTAATGTAGACTATCGACTGCCCCTCAAAGTATCTTGAGTTTTAATCATGCAACTTCATTTTGTTTTGTGGACATGAGTTATTCATAGGTGATCAGCTAGTTGATATATTGCCTGCCAATTGCTTTCAATATGTTTATTTAAAGATGACTACTCCTCCTGTTATTTATTCAAATATGGAAACAGTTTGGGAATGGTGATAAGCTACAATTGTAATTACTTTTTCCCTAAGTCAATACTTTAGGAGTTTTCATATATCCTTTTGATAGGATAAAAACTCTTGATAAATGCAATGATTAAACGAGTAGTTTTTATTATAAAGTGAAGAGGCAGTTTCTATTAATTTGTTAATCACTGACAGATCTAGGTAACGTATGAATACCTCCAAGCAGGTGATTCTGAAATTTCCATAAAGAAATGTTGGCCTTCCATTCTAAGGGAATGTGGTTGTAATTTATTCAAAAGGAGATATGTTACTAAGATACTCTCCAAATGTTAATTTCAGCCTTAAGTTCGAACCAGCTTCCTTGAGCAGTAAGTTCCTTTACAAGTGATGATTCAAAAAAAAATTTCCAGGAAAGCAAGCTACTTTCTTAATTGACAGAGACTTGGAATCCAAAAAAAGTTGAGTTTTAGTCTAACACATCCCCATTAATGGTCCTTCACATGTTCTTAGGAAGCAGGCCCTACAGCAAGCCTTTCTGTCTCATGCCTGCTCTGGACAAAGGACCATAATCTGAGCTTGTCACATGAAATCCAGCCAATTCCATCACACTTTGCAGGAGTCCAGAGCCACTCTCACTGCCGACGCCTTTGGAGCCACAGAGTGCTAGTCAGCCCGGCTGTTATGGATGCCCAACACATGGCAGACCTGAAAATAAATGTTATGGAAAAGGCCACAGGGCCATAATAGAGTTGTTATTAGAGTTGAGCAGAGTGCTGCAAAATGACTGAACATCCACTATCCAGAGAGGAACAGAAATTTCAGAGACTGTTTGGGGGTGGATGCCTGATGGAGTTGGCTGGTTCCAACTTTTCATTACTGCAACAGACCCACAGAAGCTAAAATGCAGAATGTATATTCAAATGTCTTTGAAAAAAAAAATAGTCTGAACACACTATGAGTGATTCTAGTTTCCAATCAGAAAAGGGTGAAGAAGTGACTTCGGAATGCTTTCTGTTCTGCTCCATCATTGCTATAAGGAACTGAGACTTTATATCCAGAAATCTGAGCGTCCACTAAGGGAGAGATTTTGCCTTACCTACACTGACAAAGAGATAGAAGTGGCATTTGCCCAAGACTTTAGGACTCAGATCCTACTGAAGAAATCATCACTAGTCCTCTATTCAGCTCCCTTTCTTTCTAAGAGTCAGTTTTGGAAGGAATGTTTAGGTCAGAGTCTTTAAGATTGGTCAAGTTTGCTGAAATGGTGCCTATGATTTTAGCCAAAACATTTAGGGTTATAATAGATACTAGAATTCAGTGTCTTATGTCCTCGGAGTATAGACAGGTTCTCCTCCTGCCTCCAGTCTTTAAAATAGACCAAAACTACATTTGGGATCACCACACATTTCCCTAAATCCAAGGTCTAAGAGATCCAACTGTTTTCTGGCCATTCCCCCAGTGTCATTTTTAACTCTGCCACCATGACATCACGTTGTTCAGGGAAAGCGGTGTTAAGGGGAGTGAAGATGTGTCACCAGACGTGTCGTGGGCGAATGTACTACTCTGACGCATTAAACTTTTATGGATGTGTTTATGTTTTATACATGTACAAGGCAGCCAGTCTGTATAAGAAATAATCTGCAGAAGCAATAAATTAATGCTGTATTATTAATATTTGTTTACAAGTTCAACACACGGCTCCTGTTTGTGGCCAAAACCCCCTGACCATGAGCTCCCAGCACTGCTGTGCCCTGGGTGTAACCCTCACCAGGAAGAAGCTGAGATGTGCCCTTTTCCAGCTCCGAAAACCTCAATTTGCATAAAGATTCTCAGCTTTCTAAATTATCTTTGTTTCTGTGTGGAATTATAAAGGTTGAGTGGTGAGGGCTTAAAGAATCCTCTTAAATAATTAACTGGAGTAAACAAAGTAACATCTTGAAGAGTGAGTTTTTTCCCTTCCCCTTGGGAAAAAATAGCAAATTCCTTAAGGTAATAAATTAGAGCGGAAGGGGCAGGCATTCTTAAAGGATGGAGAAGGGAAAGAGAGTTGAAGATTTTGTTTTGCTAGAAACGATTTTGGGTGATAGCAACATCTATGAAAAGTGAAGATTTAAAAAGAAATACAGGGTGATGTGTAGAAGAAAGTGAAAGATACATCACTTGTGACATCAGGGTGTGTGTTTGAGTGAGCACCCATCCATGTGTGTGCACATCTGTGTGTGTGTCCTTTTAAAAAAGGAAGACAAGGAGAAACCTTAAAAATGTTTAATGACAGAACAAAGAATAACAAGGAATTTTCTGAGATATTAAGTGATACTGTCCACCAGCTGATGAAGAAACTGCACGATTTTGATGCAACTTAACTATAAAAAGTGAAAATGAGATCATTTTCTGTTGCCATTCATAATTTAGTGAAAGCACTTATGTGGAAGTGATTCTTTTTTCTTCACAGGATGAGAAGAAAACGTGGACAACCAGAGCTCGTTCAGGTCTGTAGTCAGAAGTACAACTGAATGACGTCATCCCTCATTCAGAAGGTTTTCTTCACTCCTTTCTAGTGAACCTATGAGTCTCTTGGGAATTCTGATTTTGGAAGATAACCTAGCATCCCTTTGACTGTTCTAAATACATCAGCTGTCTGGTTCGCTGTGTCGTCAGGACCGCCTAGTCACGACTATATTCCTCTGCATAATGACCTCAAATGAACGGCCCATCAAATGCTTTTCTTATTTGGTTGCCCTTATTTCCTGCTTTTCTGAAAACCAGATTTCAGCAAAACAAAATGAAAAGCCATCCTCTACCTATACATTACTTACTTCTTCATTTCCCATAGAAGCATATTTTTTGTGTCAAATATTAAATTCTCTTAAATTTTGCTTCCAGCTCTCCTTTCTACAAACTCATCCAGTTTCTTTTCATGCATTACAGTGTCTCTTCAGCATTCAGCATTCAAGGAATGCACAGTTCCACTGGACAGATGGACAAGATGTTGTTGCAACTGCAGTGAACAGAGATACACACCTGAGGGACTAGAGTGGGACCTCAACATGGAAGTTTCTTAAAAGAAACTTTTAGTTGCTGTGAAGATGAGACATTTCAGAAGATGAGTAGAAATTAGCTGGGCTGAGCATCTAAGGTATGGAGGTTAGTACCGAACCTGAAACAGTACCAGGGGAGCTTCACTAGTATTGTAGCAATTAGTGAGATAGTGAGATACTGTGCCTTCCACAAAGTAGTAGGGCATAGCTTCTAGAGCTCTTATTATCATAGTTACAGAAACTGTCATAGAGATTATGATAACATAATCTTCAGTACATTTAGGAAGGTACTATTCACGTCCCAATATACTATTTAAGGGCTCTTTCATGAACACTCAAATATACTTTACCCTTCTCCTGTCTCTCTGGCAGCAGAAGGGACAGCAATGCAGGCAGTGCCACTGGAATGAGAATGAGGACTCAGGAAGAAGTGAAAGAGATTCATGAGATCTGGTCAGGGTTGCCAAACTTCCTTCTAGGAGATCTCTGTTAATACTACCAGAATGTTGACAATAGCTTGGGGGAGGGGCATCACAAGGTGAGGAGAACGTAGAAAAGCACAGTACATGGACTCATTCCTCCCTTCTTAACAGAGTGTCTCTCTTGGTCGCACAGAAGGGAAGGGTGTGAGGGCAAGAGGAGGGAATTTGGAGGTGTTTTTTGGTAACTGGTTGGGAAACAGTAGAGCATTGCAATCTCCTGCTGGATGGCTACTGACAGACCTCCCATATGCTTATTCAGCACACTGTCCTTGGCAGTAATACACTATAACTACCTCAGCATTTGCCTGGTCCTTCACGAGGTTGTAAGAGTCTTGAGGGCAGAAGCCCTAGGGGATTCATCACTAATTCTTCATGGGTGGATGGATGGATGGAGAATGAAGAGAGTTGGAGTACAACTGGGAAAAAGAGAACTCCTCTCTTGTGGCCTAGGGATTCAGTCTCACTCTATCACCACTACAGCCTAAGTTAGAGCCCCAGCCAGGGAGCTAACACATATGGTGCAGCAGACCTCTCCTGTCTCACTCAATGCTCCCCTCAGCAGTATATTTCAGTGAATCCACCTGTTCTGCTCCTCTCTCTGTTTCTGGTGAGTCCTCTCACCCCAGACTTTGCACCTTTGGCCTACACCCCCCACCGTCTATGCAAAAAAAAAAAAACAACAAAAAACAAAAAAAAAAAAAAAAGAAAAAAGAAAGAAACAGAGATGAGGAAGGAAAAGGATTGAGGAAGGAAAGGATTTTATACTGTGATGTGAGCATATGAAGAGATAATTGTTAATATTTGGGTAACAGACCACTATGATTTATCTTTTAGAACAATTTAGTGATTAAACTTGATTCTCTTAACAATGCTGGATTAAAACATAAAAATGCATAGAAGAGGTTTACAAAACTATGAACATGTATCACACAGTCAATAAACTAGCCCCTTGTCATAAATTCTAGCCAACAATGAAAAGAATACTCATATTCTTACATTATTACAATTTGTTGTAATCATCCAGATAAGCACATTCAAAGCATGAGGGGATTATACAAACGTAATCAGTAGATCATGATGTACTAATTTAAGAACTCTGAAGGAAATCGTCTACTTCATTTCTAAGCATTACCACCAATAAACATAGGTCTTGTTCTGGTTTAGATAGGAAACAAAAAAGACACACCATAGAGTTTTTTGAAGTAATATGTTCTCAAACTCTATTTTATTTTGAACAACTGGATCCTCATCCAAATCCCCACATTAAAATGAGTGGAAATTGAGATGTATAATTTTCAACATCAATCTGCCTCTCGATCAGTTTCCACCTTGCTTGCATATTTATATTAGATCTCAGAAGCCCACTGAAAATTAGCCAGAGAACAAGTGCAGAAAGACAGAAATCATGTCCAGTCCTTGTGGAAGGTCTCCTTGGGTAGAGGGGGTAAGGGTGAAGGGAAGACATAATAGTCATCCACTTTTGCCATGTGGGCCCCAATACTCTGAAATTATTTTCCTGCTTTCATTGAGTTGTGACTTCCCAGCTATTTCAGACAGATGCAAAAACAGAGCAGGCAGCAACCACTCAAGTAATCCCAAATCACATTTTCTGGGACTCCTGCTTCCCAGGTTCAGGCCTGGTTGTATTTTTTTTCCTGCAAAATCTCTCTTCACAATGAATGCAAGTCTCTGATCACACCTCAAAATAACCAGCACATTCCTCACTCTTGCTTTATGACCAACATCAGGAGCTAAGACAAGCTCTAGATGAAAGTCTTGTGTTCTAGTGCTCACAGGACCATGGGATGGAAAGGAGAAAGAGAGCTAGGTGAAGGTACCTTGAGCAGGTGGGAGGCCAAGAGAGGGCAAACCAGGCTGAAAGACAGAAAGATGGGGTGATGCTAGAGTGGGACTGCAGGGGAATCAGACAGCCAGATGTGCAAATCTCTTCCCAAACCCTTTTCAGGGCCTTCCCCCTGAAAGTTGAAAATCACAGAAATTCGCCAACACTACAGGTCAGAGTTTACAGCATTGGCCACCCCAGCCCCAGAGAGCTGGTTCCTAAACATTCACTTTTACTTTCACAATACATTTACCAGCATTGAAATTTTTTATTAATATGAGCCAGACAAAATACATTTGCCCCTGGATCTAGCCCTGAAGCCCCAAGTTTAAGACCCTTACTTGAAAGGTTGGCTTGCCATTGCATGTATTTGAAACCTTCTTAGTTCCCTCCTCTATTCTTTCTTTCTCTTGTCCTTTTCTTCCCAGAACTTGCTGTCTGTCTTCCCTAGAAGAAGACCAATAAAATGGTCCTACAAAAGTATGACAAAGAGAACGTAAAGGAAAAACTACAACCTGCCAACAGGTATTTACATAACTCCAGGCTCAGTTACCTTCTCTCAGTTGAAACTCTTCAGCCCACCTCTTTTGTTAACACCTGTGAAATTGTTCCATAAAACAATCCCACAAGCCCTGTTCTGTCTCTCCAATGTGTAGTCTGTTACATTTCTTGTCAATGAGGCTGCACATAATTCATTTAGAGGGCCATGTGAAGTGTTCCTGAATAACAAATTAAGATTTAGTTCAAACATTCCTGACGGGGTCTTGGTGTGCTTAGCAGGTTTATGGATTTGTTTCATGGGAATGCACTTTACAAAGTTGCATTTGTGAGTTGTTTATTCAGTGAATAGAGGTATATATTTTTGTCACCATTGGAAACATGCATGGAAGGGAGGAAAATAATCACTGGAAAAACCTATTTCAGGTTTTTGCAAGTTGAAGTAACACATGTAAAAATGTAATGATATGTCCAGCACTAGACATTGTTGGATAAAATAAAATAATCATCAGTGTCACTGTCTCTCTCTCTCTTTTTTTTTTTTTTTGCATGAAACAATTTTCAGTAAATACTGGAAATGTTTGATAAATAAAATCTGTGAATTGTCCGAAACCAGGTTTTTAAACTGGGGTTCACAGATCCCAAAAGGGTCATAAATAGATTTCAGGATGTCTCTGAACTTGAATTTGAAAACAATTACATTATGTTCACTCACCTCCAACTGAATAGCCTTCGATTCTGAACATCAGCGACAACCTTAACTACTATTAGCAGTACCTGTGTGTTTATACTAAAAGAAATCACAGATATTTTCCTATCAAATTACAGTTGTTGCAGATATCTGAAAACATTGTTTATACTTACCACTTCTTCAAAATTATAGTAATTATTAGATCTACTGCTAGATTTTGTTGTTTAAAAGCATATATATTATTACATCACACATTTGACTTTTATATATTTTGATAACTATAATTCCATATAATTGGTTTCCTTTGTAATCTCTATGCATTTTAGTTATGCATTAAAAATCTTATTCTGAAAAGAGGTCCATAGTTTTCACCAGATTGCCAAAGAGATCAGATGCACTACACCAAAACATGTAGGAGTCTTATTGTAAAATTAGTCCTATGTTTCACTAATTCTTTCATTCAACAACTACCAATGAAGTAAAGGCATTCCTTCAATATCCCCTATAGTGTTCTGAGCACGAGGAACATAAGAGGAACTACACAACAACACAAATTCCTATTCTTGGGGACCTTCTATTCTGGGGAAATAGCTTGTTTTTTCCCAATAGAATAACTTATTAAACATTCAATCCCCAAAGCAACAGTTGAAATTCACAAGAAGCAAAGATCTTTGATAATCAAATTTGGGGCATCAACAGCAGTTTGGATATCACTTAGGAACTTCAGAAATGCAGAAATTCAGGTCTCTTCCCAGGATCTGCATTTTAAGGCCATCTGAGGGAATGATAAAATTTAAGCAATGGTGGTTTAGTTTTTCGATCTCCTACTATATTCTTACACTTCTTTAATGCTCATTTGGCTTGAACCCCATAAACAATGATGAGAGCCACCAGGTATCAGGAAGCCACTGACAGAGTCAAGTATACATCAAATTAATTTTTCTAAGGCTCATGAAAGAGACGGTGAATTTCAAGAATTCTATTTCTAGTAGCTGAGAAGAGCAAAAATCAAGCCAGGAAAAAAGTCATGATTGAAAATATCACATTTCCTCCTGCTTAATTTGGTCATTCCTTCACATGAAATAAAACAAGCTCATCTTGTTTAGTGTTACCTCAATGGAGTCAAATTGGCTACACCATCCTTTCACTCAAAACACTATTCATAGATTTCTATTCTCAACCATGTTATTTATACTCTGCCTAAAAGTAGGTTTCACAGTTATTTAGAATCATGCAGCACCAACACAGTACTTCTTTAATTTCTATCTGACGAGAGAAACACATTGAATTTCCTAATATACTATTTGGGGAGAACCCCTAAGTGTGAAGATTGAGAAGAGAATAATGATATGAAAGAAAAGATATTAGATTCCAGTGATTGCTTAAGAATGAGTAGTTGACTGGTTGTATGTGTGGTAGAAGCTTCTGAGATTACGTGTAAACTGCAGCAATGGGGCTTGATACTAAATCTTATTAATGGTGGGGGAGCAGTGCTCTCTGCACATCATAGTCTCTGATCCTGCCTTTATTTGAACATTTGATATTTTTTATCATAATTTTGGATGTTCATCTTAACTTTTATTACTATTGCATTAAACTATTTATCTTCATTATGGAGTTTTGGGCTATCTCTTAAATTTTGCACCTAGGGGCCTCGTCCTGACCCTGATGGACATACAAAGCCACAAGTGAAGAAAAAATTACAATTAGAATAAATTCTAGAAATAACAAGTATTTATTTTGCTAAGCAACTGTCTTAATCTTCCAATAATTATTGATTTTGAATCATTGGAATTAAATTTAAAACAATCACAACACTTGGGTTATGTTGATTCTTACACCATTCTTTTTTTAAAAAAAAAAATTTATTTATTTCTGCAGACAAGAGCTGGGGTCAGGGCCAGAGTCACAGGGGGGTGAGAGGATTCACCAGAGACAGAGTGGGGAGCAGAACAGGCAGATCAGTGAAACACACTGCTGAGGGGAGCAGCGGGGGAGGCAGGAGAGGTCTGCTGGGCCATGGGGGTCCCCTCCTTGGCCGGGTCAAACTTGCCCTGCTGGGGCCTCCCTGGTGGCACAGTGGTTTAAGCAACGCACTATGAAGCAAACCACAGGACCCACATGGTGCGGCAGACCTCTCCTGCTGTGCCCACTGCTCCCCTCAGCAGTGTACCTCTGTTGATCTGCCTGTTCTGCTCCCTGCTCTGTCTGTGGTGACTCCTCTCACCCCCCATACCTCTAGCCTGTACCCCAGTGCTTGTATGCATAAATAAATAAATCTTTAAAAACAAAAAACAACAACAACAAAAAACTTGCCCTGCTGCCTCAGACACTTCAGAGTGCAGAGCTCAAGCCACTGCACCACCAGGGAGGCCCGCCCATACACTACCTTTAATACAATTTAATGTGTTCTTTTAGCACATTTAGAGTCAAGAAACTTCCATACTTTGACTGAAGACCTGAGGTTACCAGAAGGGGGGCGGGATGGTAACAAGGACAGAGTAAATCCTGTGGACTCTGCTGGAGGGTTATTTTACTGGCGCTCTGCTGGTGAGCGTGGCGTGACGGCATCCATTTGAAAGGTATGAAGCTATATTCCTAAAACATATAATGATACAAACCAATGTAACTTCAATTCTAAAAAAAAATCTTTTTTTTTTTTACAAAATAAACTCATCCATTTAATTTATAGGTAAATTAAGACTTGGACCACTAACTCGTAGGTAAATCTGTGCTTTCTCATAACTGTCCTAAGTAAAATGTTTTCTACAAAATAACCCCACTGTAATGTAAGAAGCAGAGTTTTTATGTTTGAACATTGTGTGAAACGCTATTGTCATCAAAGTTAATCACCAAGAAAGCTGAGACTAATAAATGGCTTAGATGAATTGGAAAATTTGATCTTTACTTGGATTTAAGTTAATGAAATTATACAGTCCAAAGACGGCCCCTCGCTCAGACAGTTTGAGGTTGACGAAGGGCACTGTTAAGAAGTCTCTGAATTGTCTGATGAGCAATTGCCTTGTACCAATATTTCTGCAAACAAAATGTAACATCAAATTGAAAGGACCACATATTAGGAAAAGAGTTAAAACCTGTCATCCGATAAAGTACGAATAATCGCTAACGGCATACTGTTGAATAAAACACCCTGGTGTAAGAAACAATTCCTTGAAAGACAGAAATAAGCGAGCAAGACAGTGAGCGCAGACGCTGCACTTGCTGTTGTAGTCAGCTTTGTTTGTTCCAAGAGGCGGAGCGCAACTCCAGCTGGTTCAAGTTCAGAGAGGTTTATTCTGGGGAGGAGTAGGAAGTAGTAAGGGAATGTAGCTCTAAAGGAGATGTGCTGGAAGTGTGAAATACACACTGGATTTCAGAAAGGTAGCACGAAAGAAAATAAATATAAGATGTGTCATTTATCGTGATGACATGTTGATAAATTATTTCTGATATATTGACTTAAACCATTATTCAAATTCATTTCATCTATTTCCTTTAATTTTCTTAAAGTGGCTTCTAAAAAATGTAAGATGTCACATGTAACTCACATTGTACCTCAGGTTAGATTTCTGTTGGCTATCTCAGCTCTACAGATAGTAGTACCGGCTGCAGATGAGGGAAGCCGCTCACTGCAGAGCATGAAGACAGCAGCAACTGAGGGGAGCAGTTTCTTCTAGAAGGAAGCCAGGGCCTGACAAGGTGGAATTTATATCTGATCCGCTCACCGGTAAGACACACAGATAAGGAAAAATACCCACTAGATACTACATGTCTCAACTGGCATCTCCTTCCTTCTTTTCCCTTCCCTCCCTTCTCCCTTTCTTCTTTATTTCCTTCTTTCTTTCCTGTTTCTCTTTAAGAAATCTCAAATCTTCTGAATGACTCCAATAGGAGAATGGGTACTGGGTAACCACTAACTATATACTTTCCAGAAAATCTGCAAGTGAAACAAATAAAAGTTCGAGGCTAAGTATTTACTAGGATAAAAATTAAATGGGATTTCCTCGCTGTCCCCAGTGATGCCAATATTTTGCTTGATTTATGGAGGCTGTAATTCACGCCTTACCGAATTTTTTCCTGCTCGGTCCTCCATGGTTAGAGGTGAGTCTCGAAGTTTTGTGGAGACCATCATTTACGTGTATGTCAAACAGATTGCATTTGTAACATTTAATGCCCACAATGACAATAATAAAACATGCTGGCGTGCGCACACTGCGTAAACACTTTCTTCTGAAGAGAGAGCCAGTGAAATGTTTTAGGAACTTTGACATTTATGGCTGTATTTATAATCTTTTTTGGATCATTTCCTCACAGAGTCACATGTTGGTATATTTTAAATTCCCTGAAGAAATAAAAATGTTTAAACATAATATAGTGAGGTGATATGCATCTTACGAGCCCTTGTTTACCATCTAGGCATGAGAAAAGTGAAACCCTGAGAAGGGTTTCTACGTAAATGTCGAATTTTCTAGATATGTGCTACAAAGCCAAGGTGATCAGAAAGAAAACAGGGATGTACATATTCAAGGCTGAGACTTTTTTTTTTTTTTTTTGGCTTGGAACCAGACCAGATATACTAAAATTGAAAATTAAACATTAAACTAGTTAGGAATATGCACAGGAGAGGATCCAATGGGCAGATAGGTACATGTTCTTTTGTAGTCTCTAAAAAGGTAGAGGCACAGGAGTTTTAAAGGCTATTCTACCCTAGTACATTATATGGATATACCTACTGTTTATTTTTTGGTCTGTAGCACAACATCCCAAATGTATCCATTAAGGTCAAAGAAAAGATTAAGATGAGTATCAAGCGGACAATAAACACATTGTTTTTAAAGAAAGAAATTAACTTTTACTTAGCACTTAATTTGGTTTATACAAGTATCTTTCTTGTGCTAATTTACTAAATAGTCACAAATCCAAGCAGTGAGTGATCAAGATGGATTAAAACTCAGATATTTCTTACCCTAAAGTCATTTCTACTCCAATATACCAACCTGGAGTGAAAAGTATAGACATTTTTAAAACCTACCTTCAGATGTTTTTAGCTTCCTTGTAATAAGGAGGGAGATCTTTAACTATTCCCTTGAATCTGGACAAGTCTTAGTGGACCAATAGAGTATGACCAAAAAGAATGTTGGCTTCCGAAGTAAGACCCCAGTAAAAAAAGCTTTTAGTGTTCACCTCCATCTGAGATGCACACCTATGGAGTCCTGAGTTGTGTAAAGAGGCACAAGGCTGCCATGTTGAGAGGAAGCTCAAACAACAGTTTTGAAGTGATTTCTTATGTAGCTAGAACAGAAGATTCTACAATAGGCCGAGGGTTAGAGGTCTAATTAATATGCAGTTTGTGTCATTTCTGATGAATTTTTAAAGAGGTCAGTTCTTATGCAGATCAATCTTTCATTTTTATACACAGTAATTATGATGAATGACAAATGCTGCAATGTTTTTTAAGATAACACTGGTTTATAACACGGTATGTGATTCAGGGGAATAGGCTCACCTCCTCAGATGTACATCACCACACCAAACTGACTACCAGAGCACCCATATACCATTGGACTCCCCATCCTCTTTGCTTCTACTCCCATGCTCCTCCTCTAGTAAACTCAATTCTACACTCACATTTCTGGATTTCATTTTGTCCATTCCTCTGTTTTGTTTCTCTGTATGCCACCTAAAAATACAATCATACAATATTTGTCTTTCTCCCTCTGGCTTACTTAGCATAATTCTCTTCAGTTCCATTTATTTATCACAAATGGCAAGAGTCAATCTCTTTGTTTAGCTGAATAGTATTCCACCATCAATAGATACCACATCTTAATCTACTCATCCATCATTGGACGCTAAGATTGTTCCATAATTTGTAAGTGACAACTTTGTTATAGGCATTTTTAAATGTATGAAATCTTAACAAAAGTCCTACGAAGTAATTGTTATGATTATCTCTTATTTAATTTGCTATTATTCTTGTCTTATTAAAATAACATTGGTTTTTAATAATATTTAAGTTCTAGGAATACACATTCACACTTTGAAAGACATGTATACCACACTATGCCCACGAACAAGTTTAGTTATCATCTATCACCATTGCACCTGAAATAATGCCAGGCATGTGGCAGGCTCTTAATTAAAAATCTCTTAAATAAACAAGTGTGATAAGAAGAAAGTATAGGAGCAATTTATTTCTAATTTTACATAGAAAGAAACTGAGGTGCAGATATTTGCCTTAAGTGAGTCAGCTATAAAATGGCTGGCAACTTCTCTTGTAATCAGAGAAATGCAAACCAAAACCACTGTGAGATACCACCTCCACCAGTGAGAATGGCACATATCAAAAAAAGTAGCAACAACAAATGTTGGCGAGGATATGGAGAAAAAGGAACTCTCTTACACTGCTGGTGGGAATGCAAGCTGGTCCAACCATTATGGAAAGCAGTATGGCGGGTCCTCAGTCTACTAAGAATGGAACTTCCATAGGATCCAGCAATCCCACTCCTAGGAATATACCCAAAAGACACAAAAACTCTAATTCAAAAGAATACCTGCACCCCTATGTTTATAGCAGCACTCTTTACAGTAGGTAAGACCTGGAAACAACCTAAATGCCCAAAAACAGATGAGTGGATTGGGAAGCTGTGGTACATAGACATGATGGAATACTACTCAGCAATAAAAAATGAAAAACTAGACACATTCATTGGAACTGGAAGGGATGATGCTCAGCGAATAAGTCAGAAGGCAAAAGAAAAATGCCAGATGGTTCCTCCCCTAGGAAGAATATAAGGGAACCAAATAAGGATTAAGGAAAGGAATAAGAACAATAATAATAATAATAATAACAACGAGAAAGACACAAAAACCAAAAATGAAAAGACAAGGACAAACTGGGGACACTTGGTGGGGAGGGAAGATGGGAAGGGTTGAGGGCAGACGTGAGCATGGGGGACTGAGGTGATGGTGCACTGGTAATATGGCGATGTGGAATACATGGGGATTATAACTGATGTCAAATATATATAAATTAAAAAATAATTTAAAAAATTAAAAATAAAATAAAATGGAGGAGCTGGATTCAAACTAGGATCTTTGGGCTTCAGACTGTGTTTTTAACTCCCCCTTTTATTGACATGAGTAAAGTATTAAATTAGGATTACTTTACAAAAACAATTACTTAACAAAAACAGATGAACAAGAAATAAGCATGTCCCCTCTCTAGTGATTTTAAAGCAAGGTCACAAAGGCTTTATTATTCTCCTGTTGGGAGATGGGATCTATATTCTCTCCTCTTTGGGTGACCTTGAACCAATGCAGTGTGAATGATGTAGCTGCTGCTGTAGATAGTCCTCGCTGAGCAACCTTTGAGCCATGGTAGCCTAAGCACTCACATAGAGTAAGAAGTCTCAGATGCTCCAGCCCATTTTTCTGAACATCCTCTGCCCTTTGAGTCTTCACAGCTGACATTTCAAATACGGTAGAGCAGATACAAGTTCTGTTGTTTTCTGTCTAAATTCACCATACAAATATCAGAGAGAATAATGAAATGGTTTAGTTTTATGTCCCTGAGTTAAATGGTTTGTTACCCAGAAGGATAACAGACACACCCTCCTTTACCAGCAACCTCTATACTCTTCTTGAAGTTAGCACCAAAAATAGTTACAATTATGTTTTCAGTCCTTTCTCTATATTTTAAACATATGTTTGTGTTCTGTTTTTAACTTTAATAGGACCATCATATTTAAATTCTTCATACACCTGCTTTCTCATTTCATTCAAGAGATTTTTTATTAAGAAGCTTCTACTTGTCTGCCATTGTTTAAAGTGATGGGGATACAGGATGAGCAAAACAAAGTCTTAAATTTCTTGGAGCTTATATTTATACAACACTGCCTTGCTTTATATGTATATAAATGTGTTTATATAATTCCTTTTCTCTGCCCACATATTATTCCTTTTATTTCTTGCTCATTTGGTCATTTGGTCACTCAGCTGATTAATATAGTTATATGCATATAATGTTTTCGATATTTAGGCATTGCAAGTAGCAGTACATGTGGATATTTAATTTTAATAGAAAACACATGAATATAATTGGGATAAGTTATAATTTTAATTCTGACATTGTGAATTGTCTTCAACAATTTACATTCCTATTGCAGCAGGTGAGAATACCTGTTCTCTAATCCTGTCTGTTCCCTAATCCTCACCAACACTTAAGTAGATGTTCTAGGAGCAAAACTCTCTCATTTAAATTCACATTTCCCCAATTACTAATGAGGTTAAACATCTTTAGGGGCTAATTATAATTTTTCGTGAATTGTTTATCTTATCTTTTGCCCATTTAAAAAATAGTTGTTTGTCTTCCTTAATTATTTAAAGGTGCTCCTACATTAGTCTGATTATGAAATCTTTATCTATTAAATATGGTACAAACACAGCTTGTTTGAGTCTAAACCTGCTTTTATGCTTCTTATTCCTTTTTATCATACAGATTTTTGTTTTTATGTGGGCAAATCTGTCCATCTGTTACTTCATGTCTTTTGGATTCTATGTCTTGCTTTATAAAGGCCTCCATGCCAAAGTTATAAAAACATTATCTTTGTCTTTATATTTTTAAATTTTTAGAAACTTTGGGTTTTTTTATGCAAATAGACTTTTCTCTTAGTGAACGTGTGTAGTAGACATCTTGACTTCCATTCTTTTTGGCCTGTTGATTGATTCTTGATTCCATTGTTCTTATTCAAAAACATACTGGCTTTTGTTTTCTCTTTCAAAGTTTGGATGCGGCTTGTTGAGTTCTTTTAAGTTTTACAGGATTTTTTAAATTGATATTAAACTGAATTTATAGAGACCGCTGCATATTCCAGGAACATTATCTCCCCTTTATTTATTCGGGTATTCCAGAAGACTTTATACTTATTTTTTCATCTAGTTCTCAGGATATTTATCTTCATTTCTGAGAATTTGTTTTGTTATAATCTGAAAAAGACCACTATTAAAATTTTATTTACTTACTCGTGGGACCTAGAAAAGACATAAAATCTATATGTTGACCTTGGAATCAATAACTTTATTTTTTAGTTGTCACTTAATTTTTTTCTGGTTTTGGACCTAAGGTGATACCACTTGCAAATAAATATTACTATGTCTCTTCATTTCCCTCAAATTCATAGTTCTTTTTTTTTTTTTCATTGATTTATTTACACTTCCAAAAAGTTTAACAAGTTGAGGTGATAGTAAATCCATGTTTCTTACTCCTAAACCCCCTGTTTCATTATCAAATATAACAGTTTCTCTTTTTCTGGTAGAAAACTTCAGCAAGATAAGAGTTTATTCTATTTTCATCTCAAAGTTTGATAAAAAAATAGATATTGAATGTGATAGAATGCTTTCTATGCTATTAGGATATTATATGAACTTCTCCTTTAATCTGTATTGCAGCAAAATTAAATATTACTTAATGTTCATTCAGTCACACGTTTATTGAGCACCTATTACATGCCAAGGACTATACTAAATGCCAGGAATATAAATGCGAACAAGACAGGCAAGTTCTCCTCCCTGACATTAATCATTCTTTGCATTTTTAGGATAAACACTAAGATGCTGTCGATGTGCTACTCTTTCATTTGTGGCTAGACTTCGTTAGGAACGGTTTTGGTTAGGATTTTTGCATCTATGTTCAAGAGGAGAACTAAATTATGTTGCCTCATTCAAAACTACAGCTTTAGACTTGATAAGTAAAATGGATCAAAGTGGTGTTTTTCTCTATTTATTCAAGACTTCTTGTAAATCCATAATAAATTTTGTAGTCTTCTTCCTGTGGGGTCTTAAACATTTCTTAGTAAATAAATTCCTAGATAATTTATTCATTCATTATGAGTGGGATATTTAAATTATTTCTTCTAATTAGTTATTGTTTGTGTATATAGAACTGATTGATTTTTGTACATTTGGTTTATGGACTGGCCCACTCACATGAAACACTATGGCAGCAATGCCTGACCAGAGGTTTGGGGGGGCCTACACTTCTATAATGGGAATAACTATGCAAACGAATATTAATCAAAAAACTTAAAAAATAAGAAAGACCTTTTTAGGTCTTTCTAATTTAGACTTATGAGCATAAATTAAATACTCTACTTAAATATTAAAAAAATATATGGCCATTAGTTTTTCAACTTTGTCCCCCTATTTTCAAATTTCTGGATAATTATAATGTCGATAAATAATATTTTCCTCTTCTGCTTTAAGAAATAAACTTCTTTCCTCTGCTTAATTCTATTTAATGAGTTAGAAATTGAAGAACAATATTGAAGAGTATTTATAATAAAGGATATCCTTGTTTTTATTTCTTCCTTTAAGGTAAAGATTCCTATCATTTTATTATTAGGTATCGCATATTTCGATAAATAGTTGGTGCCAACTTGAGAAAGAAAACTTTATTCTTCAAAGTACTTATCCAGTACTTTCACTACGAATGAATGTTGCATTATTTCAAATTATCTTTTGGTATATTTTGGGATAATTACACCATTATTCTTCTTTGACATATTGATGTGAAAATCATATTAATGAATTCATAATATTGAATTATCATTGCATTGTTGAAACAAAACCTGCTAAGGGTTTCTTTTCATTATTTTATAAACAGTTGGATAAGTTTAATATTGCATTTTAGATTGTGGCATCTACAAGTAAATATTTGTAAAATTACTTTGACATTTCTCCTCGGTGTTAGTTATATCATTTTTTAGTGTTAGAATTATGCCAGTATTTGAATTGGGATCTTTTCCCTACATATTTAATTTCCTTGGAAAAATAGCAAAATAAGAAAAACTTTGTTCTTTAAAATTTAAAATAATTTTCTTTAAATCCTCTTAAAGGTAAATTTTAGTATTTATTTTTCAATTTCTTCTTAAGAATGTTTTCTGCTTCTTTAGCACTTAATATTCATATTTGTTATGAATAAGAATGATTCATTATATCAAGATTTTCAAATGTTTTGTACCTATAATGACATTTCCTTTCTTACCTCTAATTTTGCCTGTCTCTTATTTTTTCCTTGATTAGAAGTTTGCATAGTTTATTCTTTTTGTTGTACTTGTTTGCTTTTTTAAAAAGAGAACCGCTAAGTTTTATTTACTCCGTTCCTTTTTGTTTACTAAATTTTAATTCCTACTTTCATTTGCAATAATTTCTTCTTTCTTCCCCTTAGACTTGCTTTGTTCTGTTCTTAGATTCTAAGTTAATGGCTGAATTCATTTGTTCCTTTTATTATTTAAAAATAGTAAAAGTACATTTTGTGAATTTGCCCAATTATAGCTTTGATAAATACCATTGTTTTGAATATGTAGTTTTTATAATTATAATTTCCAAGTATTTTGTAATTACTCTTTAACCTCTTATTTGACCCAGAGTTACAAAGAATAATATTGTTTTGTTTTGTTACCATCAAACTTGATAAAAAAAATTAAGAACTTGCCTAAAATGTGATTTTTAAAAAATATATTATTAACACTTTATTTTTTAATATTATTATTAAATCTTATTATTAATCTTGTTGCATTCTGATCAAAGAATATGATCTATACAGATCTGATTTTTGGAAAATTTTGATGTTTTCATTGAGATCCAATATATGAAAAATGTTTAGTGTTTCTCAAGTAGTGAAAAAGAGAATATATGTTCTATTGCAGTTATTACATTTCTAATGTATATTTTTAAATCGACTCAGTTAACTGTATTCTTTCTTAACTCCCTACTTTAACTTGCAAGACTTAAAAATATTCTTTTTCTTATAACTCATGCATTTCAGTTTCCTCTTCCTAGCACTTTTAACATTTTTTGGTTTGGGTTATTATATACTCTGCTACTTGGCACATTAAAGTTGAATCCTGATACATTTTTATTTGGGATCTTCTAACCAATAGTGAAAAGGAAAACTATTTATGAGACATTTAAATTTTTTTCCCATGAAAATCTACTTGAGCTTATATAATCGTGATTCCAGCTACTTGGTGGGGAGAGTAGTTTTTAATATAATCTTTAGATTTTCCTGAGTTACTCTTCCTTGGCTATCTTTGGTAGACAGCTACTGATGACTGTGAGCTAATATTTAATATCACAAAGTCATAAATTTCATGTTTGCCCTTATTCAAATGGATTCACATTTCATTGTATTTCAATTTCCTTTCTATTTCCTTGATGTTGATACTTGGCTGTAACATACACATTTTCTTCTCCATTTTCTCTCCTCCAATGTAAAAGCATACAGTTCATGTTTAATTTTGCTAAAGACCACCTTTAACAAAAATAAACAACTCTGTTTTCTGTCCACATCAAAAGGAGAGGAACAGTGTCTATCACCTCCCACCTAGACACAATATGCCATTTCTTCCTCCAACATCTTCTCCACTGCCTGGGAATTTAACACCAACTTCTTTTTTGCTAAATATTATTTCTGTGCTGTATCTTCTTTTCTAAGAATTATTGAAGAGTTTGCAGTTTCTGTTGTAGCTACAGTATATTTGCAACAATCTAGACTGGAGCCCATATTAAGCATTTCAGTACTAACTGCCAGGCCTTCTAATAAAATACACTTCCCTTTCCATGAGGTTTTAAAAACTGGGTCCATTTCACTGTGGTCTTAAAAACTTGATTTTTTTTTCATAAAGAGAAACAGTGATTTAATTTTTTTCTTTTTACATTTTGGATCAGAGAATGCTTTTTACAAAATCATTACATATGCTTTAATCTGAAAATGATGATGGTTTTTAAGACAGGAGGTTTTTCTTTACAGGTTACTTATGAGGTTCCCTCAGCATTCCAATGTATTTTTTATTAAATTACTTCTTTCTATTGAGGTACTTTTTATTAAATTACTTCTTTCTATTGAGGTAACATTGGTTTACCACAGTATATGGGTTGGGAGTGTAGGTTCACAACTCTTCAGTCATCTGTAACTGCACCACATCCACCACCCAAGCACCCATCATCCTCCAACATAGTCTGCTGAACTCCCTCCCTCCTTTGCTCCTTGCCTCCCTTCCTCTGAAAGCTGCAATTCTGCAGTCACATTTCAAGGTTACTTTTTCATTTGTTTTTCTCTATTTTTTTATCTTCTTTTTTTTATATTCTAGATATGCGTGAGACCGTCTGGTACAGGAATGCTTTTTTGACTCAAATATGAATAATAACATATCTAGGTTTAGCATTCTTAAAGCCTAGCTTTTCCCACAATTGGGCTTTTGAAGACATTACTCTGCTCACTTCTGATTTTTTCCCCTTTGTATTCAACTTTTATTTGGCTATGTTTGTTCTATTTTGTATTTTCCTATCTTCCATTTTTTTCCCTAAAAATTTAAATTCCTAACTTCCACAAGAACTGGTTTCTTTATATTAATTTTCTGTAATACTCATCAAACCCATTTTAGAATAATTACTTAAGTTCAGGGAAAGTTATTTTCTATAAATTATAAGACCACTGTTACTTTTTTTCTATTTGTCTGAGCATCTTTTTGGAGACACTAGTTTTCTTTCTATGGGGTTGCTACCTTCTGCCCTCTCAATCAATCATCTCTTTGGTCAAGTTGTTTCATTTTCTTTTAATTCTGAAAGAGTGCTTCAAATGTGTCCTCTATATTACTGATTTGGTTATAAGCATTGCAACTAGGCACTTTATTACATCTAATGTAGTTTCAATTTTGTTATTTCCTCTTTCATTTTATAACTCCCCTTCCTCACCCCATCTTGCTATTGCAACCAGTTTCTAGTTTCTCAACCAGTTTCCTTCTCACCTCAATATGTTTTCATCTTTCATTTTTCATCTCCTGTTCATGGGGTCCTTGAATGTTATTTAGATTACAAAACATATGCTGTTTAAAATTTATTCCCACTTCCTGTTGTAAATCTTCTTCAAAAGTATACTCTTCCCCTCTCTCTTGAGTGCTATATTTTTCATTTCTTAAAGTTACAAAATTTTTAATATGCCTCATAATGAGATTTCATTTTGCCCGTTTATTCATCCTTGAATGATAACTATTTTAGTTGACCTGTTATTTCTCTGCGAACAGAGTGAATAGGTTTCTCCTATCATATTACACTTGGTTTTTGCTCTAATCCTCTGTTAGAGCTCATACTCTTTCATTATCACTCCAACATACTGATGAGGAATTTTGCCTAGTTTTATATGGCTTTTTAGTCACTATATGTGGGGCCAGACCTGGAATGTTCCTGGCCTCATTCTTTGTGCTATCACCAAGGTTTAAAATGGAGCCATTGATGTTATGGAGTATCCCCCAGTTCAGTTACCTGACTGCTAGCTATGTGGTGTAGTCACAAGTGCCTAGTCTCAGTCTAGGCTGCCTCAGGTACTATAGGACACACAGGGCAAATGCCCTGCTAGTCCCACACATTGTCGTGTCTTATGTTTCACAGTTTTATTTAAATGTTTCAGGATCTCCTACATGTTTTCCCTCTCAAGTTCAGATCACTTTCTCAATAACTGAACCCTATTTTTTCACAAATAGGATCTAGTTTGAAAAAACTTAGTTGATATTTCTGCACGTGAAAAGTGTTCTTTTCTAACTGCCAGCGTTGATGCAATATTTTCCAATTCTTGTTTTCTTTGACACTTTAATTTGAATTTGGAAGGCTCCTGGGCTTAAGACATCACCTTCATGTAGAAGTAAGGCAGGAATATCTGAATAAGCAGACTGTGCCTCGGTGTTCGTGGCACTCTCTCTATGAGGTCTTAGATTTGGGGTGCCAATCCAGTCTGTTATCCAAGGGCCAGTTGTAACTGTTGGGCTTCCATGTGGCCCTCAGGAGAGGATTTTTCTGCCAGTCCCAGTCAGTTGGGTTGTTACCAAATTATTCACTTTATATATCAACTATTTTTTTCCTATTTCCAAGCTGGCATGGTCCACCCACATTATAATAATGTGGTCATTATAATAATGGCCCTCTCATTATTTTTTCAAACAACTCTACCATTATTTCCTCTCACTGTCAAAATTTCCCTTCCATTGTCATGGGAAATTTGTTTGTGTTCATTTTTTTCTGCTTCCTTTTTGTTCCTTCATCCGGGTAACAAACTCCTGAGCCAGTTGGAAGACCACAGGAAACACCCTGCTCTTCCATTTCCACTTTCTGACACTTGAGGCAGCACTGGCTGCTTCCTTTGGAAACTGGTTTTCCACTTTACCTTCTTGATTCCACTCTCTGACCTCCTCTGACTCCTTCATCTTTCTTTTCCCAGCCACATTCCAGTTTTCTCTTTCTCTTCTTCCCAAATGATAGGGTAAAATATCCCAGTACTCCATCCTCAGGCCTCTCTTCTTTACTTTTCCTAATTTATAAAGGTTTATTGATGTCCAAAGTTTGAAATAACAACTGAATGCTGATGGCTTCCAAATAACTGTCCAGAAACTGGCCATTTCACTTATGCTGTAAAAATTATATTTCTCGCTGAGATAGGACAATCATATGAAAATCATCCATAGGCACCTCAACGACTTTATTTCTCCTTTATCCTCTTGTATTCCTAACTGGGGATTAGGAATATCACCCACAAAATCACCCTCTTTTCTCTCAAGACCTTAGTCAGCCACCAAATTCTGCATTTTCCTTTGTTTTTCCATTTGGGGGTTGATAGCTTTAGTCCATCCTTGCTTAGTTTAGGTCCCCGATCTTCCTTGCTTAAATCAATTTTGGGTCATCCCATTGGGGTTTCTACCTTGTCCATAATTTTAAAAGAGTTGCTATGTTAATGGGAATATATAAAATATGATCAAATATAAACATGATCAAGTCACTTCCTTCTTAGAATTCTATAATCACCAAGATAAAATTCACAATCCTTAAGATTAATATTGAATTTCCTGAAGTACCCAGAAAGTCAACACATTGTCTCTCATTTTGCCTTTGAACATGCCATTCTGTATTCCTAGCATTTTCCTCCTTTCACTGCAAATTTGTCTTCTTGGGAAATACTCATATTTATCAAGACTAAGCCAGACATTACATGTATTTTAAATTTTGAACCTGCTTCCCAGAAATATTTAGTATATCATTCCTCTAACCTCCCCTGGAACCCAGCATACACATCCCTATGCCAGCATTCATCATAGCTCTATAGTTCTATAATCTCAGCTCCCATCCAAGTACGTACGTTCTTTGAAGACCAAGATACAAGTTTTCAATGACCACCTGACTTTTCAGGGCCCATTATTATAGATAGGCCAGGTGTCCCAGCTGTACCACCTGTTACACAGATCTTGAACCACATACACCTCCTCTGTCCAGTGGTTCTGTGAATAGCCCATAAGTTTCTATGTCTGTGTCCAAAAAATGTCATAGTCAACTATAGGGGAAAGTGAAGAGGAACCCTGATATTATGTGGCACTCAAACACTCATAAAATATTAAGCATGATAAGATAGAACACAAAGAGAACATGTGGTGTTATTGAAACCAAAGTAATCTTATAGAGATGTTTGCTTGGGCATAAATCATTGATTTTCCAATGTGCCTCTATCCCTAAGTAAGAGTGAGGGCAAAACACAACCTATAAAGGAGTGTTGTGAATGATGTTAAAAGTTAAGTCCACCTCATGCCAATGAATTATTGATATTTGACTGAGTCTGGAAACTTCTACGAAGAACTTTCTATGGACTAAATTTTTATCAAATCCTGATTCTACAATGGAAAATCTGTTTCTATTCTTTAGGTGCTTATCCTTGTTGTTTATATCTACTCTATTTGTATTAACTTCCTTGGTTACCAGTTGTGTCTCTGGGTTCTGGATTTCAGTATTTAGTCATTTCCATGTCAAACCATTACATTTCTCAAACTGGAATATGTAAGACAGTTACTAACATCTAGTAGTAGGTTAGGCCCATTCACCACTTGGTTAACCCTTACCTGGGCACACTTGATTGTCCTGATGAACTGACTAACTGCTGCCCTTTACCTGCCAGAATGGTCATAAGGCAGCATTATCTCCACTCTATGCCTTTCCAGAGTAACTGAAACTCTCCATTTCTTTCACCGGTTTCCAGCAAGCCTCTGTCATGGGGGCTATGGTGACTACCAATCCAGAGGCTATGTGAGCTAAGGAGAATGAGAGGACCTCATTCTCCTGCTCATCTCAGTGTAAAGATATCTTGCATGCCTTTGCAGGGGGAGTTCCTCCTCTATACACAGAGATTAGGAACAAGCACTTCATCATGTCACTAAAGCAATGTAAATGTCAGCCTCTCGGCATTCCAGTGGTACCGGATGTGTTTGGAAGAAAAGAAAGGGGGCCTCATAGTGTACTCCCAAGCAAACCACCTGGTGGTCTTTATTCTACTCTGCTAGTTTTTTCCCATAACTATCTGCTATACCATTGTTCTATCTATGAACATTCCTTTGGGAAAATAGGTTCCACACAGGGTATCTAAACAGAGGGGATTTAATACAAGGAATTGTTTGTTGAAGACTAAAAGAGAAAAAAGAAGGCCTGAAAATAACTGTCAGTATAGGAAGTAGCTATCACTCTAGGGGTTAAGGATACCAAAAGGGAAATTTGTACCCAGCAAAACCAAGTTGTTGAGGGGAAGCATCCCTTAGGGCTCAGGGATGGGATAACTGTGGGGCTGGTGATCTGGTCCCTGGGGTGAGGGTGCAGCCACAGAGTGGTTGACAGTGTCTAGCAGGAAGTGACACAGGCTGCATCTACCAGTGTTCTGAAAACACTGGAGGCTAGACGTTCCTCTGTTGCTAGAGAGAGGCGGTAAGAGCTGGGGACAAGAAGGAAGTCCTCCCTCCCAACTATCCACCTTTCAGTCCCCTGCCAGTGCCTCTTTTGCACAGAAGGAACCTAATGGAAATTTATCCTGCAAGAGAACCTGGGAAATGTAGCTTGCAGACTCCTAGTCACTATAGAGAAAGGTGAGCTTGGGGCCTGTGACAGTAAGGCAATAAATGGTATAGCCACCCCCAAGCTCTCTGCGGCTGGTTACTCTCTGAAACTGGGGACTTATTCCCTCCTAGATGATCTATCACTCAAGGAGAGTGATAAGAGGGAGCACACTTTCCCTACACTTCCCTTCCTAATCATCTTCCATAGGGCTAGAAGCACAAGACAATATGTGAGAATTAAACCATAAGGAACAGAACTTAAATTAGGACATATTACATGACTGTTCTTAATCTAAGGTAGGGCTTCTCACCCTTGGAGCTATGACCTTTGGGGTTGGATAACCCTTTGTTGTGAGGCTGCTTTGATCACTGTGGCATGCATAACAGCAGCCCTGCCCTCCACTCACTATATGCCAGCAGCACCAGAACCCAAGTGGTGACAATAAAAACATTGTTCCTAATAGGACAAAAATGGAAAGTGAACTCCTTTACCATTTTGAAAATAAAATGTCATGTGTTTCACTTGTAAGTACTTGAACACTCCATCACATCTTACCAGCATGTGACCATTTTAGAGGGCTATGTTGTAATGACTCTTTAGGCTGATAGAAAAAACTAATTGGTATTATGCTCCACAGCTTGGTTCAATGGGAAAGATGCTAGACTTGGAATTAGGACACTTGAGTTCTAGAAAATCCTTTGACATTACCTCAGTGTGTCTCATTTAAGCTCCCTGACTAAAGCTTTCTCATTCAAGAAATCAGAAATAGATGAAATGATCTCTACTTTTCCCACTTCCATAATTTTCTGAACCAAATATCGCCTTCCATAACACATAGATAAGATCAAAAAAATGCTTCCCCTAAAACAGGGACAAAGCATTAATCAGTGTCATAGTCAAAGAAATGTCAACCTGTTGTGGTGACATCATATAAATCTTTGTCAGTGACGTTGGTATAAGAGTTACCGAAATCCACTTTCATTTCAGATAATCCATTAACATGAACAGTCTGATAGTAAACAGAACCTGGACAATTCTCCCCCTTTTAGGCTCATTCATTCATGAAGAGATTTATACAGTACAATATTTTCTTCACATAAGTTGTTTTTGTTATGATGGTAAAAATAAGAGATGATGAGATGAAGCAGTAATCTAACACTTTAGTGGAATACACTTTTCTCCAAATCAGTGAGAAATCTTTATTACAAAGTATTCTCTTCTGGTATGAATAAAAGCTGATCAATATGTAAACATTGAGATTTCTTTCCATAAATTGTGGATTTTGCAGAAATAATTGGTATATGCCTAAGTAGTATTTGTTACTCTAGCTCATAATTACTCCATTTATTTCCCCATTCTCTCTTCATCAGTTTGATCACTTTTTTTTTCCTCTTTTGAGGCCCCAAAATACAGAAAGAGTTACAGCAAGTTTGTGAAAACAGCTTTGCATGAGGGAATGATTATATTTTCAATTACCAACAAAGAACTAAACAAAGACTTGAATGCCAGAAGAGCCCTCACACATCACTGACTCAGTAGCTATTTCCCAGTCAATTATTTCCGAAAATTGAGATGGACCTTTTGTTTAAAGCTTGGTCATCTTCCTGACTCTTCCTTAAAGTAAATATTCGCCATCTTTATATGTGTTCAGAATATACCATAGAGACATGGGAGTCATTATTCAACATAATATACTACACTGAAATGTAAAGCAGACCATATCATTTCCTTGCTAATATTCTTCAGTTGTTTCCCTTTGATCATAGAATAAAATCTAAATTCTAGGCATGGCCAACAAAGCTCCCCTCTTCTGGTTTCTCTGCACATCCCCAACTTCACCCTGTGCTCGTCTTCCACTCAGCACAGCCTTGCTGATAAGTCAAAGAACATTCCTGGGGAGATTTTCCTTCCTTGGCAGTCTAGGGGCTAAATCTCAGAGCAATCATGGTGAAGTATGATCCCCGGCCAGGGCCAGGGAGTTTGATCCCCAGCCTGGGAGAGGACCCAGATGGCGCTACAGACCTCTCCTGTCTCACCTGCTGCTCCCCTCAGCCTTGCATTTCAGATCCACCTGTTCTGCTCCCCTCTCTGTCTCTGGTGAGTCCTCTCATCCCCTGCACCTCTAGCTTACACCCCAGTTCTTCTACACAAAAATAAATAAAATCTTTAAAAAAAGGACAATTTTTCCATTTATATATCACCAACTCAAAAGGATGTTTTTAGTCACTCATTCTCAATAAGTTGTGACTTTATCAAGCACCCGGTCATTCTTTCCTGGCATATGACAACTGTGGTTATTTCATGTAAGTTTATTTTAAACTGATGATTAATTTGGTTATGCCCAGTGTCCTCCATTAGAATGTAAGTTCCATGAAAACAGGGATCATGTGATTGTTCTACACTTTACATAGTGCCAGGCACCCAATTAACACACAATAAATATTGAATTAAATAATGGATGATAGTAGATTTTTTTGTGGCAGTAGGGGGGAAGATTGGGTTAAGTCAAAAGCTATAGTGGGACTTCTTGGAGAATTTTAAATGACTTTTGAATTTTCATGATGGAGCTATAGAAGGAATTATAGCCTAAACATAGAATTCTTTCTTAGCATCTCAGATGGCTAATGCTTTATATAACACACTTATACACTTTTAAAATTGTAAATCAACTTAATCTTTCATCACAAATGACCAATACTTTCTCACTGAAGAATTTCAAATCAAGTTAGAGATTTTTTTCCAGCACATGTATTTTTTCTCCTCAAGAGTTAGAAAGTCTATTAATATCACAGTTCACTCACCACCACGGTTACTGGGGCAGCTGTTGATAAGTAAGCTTACTCTTTTGGAATAGATAATTTTCATAACGTTTTGTCGGTTGTTAGTTTTTTGTTTTAAATCTGGTGATATGTCTAATCTCTAATCGGTTAGGTAAGGGTAAAGTGTCATGTCATTGCCCACCAGTTCTGATGGTGGCAATTATTTTTCAACCAAACATGTCCCTCAACTGGTACATTTCAGTTCATTTCTCACCTCTAAAAGCTAAAGACATCCAGCAAGTGGCAGAAGAGTGGGAGCATGGGAGTCTCCTCCTTCTCTTCATATTAACAACCAAATTATTAATTAAAAGAATAGTCATGGATAATGACTAGATGGCCATGTAGCATTAGAGGAACTATGATAGAGAAGTTAGGAAAAACTGAAAGGACGGATTCTTTTTAAACTCATTGTCATTAAGTCTACTTAAACCCCCTTCTGGCATTAATTAAAAGTTTGCTTCTAAATAACTACCTCTCATAAACCAAGGGAGAAGGAGAGGGATGAAAACAGAGCACAATGGTTGATGTAGAAGAACATAGGTGCTTTGGGAGTTCTCCCCTGACTACACCTAAGGGGGAAATCCTGTAATTCCAAACACTGACAAGGATGTAAACCAATGATAGCTCAATTAAAAAAAAATCAACAGATAATTTCTGAGTACTTATCAGACTAAATAAAATAAATAGTATCAAGTTTTATTTATTCCCCAACCTCCAAGTAACTTTGAGAATATGAAATTCAGTTTGACTTGTCTTACTTCAGAAATAAATACAAATTTCTTACTTGTTTTCCAGCATATAGATTTGTACTTATTATCAATACTTAAAGGGGGCCTTCAACTCAAATCTGTTGGATTGAATTTTGTGAACTCTAAACTTACTCAATAATTTTCAATAGCTTTTGACCAAGTAAAGTATTTACTTGAGATCCACTTAAGATGAACACATTCAAAATCATTCTCCATGTTAGCAGACCAAATCACAAATTAAAATTAATGGATATCATTATAACCTTTAGTAGCACATCAAGTATTTACCAGGCAGCAGAAATCCTCTGACAACTATCATTGTGTTATTACCAAGTGTCAAGTCAAATTAAATCAGATTTAACTTTCTTTCCCATTTGAAAAAGGAAGGAAGGAATTATTAGTGATAGTGTAGTAGTAAATTTCAATAGATTTAAAACCACTGGAAAAAACTGACCCCAAATATCCCTTACATAAAACTTTTCAGGCCTAATAACATAGGCAATTCTTTCCAAGTTTCTGAGTAATTGATAACTTCTAGATTGTATAAATGTCCCAGAATATGAAAAAGCAAAATGGAAATTTTCCAAATTAAATTTAAAGCAGAAGAATTCTGTCACTAAAACTTAATAGATTTCTAACACAAAAATAGCTCACCTTTACCAATGAAAGTATATGATAATGTCCTCAATAAAAATACCACCACTAAAATGTATAGCAACTAACTGAAAGAATAATATTCTATAAACAAATAAAGGTTATTTTAGAAGTATAAAGATAATCCAATGAGTAGTTTCATTAATGTGATACATAATGACAAATAGGTCAAAGAGAAAAAAATTTTTTCATATACCATAAAGAGATAATTGATTAAATTGGCAGGTTCCTGTTTAAAAAAAAAATACGTCCCTACCACAAACGAGAAAAACGCACCAAATAATATATTTAACTATATGAAAAATATGAGATTTTAAGCAAAGAAAAATGATGAACTAAATTTGAATGTGGATAGAATCTAAGGCAAAAATTAACTCAAATCAAAACACGAACTACAACTAAACTAAAACAGAAAGATTGAAAATATAAGAATTTCCTCTTAATTGGGTTTAAAATTGGCAACCTGTGGTAGAAAACGCAAATTGATGGGGGCTTATACACACAAAGTCTTATTTTCTTGTGAGGATGGTATAAAGGGTTGGTATAGCAGTTCTATTAATTTACCAAAGACCAGGGTTCTTTCCATTTTAATCTCATCAATATGGTTTGAGAGGGCTGTTGGAGCCCAGCCATTATGTTCACATTCCAGACAGCTGGAAGAACAAATGGGAAGGAATGGCAAGGCTGCCTTCTTTAAGAACACATCTGGGAAGCCACACATATTGCTTATACTTATACTGCTTATATACCATTAGCCAAAGCTTAGTCACTTGGTCACAATTAGGTCCTTTCATCTAGAAGTGAAATCCATCCACTCCCTTTGAATGTAGGCTAGCATTATGGCCTGCTCTGGCCAGTGGAATGCAACTAATATAATATTATGTGACTTCCGAGGCATGATTTTAACAGGGCTTGCAACTTCCACTTTAGCCCCGTGGGAACCCATACTTGCTGTGTTCTGACAAAGCTCTGTCTCCCCTGACTCGATGAAAAGGCACCATGTAGACATTGAGACTCCCTAGTCAACAACTAGTATAACTGAAGAAAGCCATGTTGCATCTTCCAACCCTCTGGCTGATGTAACCCAAAGAACAAACCCAGACAAAACTATCCTGTACACCAACTCACAGAATGAGAAGTCTTTTTTACGACACTAGGTTTGAGGTATATGGCTGCACAGTAAAATATAACAGAAACCATGACTTATCTATAGAGAAACTGGGAGATGTGGCCATGCATGTTCTCTTCCCCTTCCCCAGCCTTTAGATCGCTGTCTTTCCTGGCGGCAACTATGGAGAGTGACCAATAAATTGAGGATGAAGATACAGAAAGATGAAAGAATGTTGGGTTCTTGATGACATTATTAGGCGGCCACTGAATTATCCAACCTGAAACTTTCCTACCTCTGGATTTGTTACTTATTGAGAGGATACGTTATTATTTATGTCATGTTGTTGTGTTTTTTGTACTTTCCTCTTTAGTGAAGATGGAGGTTACATTGGTTTATGACACTGTCTGGAATTCAGAGACACGGGATCTCACTTCCTCAGATGCACCATGCCACACCCACCACTCGGGCATCCACAGTCCTCCACCATAGTCCACTGTGCCTCCTCCCCACTTTGGACTGGATCTTCTGTTACAAGGAGATGAGCACTCTCCCTGGTGCAGCCTCTAAGAACAACTATCCTTCACTTATCAACTTCAACTTTTTCCAAAGCCTTGCCTTTGTGGGATAACATTTAAATAGAATAACACTGTTAATAATTTTGATGGGGTACATTCGTCCCCAACCTAATGTATCCAAATAATTTTGCAGATTGAAAAATGTATCTTGAACAATGAAAACAAACTTATACAAGTGATAAACAAGATAATAATACAGCTTGTACACAAAAGGTAAGATAATGAAGGTTTATTTGATTGCATTCATCAAAGTTGATGATTCGCAAGGTTTTGGAAAAGGATGGAAGTGTTGTAGGTAGAGTCCCTTTCCAGGGAAAGCAGTTCTGAAACAGTGATTGTCATGCCATGATCTCAAGATCAATTCTTTGTGGAGAAGAAGAAAAGTAAGATTAGTCAGAATGGTCAAAGCCAAAGTCAAAGCCAACTCTGGGGAGCTTATATTTGGATGGTGCTTCTAAATTGCCCTGATATAAAACCGGGAAGGAGCCCAGGTTTTATACTCTTACTTAGACCAGTCACTGGATTGAGGCTGCCTCCGAGAATGTGGCAACATCTTGGTCAAGTAGTTCTCTTCAGCTTAGCACAATTCTCATAAAGGATGGCCAGTTGAGGCCTGTGTGTAAATGACACCTCCAAATTCTTGATGATAACCTCTCAATGCGAAGGGGAAATCAAGGTTCTGCATCATGGCATTCACTACAGAGCAGAACCTTCTTTGGAAGATTGTAGAAAGTCAAGAGACTGATTTTTCATTCACACATTCAATATCAGAATCACAAAGCTTTGTCATGTCGTAATGGTAATTTTTTCCTTTGGAAATTTGACCAGGGAAGAATATAAAATTGAACTATGAAACACATGGAAATAGCATCATAGAAAATGCCATATTCTAAGCACACAAAATATACCTTCCAAATTTAAGTCAATTAAAATTTCTTAAATTTCTACTGCTGTCCAAAAATCATTTACTTCCACACACTCCCTTAAAGATGGTTGCTTTGGATGGCCATTTCAGTATTTGTAAGCAGCAAAGATGCATTCAAAGATAACATAGTTGTGTTCAATATATGAGAAATCCATTATCTTTAGATTACATTATCTTGTAATCTGAACCTTATAAAACTGAACGACTTAAACCCCCAAATCATCCAAGAAACGACCATGCAAATCCAAGAAAAGAATAGATTTTTAAGTCATGCACCAAGCCACAAACATCTCTCTTTGCCCACACTCAAGCTCCGGGTGACCCACTCTACCCAAAATACACACCACCCCCAGCAGCAGAGTCTAATGGTGAACCACACCTCATGAGATAGGTCCAGTGGTAACTGCGCTGTGGAGAAGGGCTGGCTGAGATAAGAATATGAAGGCCATAGTCTAGACACCAAGATTATAAATCGAGAATATTGGAATGAGACAGTTTAAATAACAACCCTGTACCCAGAAGGTCCTGTCTCCCTTTCACAAGATTTAGTCAAGCTCATTATGGAAGCAACCTCCAGCAGTTAATTGGTATTGCAAGTGCTTCTGAGCTGTGACCTAAAAAAAAAGGGGGGGAGATGTAACAGCCAAATAAAGTGACATAAAGAAATTCCCATCCTGGTTCTAGGGTTGTCTGGCGAGCTGTTTCTATACTATATGTGCATAAACAGCTCTTCTTGGGTGGCGGTTTAATGTCGCTATACCTTCACTTGCAATTACACTGAATGGAGCCGCAACAAATCTTCGTAATGCCAATCTCATCTTTCCACCTCATTGACAGCTCAGGAAATGCATCTGAAATTCATAGTAGCCTCATAGCCTATGGCAAGAGAAATTCATGCTGCTAAAATTTTATTTTAGAATTCAAGCTGGTTTTCCTCAGTTTAGGATGCTCCGTTTTTTAATCTTTTGCTGCCTACCACACTGTATCAAAATAACCAGCCAATATTGTTCAACTGTCAGGGGCCTCAGCTGCCTCTGAATTTTATCAGTACAAATAAATACTGGAACATGTTAAAAATAATTCCAATACATAGGATCTCACATTAATAGAGTTAAAAGCAGGCAAAAAAATGTATATAAACTTTGTCTTAACTCCCTCTCCCCACCCATTCTTTTACTAAGTTACAAAAAAAAAAAGGTAGAATAGTCAGACTGATTTAATGTTTAGGCTGATAGGGACGCTAGGCTGGGTCCCAAATTTGTGCAATGTTGAAAGGGAGAGAGATTTTAAAATCCCAGAAAAAGAGATATTTCCAAATTAACGGCATTGCCCGAACGCCTTGGCTCCCTGCACCCCACCAGGAAGGTTTATTATTTTCTGGTAAAATGTTGCTCGGATGGGGAGTGGTAGTCAGCGATGCGTCAGAGCTGCTCTTTGAACACATTAAAAAGCTGAATGCACAACAAAGAACAGATGTTCCAGCATGCCTTATTTATGCACCCATCAGCAATCTTCCAGTGACCACAAAACACAGCCTTTTTTCCCCTCCTCCTCTCCATAATATTATTTTCTGATAAACTCACCCTCTTTATTAATTTATTTATTTTTGACCCCAACTGAACTCCTGGGTAATTGTCTATACATGTGTGTACAAGTGTGCATGTGTGTATGTGTGCGTGTGATATTTGAAAGTCTGCCTCCATCAAAGCTGAATTCTATTGAACTGTGGAACAGGTGTGGATTCTGCAATTAGATCACATTTCAGAGAGAGAGACACTGAGGGTAATAATGGCGGTGAATTCTTCACAGTCGAATGCAGCACCATAGCGACCAGCAACAATGAAGGAGAAGAGGTATTAGTATTAGGGGTGATTATTTTTAGTTTATGGGATCATTTGAATGAACACAGCCATAAGGCACTGGGAGCCTGTGTTTGGGGCTCACCAGCTGTACGGGAAACTTGTTTTACTGGCACTTATCTGAAATGTTTCACTCACCCACCCTCTCTGCTTACAATTGGAATGGAAGTAACGATTAGGAAGTGAGATATAATGCAGATTAAATGTTATGATGGACCAAGATCCTGTTGGGTGATTAAAACCCATTTGCTTTCACTGATTTTAAAGGCATAGACCCTTTATTTAAACCTCTCGCTCTGAATCTGAGCTTTAAAAGGTGAGAGGTAAGAAAAAGGAGGGGGGGGGGAAGGTGAAGTAAAAGAATTTAGAATCTAAAATGAAGCACGAATATTTCCTCTTCCTACATGAGAAAGCTACATTTTTTTTTCAGTGAGTCAATCTAATCTGTGACCTCAATTTGAGCTTTAGAAAAACATGATACATTAATACAGAAAATACTCACCCCCACAAATTGATTTAATAGACTGGAAATAAATAGAGCAAGTATTCTCACAACAATATTTGGTCAATTTGAGAACTTCTGGTTGTAAGTGGTATTTCTTTAATATATTTTTTTGGATTTTCTATGAAGTGGGAAATATTTGGGATCAAACTCGGTGGTATAAATTCAGCCCTTGGGAAAGTTCCAGCTGTTCCCTGAGGCATCTCAGAATGGTGCTGTGGGCTGGCTGGCAGCAGCTGTTGTCCCTGAAAGAATAAAGGGAGCCAGACAACAGAGGGGTGGGGCTTGCACAAAAGGAAGGCAGAGGCATCCTATGGATTCATCAGGAACCTAGGCGCAAAAGAAATAGATGTGGGTGACTTGACAGGATACAGAGTCACCACTCACAGACCTGGGGGCTCAGAATGAGAACCTCTGGTCTTTGTCCAGTGGTCCTGACCTCTGGAAGGTCAAGGTCAGAGGTCAGCATCATAGCATACGGCATCAAAGACAATATATTGCCAAGGGCAGAATTCTTTTTCTGGCACCAAAATGAACTCTTCAGATGAAACACCTAAGGGATGGGAAATGGTCATATTGTCCACAATGCTACCGTGTTTTGAGAAATCTGTTGACCAGAATGGAATTCTCATTTGTATCAGGGACTCACCCAGAATGCTTGGGAGAAAACCGTAAGAAACAGGAAAGCAAGTATTGTAGCAGATGAATATTAATTGTTTTAATGTGGCTTTCCTATTACTCTCCAATTCATTATTCTTCAGTCACCAAATGCTATCTCATAATCATTGTTTCCCTCTCAATCAGACCAGAGAGTTCACATATTATTAATCACTGGACTTAAGGGGTAAATCACATCCCCTTGCTTGTCTAGTTTGAAGCATGGGGTAAAACTAGAGATGTACTTTATAAATTTAGCAGTAAAAGCCCTTTTATGAATGAAATATTAGTTGATAACTACAGCTGCTCTATTCAAAAGTGGGGGTGATGCTCACACATGGTTTTCTTATTTATGGGGTCACCTTTTGGGCAACCTTTACTAAATTCCAAGACTTCTCAGAACCAGGTATGAAAGGTCTCAACTTGAGTCCATTGAATAAGTTCCAAAAGAAAGGATGGTTGAATGTTTGAATTTTCCCAAAGTAGCCCTTGATGGGGAATGCGTAGGGTACAGAGAGGAATAATCTCTCACTGAGACACCTAAGACAGCCCTGCAGGTTTTATAAGTGCAAATGTGGGATCTCACTTGGGAGAAGATTTTTGTCAGACACCCAATTTATCAGCATTTGCCCCATATTGTTTAAAGAGACTGTTCTAACTGTTTTGAAGACACGGGTTTTGTTTCATTTCTTTCTCTCTAAGTGGACATATTCAATGAGTGATGACTTTTTAATTTCTCAGATTTATATCATGTCAATCATTGTAACAACCATATTGACAACCTAGAGATTAGGTGGGGGCATCGCTTGTTGTTAGTTTTATCATTTTTCTCATCTGCTCTGGGTGACTTTTCTAGTTCTACTCTGGGTCTGGTTCAGTCACCATGTTGAGTATTTATCTTTAAATATTTGAATATACCTTGTATTTTCTATTTTTGCAGATGACCGTTGACAAAAAAAGAGGATCAAACATAGACAAATCTTTCCCATATTGGCTCTGTAACAATGTCTTTCTTAGCTGAAGCAATGGAAGAGAAATGGCAGTATTACTTATTGTTATTGACATGGAGACGACTCCTATGCAGATGTTACGATGTCAATGTTTTGTGCAAATTTGCATTGTAGCTTTAACATGCATTGATACACCTTGCCACTTAGTCATTTGAATGAACACTGACAAGAGGCAGGAGAGCCCTGTTGTTGGCAGAATGTGGGTGATACTGCCTGCAAGCTGTGAAAATGAGGAAGTCAAGCCATAGAATTCTGATTGAAGGCTTGACATCACAGGACCAAGTGATCCAAACAAGATGTAAATCATAGTCTCTGAAACAGAAGAATTCATTAGCTCTCTGGTAGTTGGTGTGGCAACAAATTTGTAATGAAATTAACTTGGATTCATGTATTCTTTGCCTAGTAAAGAAAATTGGGTTTATAAAAGGGCAAGTAGCTTTTTTGAAAAGCAAAATAACAATAATGATAATAATAATCTTTTAAAATCTTTTATTACAACTTTCACTAAACCTACCTACCCTTCCAAAAGACCAAAGACATAAAGGTAAATTCAAATTATACTGCTAATGCCAAGTGAATGCATCACTAAGTAAATGGCTGGTTATAGGCAAGTATCTTCCAAATGGATCTACACTGGAATTTCTGAATGTTATTCTCACCACTATACATCACTACCTCCAAGCCTGCGAAGAGAGCCTCAGCTTCATTGTGCTTTGCCTTAGGTCAAATGCAATAAATCCAACTTAAATATAAAATATGGATTAAATATAAAGTGCTAACTAAATACAAAGTATCAGTCATATGAAAATTCTGATTCCAAATTCTTAATAAGCCATTTCATCCAGACACACTGAGCTGAATTCAACAACAAAAAAAAAGTAGCTAAGGCATTTGGTCAAAGGCTAATTTTCTGCTGCCTTAATTTAATAAATTATATGGGTGACCCTCAAGGCAGAATGCTGACCACATGGGTCACGTAGGTTAGTAGTCACCACTCAGACCTTTATTTCAATCACTGACAGTATAGCTGCTCACAAGTTATTTTTCTCTTAAAATATATATAGAAGAAAAATGTGAATCTTCTGTATTAATGACATGATAATGACATTGTGAAAATAAAATGGTGATGACATATCCATTGTGGGAATAATATGCCTTCAGGCTAACAAAAGCAGCTTACCTGCTTAACTTATTAGAGTATTTTATAAACATATTCGAAATGAGCGACTCAGTTCATCCTGAAATAAAACAACACTACATACTCTTTTATGCACAAGAAGAGAGAAGATGCTAATTGCCCAACTACAACCCACCTAAGAAACTGATGCAAATATATCTACAATAAAATCAGAACAATATCATTTCCAGTTCCTGTGTGATACTAATTCTGGTGAATCATCCCCAAAGACTTTTTAAAAGAAAATAGAATTCTGATTCTATGTTTGCAACTAATTTGTTAAAGAGTTGGGTAACCACTTGTTTCCTTAGTTCCTTTCCATCAAAAAAGAGTCAAGACCAATTATTTGAGGGGAATGTAAAGTGGATAGGTGTGAGTTAAAGAACTTTGGAATTGCAGAGATAAAAGGTTTTCTCTCATGGAATGCCATTATTATTAATATTATTGCCATCATCATTATTTATGCTCCCAGCACACGTATTGTGAAAATGTGTTATTCGCGTAACTGCTATGCCCTCACCATGTCATTTGCAAAATCACCATGTTCTTCTCACAGAAATGTCACTGAAATGTCATTTTTACAATAGCTGCATTATGAATCTGCTATAACTTGAATTGCTTTACAATGAAAATGCAATTTCTTAGCAATTAAAATTATTCCACCCACCCCAGTCAAATAATAGAAAATCGTCTCCCTGTCCAATGTTGCTTATAGTGCACTGCAGAATACTGCAGAACTGAAGAGAGCAGGGATCCTCAAATGCCCAGGCCTATGTATTAGCCACACCAGTGGTTCTATGATGCCACATGTGATTATCTGCTAACCCTGATCAAATGAGTGTAGCATTTACTAAAACTGTTGTAAGAAGATTCGTACTCACTCACTCACAATCTTTTCAAGTTTACCAGGACCCTGACCCACCTAAGCTCGCAGGTATAACAACACTAGGTTTAATACTGGTTTTCACTGTAGGAAGAAATTCTTTTTAAAAGTACAACTCATCATCATTAGTCTATTTAAAACCCCTTCTGTTATTAATTGAAAGTTTTCTTCTTAATAACCGCCTCTCATAAACTGTTGACTTGACATGGATTAGTATCATCCTTAATAAGAATGTAGTAATGTACAAAGCATAATACAACTTATCAGCAGGTTGCTCATAGAGTGAAATTATTAATGAATACAGGGTCATGTTTGCGGAGATAGTTAAGGACTCATTTACTTGTTTTCAAGTGAATTCTTATATGGGAATCCAAGATGAAGAAGGTTGAAATATAGGGCAATGAAGATTATTTATGATCAGTGTCTGGGTGCAGAACCCTAGAAAATTATTTTAAGTAATTACAAATATACCTAACCAGACTACAAAGGAAAGCAGTAAGGGCCACAGGATACATATAATTGTAAGTAAACTTAAAAAAAATTTCATATGGGGCGTTATGGCATTTTGGTTTCTCTCTCTGATCCTCATGAGCTAAGCTATATGTGTGAATGGTATTTATGTTCAAACTAAAGCAGGTGGTATGGGATTTTGAGTCAAAGAGACAGGAAAATGCCTCAAGTAGCTGAAGAATCAGAGAATTAGGGAAATTTCCACAGACAAAACATAAGTAATAGGTGTATGCTATTTGGAAGCATGTTCAACCTGTACCCAAAGACCATAGAAAATTTACTTCTCTATCAAGGTCAGAATCTTCACAGATGTAGAAAGGGGCTTTTAAACACAAATCTGAAGATACCATCAAAAATTTACAAACATTTAAGGAAATTTAACATTGTTGAGAAGATGAATGAATAAAGGAACTAATTTTTGAGCAAATAAAACTAGTGAAATAAGCACACACACAAAAGATACTTCAAACAAATATGTTGGATATCCTTAAAGAGATCGCAAAAGATGTGTTACAACATGAAAAATAAACAACTCTAAAAAACAAACCCATTAGTATCAAAATTAAAATGTCAGTAGATTAACTGAATAGCAGAATCAATACAGAATAGCAAATCAATTAACAGTAAGAATAACATTAAAGAATACTTCAGATTAAAGGGTTTACCGAATTCAATTGGGATAAATAATAATAAGAAAACCTTTAAAAAGATAGAAAAACTTTACAATATAAGAATAAGCTTCTAGAAGAGATATGAGGATAAAAACATAAACAAAATCAGATTGGAGTTTGAGTTTCCACTGGCAAAAACAGATGTTAACAGATGATACAAGATTTTGTATGTAAGACCTGTATCTAGTAAAAGTGTTTTCAGCAACGTTATTCACAGACCACCTCAGCAAAAAATGTATTCCAGCAAAATGAAAACCAAGTCCAAAAAAGAGTAAGATATAAAACAGTGATGAATAAAGAAACATATCATGCTCCTACTTGAATTAAAAGATGGTTGTTACACATGGAAAAAGATAAATATTAACACTTTGGATTGAAAAATCCTAAACGATCTCAACATGGAAGAGATTACAATATAGAGTCTGACTCCATTTTTGATATTTGACTGCTAACAGTCCCACCACTTCCCTTTTCTCCCTTGCCTCACATCTGGCAAGCTGATAAGAAAGCTCAGAATAGCCCTTCTTTGGTACTGGCAGGAAATTCAAACCACAGAAGCATCTGTCAGTGTGCAAGAAGCCTCACTCAAGTTCCGATCCTTAACCACAACAAATGTTGAGTCAATCTCCATTACCAACCTTCTCAAGTCAAGTTTGGACCAGCTTGGGAGTCCACCCTTTTCTCTCCAGAATGCCTTATTATGTGAGTAATCAGCTTTTTCATATCATCTTGATGGGTTGAGGTATCATCAATCTTGATATCCAAACTGAATTCTGGGTGGGAGGTCCATGTCACCTCTACAGGGTAACCAGTATAGGTATGGAGATGGAAGTGGAGATAGAAGTGGGGATAGAAAAGGAAAAGGAAAACATGGATGCTAGTGAACTCAAAAGACTGATTTTTTTTAAATCAACACATTTAAATTATAAATACTGAAAGAAAGTCCTAGAGATAGGACATATAAATTCAAAGTAGAGAAAAAAATGGAATATGGAAAGTATGTGCAAATCAAAAAGGAAAGAAATTTAAAAAGAAATAGCAAGAAAGAGCTGAAAAAAAAAAGAGAAGAAAAAAGGAATCTTCCTGAGTAAATCCATAATACAATAAATGTGAATGAATCAAAACCTCTATTTACAAAGAGTGACTCTAAAATTGGGGTAAAGAGAAACTTCATCTTTCTGCTGATAGACACCCGTTAGACTAAGTTTTATTTAAATGGTTAAAGTTATGGAATATGCTATGTAAAATACAAGCAAGAAGAAATCAATGTAACAATATTAATATTAGAAGACACACAAAGAACTGGGAGAATATTTTGACTTAAGTGGACCAAAAAAAAATAATAGTTATATCTTTATACACAGAGCAATAAAACTTCACAATAAATTTCAAAGATGTTTTAACAAAGTAGTTTAGCACACATACTGGCATTATACATGAATAAGCAGGCCAACATGATCTACCACTTAATAGGTCAAGATGTGAGGCAAGTTAACTTATAGACAGTGCCTTGTTCCCTGTATCAGAAACTGGTGGCTTATAATAATGCCAATTCAGAGTTAAGGATTAAATTAAAACATATTAAATGTTTGGAAAAATGGGTAGAAATTGCTACAATGCTACGTCAGAGATAACCCATAAAGAATGAAGTAGAAAAATCTGAAGAACAACGATGCTTGCTTTTCTGACTTTAGACACTTTTTTACTTTAAAGCACACATTTAGAAAAAACATGCAAATGTATAGAAAAAGCATCATAAATAAATTGGAGAAAAATATCTTAAGTTCCCTATCTTTATTTCCTTTTGCTTCTTCTCATTCCCTCAAGGGAGGTCCTCAGGCCCTGGGTTAGTGAAAATGAACTGACCTCTTCTAGTGAGTGCACTCTAACACTTCTGTTCCTCTAATGAATACATGCCCTCAAGACCAGACACTTGAAAGACAAAAAGTCTATCTGTGTATGTTGGGCAAAAGGCTTTTCATTTTATTTTATTATTATTATTTTTTACCATGGACAGTATACAACAACAAAAAAAGTACTTATAATTTCTCTTTATTTGAATGCTTTCTTAAAAACGCTTTCTTTCCCCCATGTCACTATGTCATTATGATGGTGGGACTTCTGTAGTGGTCGTTTCTAGAAGTTGAATAAGGTGAAATCAATGTCGATTTATCTGAAATAAAGGAAAATCAACATTGACATGATTTAAATGAATCTAACTCAAACATGTTCTTTTGTAAATAGGCAATAGCTATAAAGATAGCAAAACAGGAGGTTCAGGAAAATTCACTAAAAAACTGAAAATCTAAAACATTTGTGTTTATGGATGTAAGAGAATATCAATTTAAATTTTCCATGATAGCAAGAATAACTGATGCAAAATCAAGAGTGGAGAGCTATCCACCAAGCAAAGTTTTGGAAAACTTAAAAGCAGAAACAAGGAATTTTGTAGTCCCCAAATTTTTTAGAAAGAAAGGTTTAAGACATTTTTGAGGTGGCAATCTTATTGAAAGAGAAGCTGAGAGATTTATCTTGAAGCTGTGTTTGTATGTTTAGCATATACTATGTTTAGTATATAGTAAAGAAAAATAAATGAAAAATTTAGTGGTAACAAGTTATCATACATGTCTAAATATAAGGCAATGTTCCCACAAAACTCAAAGAAAAAAGGAATCACTTGAAATTCAAATGAGAACAGTCTATCACATCAAAAAGTTCTAACATTACTATATTTTGGATCACAAAGTGTAAAAGAACATCATCCATAAAATGCATAAATCCAGAGAGAAGTGTTGGTGCAAGAGACAGTAACTTCCTTGGAGATATCTGCCAATTCCTTATGGCCAATCTCCTGGAACTTAAAGAGCCAAACACATGGAAAGCAGAGAAAAACTTCTAAGATAGCCCCATAGAGCACCATTTATAGTCCAGGGCTCTGAGGTTGAAAAGGAAAAATCTATATTACAATCACCTCCAAAGGAGATAGCTGCCATTATTGGCTTTGAATTTTTGCTAAATAGATAAATAAAACTGCCTTCCCTAGGAATTACCAACCACAAGACTATAATTATGTATGTTTAGGATTATTTCTGAAAGTTCATACTGGAAATTCAAAATCATTGCAGACAAGTATTATCTGCAGGCACCAAGAATAAGCAAATGCAAACATTCCACAAAGAAAAAATTGAAACATAAATGTCAAAAAAAATCTCATGTTCTAACAAACATGAATTGTTATACAAAAATAGCAAAATATCTGAAGAGACAAAGCACACTGAGTAGAAGCAGAAACAGAAAATGGCATAATCCTACACCTAAGGACTATAATATTGATGTTACCATTTATACTAGATAATTCTATTTTATACATTTAAAGACATTTTGAAAAGGCAATAAAAATATAGCAAAAGAACAAATTTTCAAAAATGACAAAGCGGATTTTTCAAAGAGCCAAATGTGAGTTCAAGGAAACAATTACGTTGTAGGAAAAGAGTTCCTAAATTGTAGGACAGTATATATATGATATTGTACAGAATGATGCAGATAAAAAGTGGAGACTAGAGTTACAGAGTATCAAGAGATCTATTTAGAGTTCTAAAAGGAGCTGATATTAACAAGGAAGAAAAGTAGTGTTCCAAGAAATAATGGTGTATTTTCTAGAATGGATGATATTGAAATTAGACTTGAGAATCCAGTAGGCTTTCACAACAAGTAAAAAAGAAATCTAGTAAAAGGAAATCTAGACATACCCATATTGAAAATAAAAAACACTAAAGGCTGAGAGAAAGTAATTAAAAACAGTAAAATGTTTTCTAAAGAAGCATTATTAGAATAACAGATGACTTCTCAACAATGACAATGGAAGTCCAAAGACAGTAGAATTAATTGTATCTTCAAAATATTGGGTATAATTCAGCTGTTAATTCAGAATTGTATACCTAGTTGAACCGAACTTCAAGATATGTTGTAAAAGATATATTCAGATGTAAAAATGGTGTGCAAATTGTACACAATTTAATAAGCTCTTACTATTGTAATTTAATCCCTTATCTGGAACACCCCCTAGAAAATTCTATCATACCCTTTTCTCAGTCAATCCCTACTCCCTTACCTCCACTCCTGGGTAACCATACATATTCTTACACATTTTCCACCATAGCCTAGTTTTGCTGTCCTAGAACTTCATATAGAAGGAATTCTATTCTTTTCCACTTTCTGTACTCTTGTGTAAAAATCCATTCAACATGTTTTTTGAGATTCATTCATGTTATTGCCTGAATTATATATCATCCTTTTTTATTGTTTTGTTAAATAGTGTTCCATTGTATGAACACTCCATTCTACTCTTTTTTCTATTGCTGGATGCCTTGGCTGCTTGCAGTTCAGGGCTACTGTGAATAAACTCATGAACACTCATATATGTCTTTTCATGGATATTTATTTTTATATGCTCATGCTATACATTTGCAAAAAAAATGACTCTGTACTTTGTTATAAAAATCATGGGTCAATCAAATTCAGCAAATCAGTAACAAACACACAGTTTGATTATCACAAAGTATAAACCAATTTTAAATGAATTTTAAAAACACTTAACTTTTGTATATTTTAGCACATTTCTAAACAATTTATGGGTTAAATGAGAAAACCATAATGGCAATTAAAAAAAACTAAATGATGTTTTAAGCTGCATATTAGATGCAGTTAAATATCACTTAGAGGAAAACATATAGGCTTAAATTCAAATATTAGTAAAGAAGAAAGGTTAAAAGATTAAGGAGTCCAGATTAAGTAAGAAAAGAACAAATTAATTTCAGGGAAGGAAGTTATAACAATAAGCACTAAAAATAATGAAATGCAAAGAAATGTAAACCAAGGATATATTAGAGAAGTAAGTACAGCACACTCAAAGTTAGCATTTTAGAGAGAGTAACAAAATTGAGAGACTTCTAGAAAGAATAAGAAGAAAAAGAACAGATAACTACTATTAGCAACAAAACATGATCATAACCGCTGTAGAGGTTACATTTTTAATGAAAAATTCCGAAATTTTATAAAAATAAATGTGAAATGTAAATAAACTAAGTAAATTTGCATATATGTACACAATACACAACTGAACTTATATCTTCCTGGAGGCAGGCTTTGTCTCCCAAGAGATTTGTGCTTAAGTTATAAGTGTATTAGGTGTAGTTCTGCTTTTAAAGTAACTGTAGAGGTGAAATGGAAAATGAGAATCCAAAAATTCTAGGAATTGAAAGGCTAGAAGTTGCAGCTTTGGCTCACCTCCAGATGGTAAATCAATCTTTCGTAAATCTGCACACTCACAGTGCTAAAACTGTGGCCATTAAAAATACAGCCTAGGAGTAAGCACCAAATGCAAATCACAGCAGCCACACCTTTGTTAAAGCCTTTGGTGGATTAAGAGGGCACCCTGCAAACTCTTCAATTGGACAGAAGGGTTCAAGGACTAAGATTGAGACAAGAAGCCAGATAAGCTCAAAGGCTCTATAATTATATTTAGAGAGAAGACTCACACACAAAAATATGCCTCATTTTGTACAATGAAGGAAAGCATTTTTAAGAGTTTTTAAGTTTTGTTTTCAAATATGTCAACAGCCTGGATTCAAAGAGATTTTGACTGTTCCATACAACCGGACTGCAAACATCTTAATGGCAGGAAGTGGATTGAGAAATCTCTTCAGATGTGGGAAGGAAAACTACAGAACGGGGAGAATAACCCAAAGAATATGGCTAATGTCAATGACAACAATGAAATGGGTAACTGCACCCAGGATTCCTGACTAGAATGTCATCAAGAAATATTCCCTGCCTCAAGAGTAGGTGACCTCACTACATTCCCATATACCAGCTCATAGTTACTATGGACTAATAATAATGAAAAATTTCAGTGAAATATGGTGTCACACCCACCAAATCAACAATAAAAATATAATCTCAAAATTCCAAACTTTAGCTAGTACATAAAACAATGTTGTATCATTTCTTCTGACTGGATTAGAGAGTCATGCAGTTACTCTAGAAACCTACCTAGAATGACTGCTAAACCTGAATATGTTCTTTTCCTGTGACCCAGGATTTTTAGGTAAGTGCAAAAGAGAAGCTTATACATGTACCCCCAAGTGACACTGTGATGGCAAAATGTAGAAGCCATCTGTCTATCAACAGCAGAATGTAGAAGTAAATAGCTGTATATTCATAGCATGGTGTAGTACACAGTAGTGAAAACAAACGAACTACCATGTGTCAAAATTCAAGGTTGAACAACAAAAGCAAGTAGTAGAGGATCTATTCTGCTGGAGTCTATTTATATGAATGATAAAATTGGCATATTTTAAAATCATATTACTTAGGAATATACACACTCATAGTAATGCTTTAAAGAAAAATGGGAGAAAACTTAGGATGGTTATTGCATTTGGAGAGGAAGAAGGGAGATACATGAATGGGGGCAGGGCACTTGGAAGAGTCAAGGGCATTGGGGTTGTTCTAATTCTCAGGCTTGGTCAGTGCAGGCTTGTTCGTTTTATTATTTATTACTGTTCTTTACATTGCACATAGACATTTTACATATATGTATGGATGCTGCATCTCACAAAATGTAAAAGGCAGTAATAAAATGGTGAGCTTGTGGAGATCCCAAATATATTCCAACTGGACAAATGAACAAAGCCAACACCAATAACATGATATGAATAGATATTTGTGACTTGGGAATAAAAAAATTAAAACCCAGTGATAACATTATACACAGATTTTGAAAGTGCACATCAGTTCCCATGGAGGACACTTGGTGTGCCATGGTGTCTCAAAGTGAAATTACTATTGTATTACTAGGCTTCTTCTGGATGTAAGTGATAGAAACATAAAAACCCAGTTAGTTATCTTAAGCTAAAGAGGGAACTTTATTAGACGATTCATGGGAATGCTTGGGCTGCAGCCAGCCTCAGAGATCAGCCTTCTGCTGTATAAAACCAGAGTAGTATATCCCTGCTTTTTGCTTAAGATGATTAGGTTTTCAGGTTCCTAATACTTAGAAGCAAAATCCTAAACAACACAAATAGTACTTTACTTTGAACGAGAGAATCTCTTACAGTCTTTTGCCTCTCTTTAACGCTCTATGCTTATATCCTTCTTGTAGAGCACTATCCTTTATAAGGTAAGAAACATTATTGATGGCTTCTCCAGGACTAAATATTTTCAGGTTTCACCACTCAGAGGAATTTAAACACTCCTGGAAACAAAGTTTAACGGTCTCCGTGAAAGACCCTGATAGACCCAGCCTAAGTGTCCGTCCCTAGACTAGTAAGCTGTAGTCAGGAGGATAAAACTATTCGACAATGGTAACACCAGGCCAAGTCCCACTGACTGATCAGAAAGGGTCCTTCTTACTCTTTAGTGCTCAGCTAAAATATCACCTTTTTAGAGTCCTTGTGTACTGTTGGTGGAAATGTAGACTAGTCCTGCCTCTTTGAGAAATATGTAGAGGTTTCTAAAAATATTAAAAATAAATCTGCCATAGGATCCAGCAATTCCACTCCTAGGTATCTACCCAAAGATTGCAAAAACATTACTTTGAAAAGATATATAGAAAGAACATAGGTTCTTTGCAGCTTTATTTACAATAGCTATGTTATGGAAACAAACTAATTGCTGAGGGACAAATGAGTGGGCAGGGAAAATGTAGTCTATATATATACAATGGAATATTACTCAACTATAAAAACAAGATGAAATCTTGCCACTTGCAATAACATAGACAGAATTGGAGGGGATTATGCAAAGTGAAATAAGTCAAAAGGAGACAGACAAACACCAGATGGTTTTACTCATATCTGGAATTCCAAGAGACAAAGCAAGGGAACAGACATAATCCAAGCAAACAAACTCTTGAAATCTGTCTGCAGAACTGAGGCTACTAGAGGGGGAGAGTGAGGGGTGGGGACAAAAGGAGGAAGGGTCCCAGTGGACTATGATGGAGAATATGGGTGCTTTTGTGCTGGGCATGATGCAGTAACACACATCTGGAGAGGTGTCAAACTCTACACCTAAGTCATACACAGTGTTATAAACCAGCATGAACTCAATAAAAAAGAATTTAAAAATAAATAAAGAAATGATTGTCTTCTCAGCAAGACCTCTCCTGACTGCACTGCCCAGAGTGAATGATTTCCCCATAGCTGCTTCCTTTGCCACACTGGCCACAGTGCTGAGCTATTGTATTTTTTTTTAAGATTTATTTTTCATGTATGTATGCCTACAAGAACTGAGCTATAAGCCAGAGGTGTGGGGTGGGGTAGGTGAGAGGATTCCAGAGACAGAGTGGGGAGTAGAACAGGTGGATCTACTGAAATAAACTGCTGAGGGGAGCAGTAGGCGAGACAGGAGTGATCTGCTGCCACAGGGTCAGCTACTTGGGCGGGGATCAAACTCATGAGTGGCTGGCATTGGTTGGCGATAGCTTGATAGCGCTGAGAATTTAATCCCTGCGCCACCAAGGAGGTCCTATTTTTATTTGTTTGTTTACCTTATGTGGGAAGTAACATCATAGTCCCCCAAAGATACCCGTACCTTAATCCTCAGAATCTGTGAACAATTTGCCTTATGAAACAAAAGGGAATTTTGTAGCTGTGATGAAGGGTACTGGATTTGAGATGGCGCTATTATCCTGATGAGTCCAGTCTAACCTTATGGATCCTTAAAAACAAAGAACCCGTCTCAGCTGTGGTCACAGAGAGCAATGACAGAAGAAGAGTCAAAGAGATGTGACATGAGGAGAGCTTGTTCGCTCTGACGTGGCTGGCTTTGACCCTGGAGGAAGGCAGCCTTGAGCGAAGGAATGCAGGTGTCTCTATGAGCGGGAATTAGGAAGGAAATCAATTTTCTCCGTAAGCCTCCAGACATAATTCACCTTGATGGTTGTCCAGCAAGATCTTTGTAGGTTTTCTGACCTACAGAATAGTAAGATAATAAATTTGCGTAGTTTTAATGCACTAAATTTTTGATAGTTGGTTACAGCAGCTATGGGAAACTAATATCCCTGATTACTGTCTTTTATTAGAATGCAATCTTCAGGAGAGAGGACATACCTCACTACTTCTCACTGTCTCCCATTTTTAGCACAGTGCCTAGCACATATTTGTTGAATGAATAAGCAGATGGATAAATGAATGAACTAAAGCCTGTGACTCATATGCAAAAGTTCATCTTGCAGTCTTCATGTGAAGTGTTTCTCTTCCCTCTATGGGAATCACAAATGTGGAGAATCAAATAGAAAATGAAGCTGATGATCTCAAGTTTCTCTCTATGGGTCAGAAGGGAAAACTTTGGCTGAAAGAATGTGAAAAATGAGCCCGCTTCTGCAAAGAGAGAAGAATTATGTCAAGCCAAGAGAACAATCAAAGATGCTAGCAAATCACAGAGCTGAGACAGCACTTAACTCTCCATTTGAGCCTTCAGATGGGACGTGCTTCCAGTCAGCTGACATTTCCTATTCAATTTCCAGAAAGATCTGACTGTCATAAGTTTGGTAAAATACTGGGTCATCCACCTCAACTCCAAAATGTTCGCTTTTCCAGTGCAGTTATATTTTATGATTTACATCCGTTAATGGGAACTAGTAACTTTTCCAGAAAAAAAAAATCATGACATATTCTGAGGAAGGTATCCTTTTGCAGGCAATTTGTTTTTGAAGGGAAAGTTCAAATGAGTCATCAGACAATTCACTCTGTCTCTACGGGTTCAGCAATAGAATACCTTTAATATTCAGAAACCACTAGTTAAAACTGACAGTTCTCTCCCCCTGGAATAATAAAGCGGGGGCTATGCCAGAAAAGCAGCAAGCACCGAAAGGAAAGAGTTAAAGCAATACCAGGTGATGGACTCAGAACTGCAGTAATAATATGAAATTATGCAGCAAAACAAGCTGTTGCAAGGATAAAAGAATGGCCCTTGACTGTGTTTGTATAAAAATAGTACTTCTACACCCTATGCTTACCTGAATGCATACACCTCTGTCTCTATATCATCTGAGCAGTAGCTGATTTCAAATTTCTTACTCAAATCACGTACATATGGAATGATTTTGCAAGGTGGTCCAGTCAGCCAGCCAACTCAGCTCTGGGCAGAGAGAAAGCACTTCCCTCAGAGTCCAGGAGCACCCAGTGGCAATAAATCATGATTCTCATCTCAGATGAGTGCCGTATATGAACAACTATAAGCTTCCTCTCACTTCCTTTCCTCCACCTCCCCCACTCCACCAAATATTCTTACATCCTAGAGTCTCTTCATGGTAACTGTGGAGGAAATGATTTTGGACGGAATTAAGTGGGCACAGGTGGTACTATAGCACACACTCGCTCCCAGCATAACATCTGCTTCAGATTCTTCAAAGCTTCTTATTTTTACAACAGTCCTCTTTGTCTTTTCTCTCTTTTTCTGTAGTTCTATGGGGTTGTTTTTTCACTCCTATTTCAAGTCTCGGGAAGAAAGAGGAAATGGGGGTGGAGGACAGAGGACGCTCCATACGCTTCAGAAGATGATAGCATGTCGCTGTCTGCAGTGTGTGATGCCAGAGCTCGCACTTTCCAGACCTACTCAAAGGGCTGTCGACCATGATGGCGCAGCCCTGGGTCTGCTCTGGGTCTGTCCACCCTCTTCATGTGTCTACTGAGGACTTAAAATATGCATCACCTAGGAACTTACTAAATTTTTTATTTTGTTTAATTTTAAGTAATTTGAATTTTAGTACCCATCTTTGGCTAGCCATCACTATGTTAGCTAGCACTGTTTTACACACTTGATGAGCATTATTCTAGTTCACTGTTGGCTGTGCTGTACTTTCTACTCAACCTATTTAAGAAAAAATCCTTTCAAGTTAAAGTTTGCATCTCGAGGCATGAATGTGTGCCCAGGCATAATGACCACGCTCCCTCTTTCTCCCAAGTTCATGCCACCTTGCTGCCTTTATAAGTCATTTTGTACCCATGCTCACATACAACCACTTACCGCTATACAAATACACACCCACAATGAACAGCAGATATCATAAGCAAAAGATGCCTGTCATTTCTAGGTATACTGTCTCTGGGAAAAAAATGGGGCAGCTAGAGAATGGGGAAATGTGTGATGGTTAGTCTCATAATATTTTCAAGTGTAAATATTAGGGAGAGTGTATAAATAGCACGTAATGCGCACACACAGAGCCCTGAGCCACTGCTCCCTAATCTACTCTCACAATGACAGTGCCTTGTCCAAAGTCCATTGTGTGAGAAAGTGTTATCATTAACAAGGAATGGAAAAGCAAAACAGAATGTATGGTTTTTGAACAGTTTAGACTTTTAATAACTCTGGAGTTTCATGAAATTTCTTTCCCCTCAAGGGAGATTTTTCTTTCATTAAGCCATTGTTTGTCAAATGAATGTTTAATAAATAACTGACTTTTATTCCTAAGTGCTAGGCTGGGTTGTATAACCAATAAAGGCTGTTGTTTGACAGTCTTGCCGACTGTCTTTCCATCATGGAAATAAAAATGGTGACAGGCTGCTCTGAATCCAACTAGCACCAAAACTTCCCAACAGACGTTAAGGTTTAGTTTCTAATTTAGTTTTGATGAGTTCTAAAAGCGACCACTAACAAGAAGATTGATGTCAGGACAACCAAATGATTCTTAGAAGGACATGAGAATTAGAAGGTTCCAGGGGACCCTTTCTACTGTATCCCTCTTCACCAGTAGTTATCAAGTTGTGAGAACATCTTCTAGGAAGCATGTCAAGTATTCACAAAAGTCCTTCAATGATGGGCCAGAACCTTCACATCTTTGTAAGTAATGATCTTATTCTGCTGAAATGAACGTTGGAACACTTGGTTTATTTGAGAAGAGCAGACACACTAATGCCAGTGGGCAGTAAATGCAGCGAAGGGGCAGTAGCCAATAGCAGTGCATTATTATGTCAGCTGCTATAGGGAGTGACTGATGCTCAATCTCAGGGATTAAATGGGATATGGTGTCACATGCTGGCCAAAGATAAGGGAACTGGGATACAGCCCCATTAGCTGTTAGTCACTGTGAAGGAATGCCTCAGGGGGTGTGTTAATTCGCAGATACATGACTATGATGAAGTGGGTTCTTTTGACCCAAAGGTGCAGGTCTTGGCTGTTAGAAGCCACACTGGCCTGCACCAAAAGGATGAGGGGTTCTGAGGCACATGGACAGAGCATTAGCAGAACCTGCTACATAAATATTACATGAGATGGAATCCTTTTTAGGGTAAGTACATACATTTTATAGAGTTCCTTGTAGTTATTCTAAATAGTCCATTTACTAGTTGCAATAGATTGCAGTCTAGAGTTTGATAAACTCTTTCAGATTCAGCTCAGAACTTACTGAATTTCAATAATGGCCTTTCCATTTTTCTAAGATTAAGAAGGACTAGTCTTTTCTTTTGAGCAGAATCATTCTATGTCTTTGATTATTTTACCAGATGAATTTCCCAATTAGGCCCCATAAGGAAAGGCAAAGAACTCCATGAAACTCTAATTGTGGATCTTCTAGAAGTTTTCATCTAATTCATATGTATGTGTAGGCTTAGAGTTGTTCTTAAACCATGACATGATTAAACAGTAAAACCCCACTTGATTTCAGTGACCCACACACAAAATTATCATAGAATCTTTCTTTTATGATCTCAAGGGAGAAGTTTCTCAGAGAAAGTCAGGACTTACATAACATCCCCGTCAAACAACATGAATCAGGCCACCCAATCCCCACCCAGGAGGATGACACGGATCAGTAGCAGGGGATTCCATGGTGGTAAATTGTCCATGGAGGTTTCTCTGATCTCAAGGAGCTGCCGCAAAGGCCACTCACAAACTACGGAGCAGAAGAGACAGGCACGACTAGAAGTCAGACAGCAGAAGCGAGATGGAGAACTGAGATAAATCCAGAAACCCAAACAGGCGTAGACATTGCTGAGAGGCCTGGGCAGGAAAGGGGGAGGCCAGAGAGAGGATCTCCCCTGGGAATAAAAAAGGCAAACAGAGAGAAAAGGAAGAGAAGGAAGGATGTGACCCAAGGGGAAGGCAGTGGTTTGGGGTCTCATCTACTGAATCCATATTTACCAGTAATTATCAAGTTGAGAGAACTCTCTAGGAAGCATGTCAAGTAGTCACAAAAATCCTTCAAAGATGGGCCTGAACTTTCGTATCTTTATAAGTAAAGGGGTCACGTGACATTGCAGCTCTTTCCAGCTAGGAGCGATCCTTCATGGAGCCTACTCAGGAAAACATACCGGCTCCCATGTACATAGCTCTCTGAGCATCAAGGCTCATTCAACTTAGTATCTCAGAGCTGGCACAGAGACTTAATATATATTTGGGAATCTGCTCATTTGGTTTATGGTTTTTAAATATTTATTGACAAAAACAGCACATAGTCATCGTAAAGTGTATGGAAAATGAGGAAAATATCAAAGCAAATAAAGTCTCCAACAATCCACCTTCTCAGAGATGGTTATGTATGCACTATAGTTTATCCAAAAAAATATGTAATACTATATTATGATTAGGATAAAGAATGTGCTCTTTTGTGACCTTTTAACTTAATACTCCAGGGTATTATTCCAATGAATGACACTTTGTCCATTTGTAAGAAATACTTCTAAGAATATACTATTTGTGTGGGCAAAAATGTCACCGCCATCGCCACATCACACACAAAATATGAAAGAGGAAAATATTGGTTCGTGTTGGGAGTGTCATTTCTTAACATGCCAGGGTTACTGTGTTGCTCACACTGTTGACACTGAGTGTTTATATCATTCAGTGTCCCAGCAGATAACAATCTACACCTTCAGATGAGGAGGGACTGGAAAGGGTGCAGGGAAACTGCCAGCACCTAGGAGGCAGGAGCAACATTCCTTTCAACAAGAAGGAATGGTTAGCAGAATGTGGAAGAAGATTCTTGTGCAGGGGGGGCCCTCACTGTGATTAGAGTCAAAGGTGACAGCCAACCCCAGAGGCCTACTGCTATCTTCCTTTGACATTCCCCACGACCCTCCTCCTCTTGTGGAACTCATCTAGAAATCAGCTCTCAAAATGATCTTTTGATGTAGGCCAAAGAGATCCACTTTGTATCGTAGAAAGAAGGCAAGAGAGTAGACCTCTACAAGGGGCTACTTGTCAATGCATTCTGGACAGCAGAAACTATCGTCTTTCATTCCTTCATTTATTCATTCCCCTGTTCAACGAAGATATTCAAACATCAGGTTAGCAATAGCAATAGCAAACATCAGGGGGAGAGCAGGGTGGCTAACTCAAATACCCAGCAATAGGGGAGTGTTAGATGTTGATACTGATGGAGTGCTGTAACAGACAGTAACAATGCAGATTATTTCAAATAATTATGTCAATTGCCTTTTTCATTTTAGTATTACAGCATTGCCACATCTGGAAGGTGGAACATCTTTCATTCAAACAAGTGTGGCTGGGCCTCCCTGTTGGTACAGTGGGCTAAGCAACGCTCTATGAAGCAAACCTCAACCACTGCAGCACGAGTTCAATCCATGCTGCCGGCCAGGGAGGGGACCCACAAGGCGCAGCAGACCTCTCCTGCTGTGCCCGCTGTTCCCCTCAGCAGTGTACTTCTGTTGATCTGACTGTTCTGCTCCCCGCTCTGTCTGTGGTGAATCGTCTCACCTCCCCCCCACACCTCTGGCCTGTACCCCAGTGCTTATATGCATAAATAAATAAATCTTTAAAAAAAAAAAAACAAGTGTGGCTAATTTTCAAGTGCCCGGGTCAATTCCTTTTTATCTCCTATGTTGAAAGAAAATTTTCTGCAGTCTGGTTCAGAGTTCTGGCTTAATTGTTATATCAACCTTTCTTTGTGGCAGTCAGTATACAGATTTGATACCAGAAGAAAATGTTTGAGCAATAATTGGAAATAAATAGTAGAAGAGGGGTTAAGCCATTAGAGAGTAAAGATAAAACCCAACTTGCTCTGTTTCCATTAACTCTCTAATTATTTTCTGCCTCCTACTTTATGGTGTTTTATCGAGTTTTCTTTACAGTTAAGACTTGACATAAGGTGTCATATTCTAAGCCAAGTCCCAATACAATAGAAGAGTATCCACAGCACATACAAAACAGTATCTGTGCAGGTGTACAAGTGAGAATAACTTTGACCCCACTTCATCAGGTCACTTTTCAGGGAGAATAAAAGATATCTTCTCCAAGACTGAGCAACAGTGATCTTACGAAGTCCCTGAGCCAATATGGCTTCCAGTTGGTCTCTGTACCAATCCAGATTGACCAGTCATGTTACTTTTCTAACCAAAAGTACTTTCTGGAAAGGCCACAAAGATTAAAGTCCTTTTCTAAACCATGAGACTTTTCAGTTGTTGGCATTTTATATTGCAAAAAGATAAAGTCTTAATATTCTGTTGGATTAAATAACCAACTGTGAATTAAGACAAAGTATATGAGTCAGATGTTTGACTGACACAAATTCCCCTCTCTATATTGGCACATTTTATTTAGGTTCATATAAACGAAAAGAGATAATGTGCAATAAAAATAAATATAAGGTTCACTATTGTTAATAATCTCAGGAAAATTGGCATTTGCTTTTTATGGCATTTGCTCAATACCTCAACTGACAGAGGGTTTCATTCTCCCCAGAGGAGAGAGAAGTGAAATCTTCTTGGGGAAATAGTGTGATTATGTGGGGAGGTGCCTCTAGTTTCTTAACCCAGTGAAAGGCTGTGACAAATTTCCTTCTACAAGTGAAAATCGACGTTATACATACAAAACTTAGGTAATTGTGAATGTAAATCACCCTTCCTTAGATATTAAGGTGCTATTTGTGGGTTATTCAGAAAGCAAGTTATTTTTAAGAAACAGATTTTATTACAAGGCAAGAAATCATTATAAGTATTTAAACAACTAATTAATACTTTTCAACATTATCCCCTAAGCAATTCGAGAATCTCTCTTAGATTAGGATAAGCTTATTGCAGTGATTGAATAAAAATAATGGCTCCTTAGAAAGCTCTCACAGGTTTCTGTTTATGTAGCATCTCAGCCACCTGAAAATTCATCCCTGTTTGGCTACCCTTTGTATACCTTCTAAAAAGTTGAGTGAATTGTCAATAAGCTTTTTGTTGTTGATAATTTTTGAAATAATTTTACATGGCACACACTTTTAGTCCACAGGGGTGGGGGGCCTGGGGGAACACATGTTTAGAATTGTGGCCATTTTAAACTAAGAGGACGCCAAATCACAAACAGTCATGCAGCTGATCCACTTTGCAATGTTGTCACACATGCCTAACAAAATATTGTACTAACCGACACAATCGTTGTATTCTGCACTGGTAATTAACCTTGTAGAGTTATTTTAAACAAGCCTCATGCATATGTCATAAAGCAAATGACAAATTAAATGTTCAGATATGATTATAAAAGCTATTTTCCTTTTGGATTTAATTCTTTTCCAGGAGAAGCTTGTTAAGAAGAGTTTTATAGATTCACAATGCTGGAAAGAAAGATTGCACATACCTCTTTTAGTTTTGTTTTCTTTGTTTTTGGGTGAGGGCCAAGGAAATATTATGATTTACCCAAGGTCATACAGCTAATTTTTGGTGGAATCAGTAATAGATACTCCTGACCTTGTGGTTAATACTCATTATTCTGGTCTTTGTCTTTGTGGATTAAGCATATGGCCCAATGTGAGGAGAGAAAATATTTGGCTGTATGAGTTAAAAACAAGCATATGTATTTGCTTCTGAAAAATATCTAAGATTTACTCCTGTTCTATTTCTTCTTTGTCTTTTAATCTACCTCCATGTCAACCCAACCTTATCTAGGAACACTCAATTTTCCAAACTCAGCTCTCAAAATTCCTTTTATCTGAACTAACACACTTTGGTGTGGTTCATGTACTTCAATACCATTCCTTGTGCTACAGTCATTTGTATTCCAACCCGCTGGACAGGTAAATTTAAAAAAAAAAAGTAGCTTCCCCTATGAAAAGGATTTGTGAAGAAGTATTTGAGGCTGGCAAAAAACAAGATACATGATATTTCCAATCAAGGAGTTAAATACCATGCTTGCATAGAAGTATAGGAGGATAGGTCAATAAAAGCACACTGGAAAAACAGATTTTCATTTGCAGTGAACTCGCTACCTATTAAGCTTTAGGGTTGAGAGCCATATCTATTGGGGTTGACATAGTCACCCACATCATATTCCTTGTGACCCTGATATTTCCACTCCACAGTTAATGTATATTTGGCAAAGGTGGTTTAATATCACCCAGATATTCATCTAACTCTGTCTTTATCATTTTCATTTTCTTGTTCTAAAATTCAGGGACTCAGTCCCAAACTACAAATCATCAATGATAAAATTAATTTAACCATTCTTTGTTCCAATTTCATAACAACTCCTCCTGGTCTTGAAATGTCACTTGAAGCAGAAAAAATAAATAAATTATAATGTGCATGTATTTTACATGTTATTATGGCTTATGACATAAAGGAAACTGAGAGATAGATAAGACAAATTTGGAGTGATTTTCACACTGATTGAGATTCTCTAAATTGCTTTCTTTCATAGCTTCAGCTTTGAGCTTTAGCACTTTGTGATTACGTGGCAGGCAGCTGAGGCAGCCCAGTTCTTCCCTCCAGTTTTACTCATTTGGCTGTAGATGGATTTGAATGTCTAATAAATGGACCATAAAATAAATATTCACTCTTTTTCTCCTAACCACAATTGACCACATCTAAGTCATATGTGTGAATCATAGGTTTGAAAAAAAGATATACAAATAAGCAGATGACTACAAAGAGACCACTCAACAGAAATAGAAAGACTAATTTGATTCCTCTCCTTTATCATCCTCCAAGTAGAATACTAGCTCACCACTCCCTTGACTTTACTTTTGCAAATTCTAAATACATTTAGTTTTATACTCACAGACATACATGTGCATACATATAGATAGTACCTTAAAAGATAGTACATTAAGGAAGAAGTTCTTTTTTTGCTCTTTCTCTCTTTTCTGTGATATTGTTGTTTTATAACTAATATCTGTGTGGCCAGGAGGAATGTGAGGGTGAACACATTATAGGCAGATGCCGCCGTTGTCTTTCCCGTATGCCCTCAGCATGCAGTGAAGGCCGCTTAGTGTAAATCCTGTGACTCTGCCTAGGATTTCTTTTATGGTCATGCAGACACACATGGCCTATTTCAGGTCAAACCAGAAGTGCCATAGAGTTAATGCCCTTGGAAACAGACCCTGACCAATAACAGATGAGGATTTAGAGAATAATCTCTCCAGTTTCTTCACCCTTAGCTGGGATCATTTTGAAGCATGTTCTATGCATTCTCCCTAAGCTCCCCAGTTTTAGGGCTGAGCTCCAGTTCAGTTTTCCAATGGTGGTAAACTTAATTCAATCTCGTTGGCTTTCTTCCATTCCTATTTAACTTCTTTTCAACTCTACTAGCTGTACTGTTATTTACTCTCATATATTTCCAAAAAAAACACTTTTCCCTGAATCCTTATCATAGAACTGGGTTTGGGGAAAGATACAGGCTCAAAAGAAATAGGATTGTTAAAAGTATAGGGTCTACAGTAACCTGTACCTCATCTCAACCCTAGCTCTGCCATGTCCTCACATGACCAGGAGCAAATCAGTTCAACTCCCTGAAATTCAGTTTCCTGATTCTTAAAATAAAAGCAGAAATTAATAAGGTGATTAAGTTAGTTGAAAAAATATAAAGTGCTTATCTCAGTAAATGGCACATTAATAGATGTAAATGGCACATTTAATAATGTTAACTCTGGTTATCTATTGTTGTATAATAAATCAGCCCCAAATTTAATAGCTTAAAAAGACAATTTTATTTTGTTCATGATTTTGTGGAAAGGACTCTATGGTGTGGCTCTACCCTGGAGATTATGCGGTTGTATTTAGGTAGAGGTCAAAAGTCATCTGAAGGCTCAAGTGGGATGGACCTTCTAACTGGCCATTTTACTAAGCAGACAGTGGATGTGGTGCTGATGATGAGAGCATATCCATATGACATTTTCATGTGACTTGGACTTCACATGGCATTGTGGTTAGTTCTGAAAGAGCACATTCCAGAAATGGGGTAGAACCTACATATTTTTCCTAACCTAGTTTCTGAAATCACACCTCCATTTATATTACATTCTGTTGGTCACTGCTGATAATTGAAGCGGGGAGAGGATCAGACCTCAGCTCTTCATTTTAGAAGTGTGCAAAGTTTACAGCCATTTTAATCCACATTATTACTGATAGCATCATTACCACCATTTCTTGTGACCTGCTGCTTCTGGTTATGAAAATTCATCATGAATGTGGTAAGTTACTTAATATAACTATGTATAGATGACTCCACAATCAATCCCATTCAATCAGCTTCCAAGTCTTACTTTACCCACTGCACCTCTGAAAACATACAAAAAAATACTTGGTTCGGTTACATTTCCTCCATCATTATTAATCCAACTCTTGTGATCTGTTCCTATGCTATCTTGCACTTGCACTCTTGTGAATATTTCTAACTAGTCTCCTGATCACCAGCCTCTCCTTTCTCCAGTTCTCCAGTTGATTTTATACATGACACCCAGATTAATCTTCCTAGAGCTAACCTTAATCAGGTTTAAATTCCACTCACAAATCTTCAAAAACTTTTCATTATATACTTAATAAAATCCAAATTCCACGACTTGGGATTCAATGTCCAAACCAGCTTTTCAGGATTGCCTCCAATTATTCTCATTCTTGAGAATAAGTCAGAAAGCTCATTGTTCTCCATAGCCACACAGTGACTTCATTCATTCATTCCTTTGCCCCTAAATATGTCACATCATTTAAAATCTCATCAATAACTGTCACCTATGCATCACTGCTTCCTTTTACAAATGATAATTATGAAATAAAATTACTTACATTAGAAAATACATTATTCTGTTTTACACATATTCACTTAATTCCCACAAAAACCGTTTGAAACAGATATTATTACCACATCTTACACTAATGATAAGCTTGCAGTTACTTGATATTTGAACTGATCAGTCCATTCCTGCTCTCTTCCCATATCCACACTAAACACAGGGAAATACTGGATAAGGATTAGCATATTCTAAATACAATATCCAGACTTAAAAGAGAAAGAGAAATCACTAAGGAGCTAGAAACAAAGCATCTGAAAGTTTCAACTTCAAGTCAGTGCCATTACAGCCCACAAAGTATCAGAGTTTACCTAGTAAAAGGATATATGACCTTAAACCCACACAAGTGGAAGAACTGGAATGGTTTCTTTGGGGAAACAAAGATATTAGAAAATCTCTGAGTGCTGATCTAGTAAGAATTTTATTATCTGTTCAGAGTCCATTTTGGGAAACAAATTCTCTAAGGAAAATTTAAGTTCTTAAACCTGACCACATGCAGGTATTAAAATAGTTTCCTGATCTCTAGGCCTCTAGAAGAAAGGCCAAAAAAAAGCAATCAATACAAACAGTTGTCCTAAAGTAGTGATTGTTTGTCCCTGAATAGCTGAACTCCTGACAGAAGAAATAGCAACCCACTCTTCGAGAGCATCTATATAAGCCAAAACACATGAAAATACCAAAGGAAAAATGCCTCTCTAGAATATAAGGTCACAATAAATAAATTAAAAGATTTTAAGGAAACAACTCAACAGAACTATAGTGGCAACTGGAATATGTATGGCAAAGTACCAGTGAGGAAAAATTACACAGAGAAATAGTCCACGTTTTGCACAGAAGTTCCTTAGAGTCTTTGGACAAATACCAGGTTACACATATGCAGTGAAAACTCCATGATATTAGGAAAAGAACAAATACTGAGAACAGACCAATCACCTAGAAGTTTCTGGAGATCACATGAAGATGGAAAATGTTTTGTTTCCAATCAATGATGTGGGGAACTCAAATAAACCCCTAGAAATTTAGTAAGGATCTTAGAAAGACAACCACTTGGAATAAATTAAGTGTAACCCTAGAGGAAAACATAGTCTAAATCTCACAAAATTTTAGAACAAGACTTGAATAGATCAAGGTGATTTGCAAGTAAATTAACTACCTTCCAAGAAAAAACAAACAACACAACACTCTAAAGAAACATGATGACATTTAAATACTCAAGTATGATAGACCTTCTTGGTGGCCCAGGGGTTAAGTCTGGGCACTTACACTGTGAGAGCATGAGTTTGGTACCCAGTCAGGGAGTTAACACACATATAGCCAGTAGACCTCTCCTGTCTCACCTACTGCTTCCCTCAGCAGTGTATTTCCCTCCTCTGCTCCACACTCTGCTCTGGTGATTCCTCTCGCCACCCCCACACCTCTGACCTACGTCCCATTTCTTCTATGCATAAATAATTGTAAAAAAAATCTTGTCAAGAATGTTGGGTTGACAATGTCCAGCATATCATCAAAAATCATAAGTCATGTGAAGTAACGAACACTTGACAATGTACAAAAGAAAAACTGGTCAAAAACAAATGAAAATGAAAGGGATGATGGATAATGATAGTGCAAAGGAGCAAGTATGAATGTTTGAGGACTTAAAGGAAAATATAAAACAATAAGGAAATAGAAAATTTCAATTAAATTATACACTATTAAATCAACCAAAGTGAAAAACTAATGTTTCCAAAAAAGCAAGTATTTCTTGTCCAAAATAACACATGTAAAAGTATCATAAAATAAAAATTCCAAAATACTGAGGGAAAGTAGTTATCAACTTAGAGTTGTGTACCTAGGAAAAAGTACTGCTAAAACTTGAAAGTGATACAGATTCATTTTCAGAAAAGATGAGAGCATTTATATCATAAAAACATCTAATCAAGCCCTCAGTCCCTCAGTCCCTGACAAGAAATATTTTGAAGAGTCTACTTCAGCAAGAAAATAAGTTAAACTCAGAAGACGCAGTGGAATACAGGAAGTAATGGAGAATAAATAAATGTGGATAAATGTAAGTACACACTGGCTGTTAGAAAAACAAAAATAAAACTTAATTATAGAAGTAAAATAGCAATAGTTTAAGAGTGAAACTAAAATATTGGAGGACACTATTTTGGAAAGTGAGAATATGATTTGATATAAAGGATTCTAAAATTCTTCTAAATTAATTGTTTGAGAGAAGCACAGAGATATCAGACTCTAGAATATATTCTCAGTAAAGCATAAACTTTAACCTCTTATAAAATCAATTTTCATTTAAATATGTAAGAAAAAGTTTAAATATATATGTAAAAATTTGAATTTTAAGAAACTAAAAAATGTTGACCAATTAATATAGGAAAAGAGGGGTGGAACAAAGATAATACATGAAAAATGTATATATGCCAAAATGCAGAAACATATCCAAGAATATGAGTAAGTTTCAATAAATATAAATAAAACAGGCAAATATTTTGATGTTATGTTTGGGAGCCCTACCTAAAAACACAATCAAACCAAAGGAATACCAAGAAGGATAACACTCCACTCCATGCATCGCTTTGTCTCTCCCATCTCTGTATGTTCTTAAGAAGACTTGCCCCTTCCTGCTGACCTGTTTCCATAGCCATGAACCAACTTGCTCCTACTGATTCTGACAGTGGTCCAAATATTATCTGTACTCTACATTTTAATCCTCAAAACTTTATGTATGTACTATTCTTATCTTTACTCTACAGATGCACCAACTTAAATACAATGAAGATCAATTTTCACTCTATGCATCCACTGTGGGCTGCTACCTTTTTTATAGTATGAATCTTTCTTTTTGGCTTCATCGTTGCCCATACTTGTGTCTTATCTTTCCTGACAGAGTTGGATGAAAATATTCTTTCTGCATCTCTTTCATTCCTATCCCCCAGGCCCTGTATCCCTATTATTTAGCAAGTTTCTGCTCCCATGGTAGGTGCTTCCCGAAAATATTCTGGATAGATAAAACTTTTCTTTTATTATATATAATTTGCTATGGTTCCCCAAGAAAAGATACATTTATTTTGGCAAAACAAAGTAGATGTGGAACATAAACTTTACTTATGTTTAGTCACCATATAATAAGGTCATTTGACAAATATGATAATTTACTGAAAAACTGACAAAGCATAACTCCTGCCTTCCAGAAGTTTTTAATTTCTAAAACACATTACATAAAATTCAAGTAGTAATAGATACATGCATATATTTGAATAAAAGCTGGAAGACTTGAACAGTCACTGTTCAAAACAGCTGACAATGACTTGTTTTTTAAGCTAATACATGCACTAACTTATTAAATTCTTACAACAACCCTATGAGTTAGGTATTATTGTTTTCCACATTCAATGTTGAGGAAAACAAAGAACATAATGACCAAGTACTTGTTCAGAATCATAAAGACAGTAATTGCTGGAGGAAGGATTTTTAAACACTGGCAATCTAGCACCAGAAACTGCACTCTTACATTATACCATCTCTAACAGGGCTCTATGTGGTTATGTTAATATCAAATTATTAATTTAAAAGGAAAATAGTAGTCATGCAAGATTCCTGCCCCCTCACTACCACAAACAGCTGCAATTGTCACAGACAGCTCTTCTCCAAGGAGCGTCGTAGCCATTTGGCACAGAGGAAATATATTATGGGCCATGTGGTAGGTTGTATTATTGTTATCAGTGAAATTCTTCCACTAGAGGCAGAATATATTTTCCTTCTCCCCATTATTTATGCCAGATTTTCCCATATGATTCCCTCAGGCTAACGTACTCAAGTCAACATGAAAACATGTCAGTTCCAAGCCTAAACCTTAGAAGGTTTCCTGTATTTCTGTTCATCTTTCTTACTTACACATGTGCTTCCATGAGAAGAACATGACTTGGGTAGACACTGGCCCAAGGAGCACGAGAGACTTTTGGAATGGAATTGGAGGCTGCCTACACTTGAATCTAAGCACAGTTGAGCCAAGTATAGATTAATCAACCCCGAGTTGATCCCCTGGAACAAAGAATTATAAACAACAGAGCTGGAGTAGTTTGTTACACAGCAGCATGGTATATAGCTAACTGATACAGGTTGGCACCAGGGGGGTGTAGTGCTTTAGCTTTAGTGACTGTTGTCTGTTTCTTCCATTCTAACAATAGAAATGCCCAGGGCAAGTGGGTGTGGGGTCCAAATAAGAACAAATGTCAAAACCAGAAAAGATATATTTGGGAGTTTTCATTTTCTGCCATGTTGGCATTTAATTCACACATTAAAAGTCCCTGAAATATCGCTTGTTGGCTGTGCTGTCACGATCCATTCTATAGACATTTTGATGCACTTTATTACAAACTTTAAAATCATATTAGCAGCTGTTATTTTATATCACAATGGATTAATAAGATGCATTTTCACAAATAAGACACATTTTAGATAGTTTTGAAAAAATTTCAGTGTGAAAATCTTGTGCCAGGATTCCACATTTTAAATGACACATTTCCAAATAGCCTAAAGTGAAAATGCTCAAGTAATATGCCTATTTGTACTGTGCTTAAAACTATCAGCACCCTTACCAACCAGGGAAACATGCAACCTTCCTACATATTGCATTGTTGTAGGTTGCGGCATATGAAATTCAGGGAAAATAAACCTCCTGGTCATTGCTGCAGGAGAGTTCAGTGAGTAGCACTGAAAAAATAGAATATAAGTCAAATAAATATCTTTTTTCTGTTTCTGAAGCAGTACTTGGAAAAATATACATGAGAATGATCAAACAAGCATTGATTCCCCTTCAAATATTAGAATAATGGAATGTTCTATTGCCTTTTCATGTGGAATAATTAGGAAAGATAAAGATTTTTTTTTTCTTGGAGGCAATCCTGCTTCCTATGGTGTTGCTAAGGAATAAGGAATTTTCTTCCAACTGATCTTAAAAGAGATATCTAAGATCTATATTGCCTGTTTATGGATTACAGCTAACTTTACAGTCATGCATAAACTGTACATTTGAGTGCAGTAAGACATGTCCCCTGTCACACAATAAAAATATTATGGAAAATTATATTTCCATATAGTAATGGTGCTCTTATTTTAGGAGTAGAAAGGTATAGTACTAATTTAATTGACTACATGAAAGTCTCTCAAGTAAGATCAATACTTTGTTTTCTCAACAGTTTTCATAGACAAAGATTTAATTCAACACATATTCTTTAGCCCCCAAGACAGAGCTAAGGGGTGGGTCTGCTGACCCCCTGTGCTCTGTGGCACACAAGGAAGTCTTCAGAGCCGCTTCCTAGTGTGAGCGGTGAATCTCCACCTGGCCATTCGATACAACCACCAGGGAAGCTTTGAAAGACACCAACACCCAAGCTTCTCCTCAGAGCAATTAAATCAGAATCTCTGGGGGTGGGTTTGGAGGATTAGTACATTTTTAAATCCCCCCAGGAGATTCAAATGTGCCACCAGATTCCCCATCCATTGATCTATAGACTCTCAATTTTAGGGACTGGGGAGGGGGGTGTAGGGCACAAACTAAGAAGTAGGGTAGATGGGCTCACTGGGTGCCTGCTCTGCATTCCTGATCTGGTTGCTAAGAGCAGAAATTCCCTGCTCAGTACCCACATTAGGCAGTTTTTCTAGTTGTTGGTGGTGGTGTTTGTTGTTGTTTTTTTCCCTTGTACACTGTGGATCTTTATTGCCGTTGCTTCAATGCTTTTGAGTGCAGATCTCCCATTGACATCGGTGGGGGGCTGCTCCTGGAACGAGTTTGGAATGCACAATTGAGAGTTCCTTGGTGTAGCTGGAGAAGGAATTTAGCCCTGAGCTTTTTGCATGCACCAGAGTTTAGGTTTCTTTCCTCTTCCTTTGCTTCATTTTAATCTTGCATTTCATGTCTGTGCCTCCTGATTGTGAATTTTGACGTTAGAGGGCTCCTTTATTGTCTCTGAACTTTGCACGTGTCCTCTCTGTAGGTCTCAGTGAGGTCTGCCCTATGGCAGGTTTTCCACTGGGTCCACAGCAGGAAGAGAGATGAAGGTACAGTTTCACTGCTGACCAAGTAAGATATTGGACCAACAAGGTTAATGATTTAGGCTTCACGTTCCTGCTCAGTGTATTGAGCAGAGCAAATGAGGGAAATTTTTCAGTTCCTGCTGATAAAAAGAGACTTTACAAACCTGCGTAGGACCCTGAGCCTAATGAAGTTGGGCACATGGTTATCTGGTTGTCTATGGATGAAACAATGTACAGTGAACTTTTCAGTAAAGCAAAGGCCAGTGAGGACAGGGTCTGGGATACCTTTAGATTTCCATGTAGGGATGCCCAACTTTCCATGCCATGAAAGTCACAGTTCTGTCTTCTCCAAGCCCACCAAGCATAACATTAACTTATCAACCATGGAGATAATTAACAGTGGGCCTCGTTCTCCAGCAGCACTACCAGAATTCTATCATGTTATAAATGGACATAGAGACATGTGGTTTAAATGATGCACCGAGTCTATAAAGTCCAAATCTGATAATCCTTTAGGTTGGGTTGGGGGGTGGGGGGGCAGGACAGGAGAAGAGACTCTCAACCAGTTACACAAATGGCTTTAAGTATGTAAGATTATGCAGTCTCTCAACTGGTCTGGCATCAGGTTATGTAATTTTGGTATTACTCCAGCTATTTTCTCAAGAAAATAAAAGACAGTTTTTGATGGAGAATAATTTCTTTTCATCACCTCAATTTCCTTAGATAACTATTCTTCAAATCCTCTAATCCAGAAAAATCCAAGAATTCATGACAGTTCTCATTATTATAAATCCAAATTGCTGATTTTTCTCTCTTTAGTGGAAAATGGATGTTTTCATTTATAATCATATTGCCCCATTGATACTTTGCTCTTAACTCTTTCCTTTCAAACTGATGACAGAGTTCTCACTGGCATGGGATCAGCTCTAATGGGTGGATCACAGAAACCTGCCAGGGTCTGAATGCTCATAAAATCTCCATGGTATTGAATTATTTCTTCTTCTTTAATTAGTCATTTGTGAGTTATTTTCAAATAAGAGATGTAAAGAAACAGGGGTGGTAGAAGTCAAAACTAAGCTGAAAAAGTATGTCTTTATTCTGTTCAGATGGGAATCACATGTCAACAATGTCATGTATATTTCCATCCAAAGAAACCTTGGAAAATGTATTCAGCATAAAACAAACAAACAAAAAACTCAACAAGATCAAAAAGTCAAAAAGAAACCCAAGGGCTCATGGGGATGGGTGGAGGGAGGGGAGGGAAAAGACCAGGAGGAGGGCAGAAAGAGCACAAGGGACTGAGGTGATGGTGCACGGATGGAATGGTGGTGGGAACTCCCTGGGGACTACAAATGTTGTCAAATACAATTAAATAAATCTAATAAAAAATTAATACAAATGCCTCCATTTTTTAATTGTTATTTTTCTTTCTGCCTGCAACCAGTGGGGAGCAGGCTGACACCAATTTGTTTGGACTGGGAAATGCTGGACTGACACCAGTTGGTGGACAATATTCGTGGTAATAAAAGGGAGCCACATAGGCTTTGCATTCATATTTACTATTTTTTAGTTCAGTGCTATTTAAATTTAAATTTCAAAGGCTCTTTGGAAATTATGGACTTTTGTTACTAATTATTTAGCAAATCAAAGCCAAAAGACAGGTCTACTTCCTTTCATAAATCTGACATGACACTGTTCCCACAGCAAAGAAAATCAAGTATTTCTGCACAAAGTGGGAAACTTTCAAATTCGCACTTATATTTGATGGAAAGACTGAAATGAAAATCATGGAGAAAGAAGCAAGTTAAAGGAAATCTGCAGGGAGTTCACCCCCAGGATTATGTTTATTAAAGGGCTCCAAAAGCAGCACATAATGTGGGTGATGCATTTTGCTTTACTGCCTAAAAAAATGCTTCTAGAGCATAAAGCCAACACATTGTCATGACAGATTCTGCTTGTTCTTCTGTGATGTCAGCATGTGGACCTCGTGTTTCCTGTAGTTAGTTGAATGTATATATTCCAAATCACTTTTTGCTGAATCACTTTTCATTCTAACGTAAGAGACATACTCCTTGGAAAAGGTAAGATAAAACCAAATAAAATACCATGGTCACATAGGAGAATAAAGAACCACATCCTGCATGATCTGAAACTCTGTATTTGAGAAATGCTAGTTTTCTGGCAACAATCTAGCGCTATTAATGATGATGCTTAAAAAATGTGGTGCATGTCCATAGGACTTTGGTGTGACAAAACAACAGCAAGGGGGCCTCCCTGGTGGCACAAGGGATTAAGCACCACACTATGAGGCATCTGCAGCCACTGCAGCATGAGTTTGATCCCTGACTGGGGAGGTAACCCACATGGTGCAGCAGACCTCTCCTGTCTCATCTGCTGCTCCCCTCAGCAGTGTATTGCAGTAGATCTGCCTGTTTTGCTCCCCACTCTGTCTCTAGTGAGTACTCTCACCCCTGCACCTCTAGTCTGCACCCCAGCTCTTACATGCATAAATAATATATAAATCTTTTTTAAAAAGAAAGAAATAGCAAGGCAGGCACCTCGCTTGCCAATTCCTCTGCTCAGTACACAGAGGTGGTCACAAACGGAGCAAGAGAAGGGCAAGGGGGTTCACTGAGCCAGGAGTTCACTGAGCAGTAGCTAAGTGTGTGAAAACTTCCCACCATGTGCTGAACTTGGTAGAAAGCTGGGCAGAACCTGCTAAGTGAGCAATGGGAAAATACAACTCATTTATATTCAATACATCAGATCCACTGCTTAGATGATAGGAAAACTAATGGAAAATTAATATCTAGATAGCCCCCCAAAACATTCATCCAAATGCTGGCTTTATTGGTGCTTTCTTACAAATAAGGCCAGTGAGTTTTCAAGGCACAGGAGAAAGAAAGGGAGATGGGGGATATGAATATAAAGAAATTAATTCATACATACAGCAAATAATTAATAACTAAAAAACAAATGAATGAGAGGTAAATAGCTGAATATCAGATAAAACGCCTCACTGGAACAGTCCCCAGTGGATGAATGGGTGAAAGGCTGAAGTGAGCCTCCATCTCTTTGCTGCCGCCCCTCAGGTTACTTAGGCCAGGTCACCTCACACCTGCCAGGGGCTCCCTGCAGCTCTGGTGGCAATCAGAAATTGGTTGTCTTAAAATAAATATAAATTTTATGTTCCAATCCCAATTTTACTGATATTTATGCATCCAGGTTTCCTTCAAATACAGAATGGCCAACGCTCCCCATGATGGACAGAGCTTCACACAGCTCTTAAGACACACTCTAACCCAGAGCACACAGCTTGAAGAAGCAGTGATAAGGGAAGAGGAAATTAATTCTTGGCTACTAATAATGGGCCTTGACCTATACAGAAGAAAAGGCACCTACTTTTTAGTAGAACAAAGAGCGATGGGCTTCTATGAATGTTTCACCACAGGTTTGGGGCCACCTGAGGCATGACCCTGCTGTGTTAAAGGAAGCTGGTGCATGGGGGAGGGCTGTGAGAGTGGGTAGAAGCACAGCAAAGATGGGTGTGAAAATATTAGCAGATGACATCAACAAATTGCATTTTAGATTCAAGGTTTTCTCTCAATCTCAACTCCCAAAGCCACTTATTCTTGTCCAAGACAAGCCTGCCTAGAATCACCTGAAAATCTTGTCAAAACATAGATTTCCTGAAGTCCATCCCCCCAGCTCCTGACTGAGCAGGTCTGAGAATCTGCATTTGCAGGGCCTCCCTGGTGGCGCAGTCGGTTGAGTGCCACACTGTGAAGCATCCGCAGCACAGCAGTGTGAGTTCGATCCCCACCAGGGAGGGGACCCACATGGCGCAGCAGACCTCTCCTGCCTCGCCCACTGCTCCCCTCAGCAGTGTTTCAGTCCATCTGCCTGTTCCACAGAATCTGCATTTGCAACGCATTCCCAGGCGATGCTGACCTGCCACCCTGTGATCTGCATCTCATGAAGCACTGACATCAACAGTTCGTGGACCATGTTAAAAGATGCACAATGGAGCAATTCTTGAGATTTGAATTTTAAATCCTAAGCTTTGGGGGAGGGGGGAGGTGACAGGGAACTTGGCACAGAAAGAGATTTGGGGAATTCCCAAAGTAAGTCTTTCTCCCCCCTGGGGGGGATTTGACTGGACTTAGATGCTGGTGAGGTCCCCCAGAAGTGAGTTTGGATTTTGACACCTCCACTAGGACTGAAGACAGAAGCAAACAGCTGTGAGTGGGAAACGAAAGTGTAGAGAACTGATGTCCCAGTCCCACAGTAGGGCGCTCAGAAGGTGGGAAGGTCTAAGGCATTATGGGTGCATGATATAGCTGCGCCAGAAATTGGCAAATCTTTTTCTTAAAGGTCCAGATAGTAAATAATTGTGCCTTTCCATGCCATATGGACTCTGTCACAACCACTCAATTCTGCCATCAGCACAAAAGTAGCCACAGACAATATGCAAATGAATGAATGTGGCTATGCTCCAACAGATTTTTATTTACATAAACAGGCAGCAGGCGGGTTTGGCCTATGGGCTGTAGTTTGCCCACTCCTGATGGAAGGTGACAGAGCTCCAGCTAACCTGTGAGGGTTTCCTACATCCCAGCATGTTCTGGGAGGCCCAGAACTATACCACATGGCTAGAGAGCCACCTGGAAGCGCAGAGAGACCTAGCACAGTCTCTCTGAGATTCCAGCACCCAGCCAGTTGAGAGCAGGAGCCAAGGCAACAACCCCTGGCCCGAGGGGTCTGGCCAAGGTGGAGGGATGTGAGGTCCCACATCCCCACCATGTCATCAGACCAGGTGAGCCCCAGCAAAGGAGATAAAAAGAGGGTGATCCGAGATCACTCTATTTTCCCTGTCTTTGCAGAATGAGGCCCAAAATAGAAACTGAGCTATTTTTATGAGCCAGGTTTATGTCCCATTCCATGTTTGCAGGAATGAGCTATTTTTATTTTTCTGTTAATTTGAATTTTTTCTTCAAAAAATTTGGCACATATTTCAACTCACAGCACATCACTAGCCACATCTCAAGTACTCAGTAGTTGAATGTGGCTTGGGGGTACCATAGTGAAGTGTATGGTGCTGGACGCGAAGGCCCTCCCTTTGCCCCCTTCTCAGAACAATCAGATGGCCCGCCAGGCTGCCTGGCTGACTGCAGCATGAGTTAAAAAGAAAGTCATTGTGGAGGTACCACCTTACACCGGTAAGAATGGCACACATCAAAAAAATCAACAACAGTAAATGCTGGCGAGGATATGGAGAAAAAGGAACCCTAGTACACTGCTGGTGGGAATGCATGCTAATCCAACCATTATGGAAGACTGTATGGAGGTTCCTCAGTCTACTAGGAATGGAACTACCATATAATCTGGCAATCCTGCTCCTAGGAATCTACCCAAAGGACACAAAAACACTGATCCAAAAGAGCACCTGTACTCCTACATTTATTGCAGCACTATTTGTAATTGGTAAGACCTGGAAACAACCCAAAAGCCCAAAAGTAGAGGACTGGATCAAGAAGATGTGGAACATACACACAATGGAATATTATTCAGCAATAAAAAATGAGAAACTAGGGACATTTATAGACACATGGATGGAACTAGAAGGACTTATACTCAGTGAAACAAGTCAGAAGGCAAGAGAAAAGTATCGGGTGGCTTCACTATTAGGAGGAATGTGAAAGAACAACAACAACAAAGAATAAGCTCAAGGAAATGGGCAATTATAACCAAAAGCAAACAAGAAACTCAACAACAAAAAGCCAAGATAAACCAAAGGGACCATGGGGATGAGGGGAAGGAGGGGAAGGCAAAGACAGGGATGAGGGCAGCGAGCACAAGGGACTGAGGTGATGGTGCACGGATGGAATGGTGGTGGGTACTCCCTGGGGAATACAAATCATGTCAAATATAATTAATTAAATTTAAAAAAAAAAAGAAAGTCATGTGTAGGAAAAGTCAAGTGCAGGCCCTCAGCTACGACAGGCCTGGAAGGAAGATGACGGGAGGAATTTTGTTATATTTCCAAATTATATTTATTAAGATAAAATAGGTTTACACTCTTACATATGTCCTGGGAGTTACAGTTTGAAACATCCACAAACACTTTCTCACCCTGTCCTCCACTGGTGCCCCAACGGTCCTCCGCCATGTTTCCTTGGGACTCCCCGTCTGTCCCCTGCTCCCACACTGCCACCCTCCCCCTCTGGTGACCTCAGTGTTCCCACTCCACATTAAGGATTTAGCTTTGGTTTGGTTTTGAGTGACCCTCTGTTATGTTTCTTGAATTCCACCCATAAGTGAGACCCTCTATTTTTGTCTTTCTCCTTCTGCCTTATTTCACTTAGCATGATCATGACAGAAGGAATTTGTAAAAGCCTTCTTTTTGAGGCAGTGGTGAGACCAGGAGCACAAAAGATGTCCTGGGACAGCCATTTTTAGAAAATTTCAGAAATTTAGGTTCATATGAAGGTCAGCATATATGACCACACCAAGAAGATTTGTACTATGCATTATATAGTCTGAATATAGCAATATTTCCCAGTCATTACTCATTTTCAATAATTTTGAAGTAAAAGATGAATAGAGAAGTAAATTAATGGTATCAAAATAATTTATACTTCATTGAGAATAATAAATGACTTGACATTCACACATTTCTAAGGGAACACCCATCATTTATACATACACGCCAGTGCACAGCCTATCATTCAATTACTGTCCATCGGTACAAACAGGCAGTCGGACAGTTCACCCTGACACTCGTGCCTTCAGCCCATAATGAGATGGTTCACAATTTAGGGTACACTGGAAGTTCTGTTCTATGTAGAATGTGTTCACAAGACCTGTATGTTTCACCTCTAGTCCAGTGGGTTTACGAGTTTAAATGACATGTCGAATAGTTGATCCCCAGAATATTGTAAACTAGCCTATATCTGGAAATGTAGTATTTCAGGTGGTGTGATGAGTCCTTTTGGTGGGTCTCTGGAAGTTTGGGGGGCACTAAGCACACTGCACCTACAAAGGTAATAAGACATTGTATTTCCAGGGACAAGAAGAGCTAATAAAGATCATTCCCTTTTAACGTGTACTAAAACACAGTGAGTTGCATATAGATTTTTGTATAAATATGAAAATTACACCTATAAAATCAAGTGAAATTACATTTTTTCATGTCTAACTAAATTCATGAGGTGACAATGGATTATCATGCTTTTCTGTTTGGGCAATACCCTCCCTGTCTCCCCTGCTAAGCGTGGTCCTGTAGAAAGATTTTGTGAGCCACCTACATCAGATTCTAAACTTCTCAGGAGCCACATTTATAAAAGCAAAACAAATAGGTGAAAATAGATGAAATAATCACTGATGTTACCAAGTATATAACCTCATACCTCTGAGGATGGCTACTATCCAAAAGACAGAAAGCAATGCTGGCAAGAAAGGATGTAGAGAAAAGAGAACACTTATACACTGTTGGTAGGACTAAAAGTTGATGCAGCCATTATGAAAAGTAATATAAAGATTCCCTAAAAAGTTAGAAATTTCCTATGATTCAGTTATCTTATTTCTGGGTACTTACCAAAAAACTACAAAGACCTTAATTCAAAGATATCTATGCACACCATGTTTATTGTAGCATTATTTACAGTAGCCAAGAACTGGAGACAAACCAAGTGTCCATCATAGATGAATGGATAAAGATGTGGTACATTCATACTAATTAGCTATAAAAAATAATGAAATCTGGTCATTCTCAAGAACATGGATGGATGTAGAGATGTATGTATTATGCCTGATTAAATAAGCCAGACAAAGAAAGACAAACACCTTATGACTTCACTCGTGTGGTACGGAGAGAAGACAAACAGATGAACTAATTAAACAACAAAAATGCACTTTTGCACTATATGACTAATTGGTGTTATCAGAAGGGAAGAGGGGAGCAGGGTGGGTCGGTTGGGACAAAGGCGACAATGGCTGAAGGGGAAGAGTGAAGGATCAAGTTAGACTTTTAGAGCAAATTTGATGTAGTTTATATAGATGCTGAGTCTCAGTGATACACACCTGAAACCGATATAATTATAATTATAACATTATAATGCAGTAGTACATCAATGAAAAAATATTATTTCAATAATAAAACATGCTAAATGGCACACTTCACATTTTTTTACCAAATCTTTATTTTTTAATAGATGCATTATTTGTTTTAATTTTTTTATTTCATTTTTTTATTAAAATATTTTTAAATTTACATATACTTGCCATCAATTGTAATCCCCATGGATTCCCCATCACCATCTCACCAGTGCACCATCACCTCAGTCCCCCATGCTCCCATCTTCCCTCAACCCTCTCCCTCCCCTCCCTACCAGGTGTCCCCAGTCTGTCCTTGTCTCCTCATTTTTTATACCAAATCTTTAAAATCCAGTGCCTATTCTGCTCTCAGAGCACATCACGGGCCACATGTGAGTTGGGGCTACCAGGATGCACAGAGCTATTTCAGACACCCCGAGCTCACCAAGAACTGATCAGACAAGACCTCTGTTCTGCCAGTTATGGTCCAGGTGCTCTTCCCCTCCAGCCACCAGAGAACTGCCTCACAGAGGGAGTTCAGTGCAGTCAGCACATTTCAATGAATGGAGACTCTTAGTATCACTGATTTTAACATGTGACACGTGTGAAGAACCTGATTATTCCCACCTGCAAAACAGGAATAATGCTTAGCTGTTAATGACAGCCAAGTGTCAAACAGCAAAGATGCAGCGTGACACCTAGAGTTGGTCATGTGTCTTTATCTTTTCTTTTTTTAAAGGAAATTGGAATCTTTAAAACGTTTCTTGAAATTACATTGCTTTTATTCTTAGATTTGAAAAACTGCATAATGCGTTGGGAGGTAGGGAGCAGTGGGTGGAAGATTCCAATTTTTACAGCTGATGTGTTGCCCTGGGACAAAGTCCAGGGAGGAGGAAGGACAGAATCTTCCTGCAGTCCCATCTTGCCTCAGACTGAATCTGCTTTGACCAACATAAATAAAAATATGGATAAGATAGTGTGTTAGAGGGGGCTGTTTTCTTGTCCTGTAGAGAGAAGGGGAGGCTATGTTCTCAAGTCAGTTGGACCTTAATGTCCAGGATTCAGGAGGCAGCATAGAATCAGTAATTGCCAGGTTTGCTGGGGATGTCACAAGAGGAGGTGTCTTTCCCTTCCACCACAAAAAGAATACAAGGTGCAGGCCATTTGGGCTATTATCTCTGGTTTGGAGCCACATTGACTGATAATCTCACAAAACATCCCCAGAGGCAGTCAAATGCATGGGTGTGTCTATACAACCTGAGCCAGAATGGAAGAGGCTGCAAATGTTTTGCCACCTGATCAGGCTGCTGGGCTGCCAAGTTGGCTCCAGAAGGCACAGCCAAGACCAGTACGCAGAAGCTGCAGGAAGTAATTTCCAATGCATGATTTGGAAAGGACTTTGAAAAATCAAGAGTCCCACAATAATATGGATTCTGGGAAAAGAGAACTTCGAATTGATGGAGCCATCTAAGCGGGGACCAGAGGTCCTTTCTCAGGCACACCGCATCGGGACTAATTATATTCTGCAGGGTTCCTTTAGCCACAGAGAACCTCTTGTGTGTCACAAATTTAAAAATGTGATCTCAGGTCTCAAATAACTCTGAGGCTCATGGTTCTATCCTTGGTTGATATCTTCAGTCACAGGGTGAAGTCTCAGGTTGGGTGGGTCTGAAGACAGGTGGGCCTTATAGACCCCCCATTCTCATATAAAGCAGGCTACCTCAACAAAACAGAAATGAAAGCACTAGCGCCAACACACTGCTCAGGTCATACCAGTCTACCTGCCTGGAATCTTTAAAGTAACTTCTTCTTCTTCCTGTAATCTTGTTACACATACAATCAACACCATCATGTCCTAGTCATTGAATGTCTTTTCCTCTTCTCAACATTCAGAGTTCTTAAAAAGTTCCAGCATATACACAAGTCTGGGTTTCTGTATCTTTGACATGAAAGATCTAGTACTATTTGTATCAATCGTGAAAACAGCCATTGAATGAACTGAAAAATCAAGAGTATGAAGAATATTGACAAATCAAGTATATTAAATATAAATGACATCAAACAAGAAAACCAATGAGAAAATGGCTTCTGGCACTGAGGAAAGAAGCATATGTAAGTCACAGGAAAAGACACAAAAAGGCAGCGAGCTATACGCCAGAAATTCAAATATTTGTTGAATTACTAAATTAATTAGTATCTGAAACTCAGTACATACATTAATTAGTGTTAGGAACTCTATATATACCTGGGTCTTGGTCACATATGTGCAATACAAAAGGCTTTATTGGATAATTGGATTTGAAAAGAATCATGTCCCTATTATGTTTTCTTTCCTAACAGAATTTGTACTGTTGATTACTGATTTAGGTATATAATTAATTCAAAGCGTCTTTCACAGTGTCTCGGGGTTATTTTATGGTATTCAAATATCCCTCAAGAATTTGGATAACAAACCACCAAGACTTCCCTCTGGAAAAGGCTTCACCCCTACTCCCAGTCCCAACAGATACATTTCTATCTTCCTCACCTTCTATAGGTCTGAACCCATGGTATACTTCCCATTAAAAAAAGAAAACTCACTTAAAAGTATATTCTGTATTCTCTATGTGTAATAAGGATATGGAATCAATTGCTTCTGCATTTTTGTTATTTCGCTATTTTTAAAAATTGAGGTAACATTGTTTCACAACTCTGTATGTGATTCAAAGGCATAGGATCTGACCTCCTCCAATGTACCCCCTTACAAGGCACCTCAACCCTGTACCACAGCCCATTGCATCCCTTCCTGCTTTGTTTTTTCTCGCCTCTCCCTCCCCATCTAGTAACCTCAGTTCCACAGTCAGATTTTTAGAGTATGTTATTGGCTTAGTTTTGTCTGACACTCTGTTCATTCTATATGCCACATATAAATGAAACCACCTGGTATTTGTCTTCCTCCTCCTGACTTATTGAACTTAGCATGATCCCCTCCAGTTCCATCCATGTTGTCACAAATGGCAAAGCAAGCATTCATCTTTTTTTATAACTGAGTAGTATTCCATTCCACACATATATTTCTCAAAATATATATCTACCTATCTCACATATCACAGGAACATATATATGCATGTGCGTATGCAGATGCAAATGTGGATGCGTATGCAGATGCAGATGTAGATGTAGATGTCTTCAGAAGTCACTGAAGAAAAGAGCCTTTGTGACCTGGAACCTCCATTCCCATCACTGGCCTGGCAGTGCTCTCCCAGCTCCAAGGAAAGGAATGTCTCTTCCCCAGCTTCAAGGGACAGCTCTGTCCTAATTCTTATGTCCCAACTTCATGTCACCTTAGGGTAAGGCATTCAACTTAAAGCCCTTTAATCAGGTAACTTTTCTGTTGCTACACACCCACTTAGGCATGTGCACACACAGCACGGCTCCTTAGGCTGAGACATCATCGACGTCATCATCATCAGCTTCATCTTCATGATTGCTATTAAAGGATTTATTGTTAAAGACCTTTGTCATTGTCTATAATTTATTTATTGTCAATAATTTATTTAATATTTACGAACTTTCAAAGTGGTTCCCCATTTATAGACAACAAAACTGAGACGCAAGGGATAAGCAACTTTTCTAACGTCACACAGCTAGAAAGTACAAAGGCAGGACCTGAATGAGACACATTGAATCTAGAAGCCACACTCTGTTCTGTGCCCAGTACACTACCCCTACACACACTCACACACACACACACACACACACACTGACTTCCACATCCCAACTCAAGAGATGAAACCACCTCCATAAAACCCACGGCAACACTGTGACGTGCCCAGGCCCTGGAATGATGGAACCTGGTCACATGAGTTCAGGGAATTATCTCAGGACAGGGCAGCATTTGGTCACTAGGTGTGTGTTTGGGCAGAAGTTTGGCAGTAACATTGAGAGGACTCTCTCATATCAGAATCTCTCTGGATAAGCTCCCACAACTTCAGTAAACCAAGGCACTGAGAGACCCTTCTCATCTTCCTCCCTATTAGCAGCCAGCCCCGCTTCCTTTCTAAGCCACAAAACCTTTGTTAAAGGAGCTGACTCTGGTTAGTCTGGCAGGGCAAGAAATTGCTTTCATTTTTATTCTGATGGCTTAATATCTTCCACATCCATTGTTAATTTTCAGATACAAGGATTGCTGAAAACATTCTAGATAAATTACTGCGAGTTTGGAATATGTGTGTAGACCATAGTAGCGCTAAAAGCAAGCTATTTCTACTATATCTACTGGATACAAAGGGTATATTTTTGAGCTGAAGCTTTTGTGTTTTCTGTGCCATCTTGTAATTAAGGTTGAAAGGAATTATCTAGTTCCAAAATGTAGATGGACTAAAAATTATTGTAACATTTCCTCCTAAGACAGAGGGGGTACCTGAACTACTTTGATTCCATCTATTTTTAATACCTCCCTCCCCACAAAAGAGGACAGGATATGCCATTCTGTAAGAAACCATCTGATTCATCTTGAACCTCAGCGAATCTGAAGCTTAATTCCATGTGGCATTTCTGGTGGGGCGTTATATTTTTGCAAACGTAAAATCCCTTTGATTAAAATTTCACACCTAGCTGAGAACCATGAAACGCTGATTACCTGGTCCAGGCCTAGCTCAGCATTGCCAAAAGGTTTACAAACCTCAGTACAACTTGAGGGGAACTTGGCCTAGGCATCAAGTTAGTGGAATCCGTCAAAGCCCAAGGCATTTGCCAGGTGGTCTGTTCCCTGTCCTGTGTCAGCAGCTCTAAATTAGGCACATGCTCTTTAAACCAGCCATGGAGATGACTGGCCAGTGGAGCCCAAGCCCAGAGGAAATAAGAGCAGGCTGGCATGACTGAGGCCAAGGGCATACAAGAAGTTCAGCACTTCCCCTCCTCTGTCATCCTCTGTGGGTTTGAGGGCAGAAAGCAGAACCTGTCCTCTGGAAGCAGATGCTGGAGTTCCAGTGACAAAGAAAGAAATAGAAAGAATAGCAAATGCCCAGATTTGCAAACGCTGGTGTTATGAAATAGAAGCAGGGCAATCTCCAGGCTAATGATATTAGCAAAGAGTTTGTAAAGCCTCAGGCTTAAACATCTCTAGTGCCATAACTAGCCACTGTTTTAGAAAGGACATTACATTTACATTTGCATCTTTGAGATAAAGGTTTTATGTCAGAAGTTCAGCCCTCTGGACAGCATAAAATTTTAAGAAATGCCATCTGGGTTATACCAGTTGTCTATGAATCCAGTGTTTGGTCTTTGCTGACAGTTTGTGGCCTGGGCCCTATGCGACTTCACCCTCCAAAGGTTAGAGGGATGTGTCTAAAGTATCATCCAGAAATTTAAACCCTTCTCAAAGCCATTTCTGTTCTTAGCTTGGATGGCCTTCCATATGCTATCTCTGCGCTATATAAAATAGTGTTTTCTCATGTTTATTCTTGAACACTTGCTAGTTTTAAGCAGTTCATTAGTTCTCTAATTACTAAAGTTGGTGAACAAGTTCTATGATCACTTTTTCTGATTAGATAGACTTTAATCATATCCAAGCTCAGGCTCCCCTGTCAATGTAGAAGGTGAATTGGCACGTGTTGTGACTGAAAGCAGACAGGTGAGGGTAGCCAAGAAAGGGTAAAGGCAGAGTATGTAGAGAGCTGCGCTGAAGGAGTAGCCGAAGGTTTGGAGAAGGGGAGAGCGGGAACTATGTCACTGCCCTACAATGTCCCGAACAATTTTACAACTCAGGGTAGAATCCAGATCCTCAACGACTCTTTAGAAGAATCTAGAGCTTTTCAACAGAAATAATGACTATTGAGAAATGAGTAATGACGGGAAACCATAAGTGCAATCTGGGGCAGAAAGTCTGCTAGGAAGAAATCTAGAATTTGGCATAGCCCTTTGAAAGGACATGGTAGAGGTGCACAGAAAATGGAAGGGGTTCGTTTGAAAAATGTGGCAGGCTTTGATCTGAACAAGGAGCCAACCAAAAAGTCAGGGCAGATGAAGTACCCATAGGAACACCATGAAATAGCGGCAGGAGTGGGAGGGGAGAGGATGGCGGGCCAGGGCCAAGGCCGTCTTTTGGAAAATGTGCACTAGACACAGGCAAGGCGCTGCAGGGTCCCTGCGATTCAGAGATACAGAGGACCACCTGACAGATGCATGGAGGTGTGACCCACACGCATCCCAGAAATGAACAGAAGAAGCAAAATAAAGTGACTGATGACTTTAAAATTAGAGAAACTAAATTTGGGCTTATTATGCCCAAGAGGAATATAGCCTGATGCACAATTTATGCAAATTGATAAAGCTGATTACACAAATTAGCCAAGGCTTTGGCTTGTTTTTTTCTCTGGTCAATAAATCCCTTCCTCCTCCTTCTTCTTCTTCCTTTTTTCCCCTTCCAATTCAGTCTATCACTGTTTGCATTTGCAACAAACCCTCTTCTTAGTTGTGGTGGCCAATTAGTTGAAAACACAAAGTGGAAATAGTTTATTTCAGCCTCAAGGCCTGAACTTAGAGGATGCTGAAGAAACAGGGTAGATTGGAATGGCTGATTCTCCTAGAAGAGTGATACAGTTAAATTAACCCAGCACAAGGCCATTCCTGAGAATTTTCAGATAACCCTCACTGAAACCCTACCCAAGTTTCACTGAACAAAAAAACGTATTATTTGTGAAATATTGTCAATAGGCACCTCAGCTGATTCTGAGTCACACTAGGAAATGGGATCTATGACCATCACTCAAGTGTCGGAAACTGAGTGTATGCAAGGAGCCCAGTAAGGACGGTGTGGTATAGCGGTGAGGAATACAGGGTGGTGGGAGAGGGAGGAAATGGGGAAAGGGGTCCTGCCATTTTCTAGTTTGCTTTACTGACTTACCTAAAGTTACTATCTTTAAGCCTTGATTTTCTCATCCATACAATGAAGACACCATAAATTTCCATGAAGATCAATGAAAAAAATTAAAGTACAATGCCCAGCGAAATCTGCCAATATGCCTCTTGTTCTTAGGATATTCTTACAGTGACACTCACAGTTCATGTGTTGTTTTACAAAACATGCCTAGTGTGCTGATGGGCAGTGGCTACTCATTGACTCCTTCCTTCTAAGTCAAGGGGGCAAGTATCCACTCCCCAGAGGGGGAATGGAGTCAGGGAAGTAAGGTCTCTGTGAGGCCACAGTGCTGGAGAAGCCAGCAGTGCACTCCCTCTATCTGTTCATGTCAGGCCCGTGTGCTCAAGGCTTCTGCTCCCCCAAACAGCACCCCACCACTAGGGACTGCTGCTCCCCTCCCCACTTTGTTCAATTTCCCAGGGGACCTAGACAACTGCTGTTAAGTCAAACTATCCTTCAGAAATGGAGAGTAAAACACAAACACAACAGGAACCACTTTGTCAACCATCTTGTGACTAGCCCCTCTAACAAACAGAAACAAGCACTCTCCGTCTTAAAAGAGAAACACCCCAAAGAGGGAGGCCTGATCTTCCAGCAACCTGTGTTGTTCACTTTTCTTCCCTTACAGTCAGCACATTCTCTTTGACGAGGCACACCATTTCCTGCAAATGAAAAAGGCTAAAGTAACAAGGAAAAGAAAGCTCGTTGATTGAAGCTCTGCTGTGTTCTTTCGTCTTCGACCTGCCTGATGCCTGCTGCATACTGTGACAGCTCAACAGGACCTCCCCGTTGTTAGGGACAAAGGAGCTGCCTGTCAAAGAGAGGGGACCAGCATTGCCAGCAAGGGACAGATGTCATTTCTCCAGGCCGGTGACACATAGCTGATGATGAGGTCATCAGGGCAAAGAGACAGTCAAGAGGAAAAATCCTCTGTTTTAGCAAGAGATTTAAATAAAAATGAGACTCTTCATTAGTGAGTTTTTATCCTGGTGCTTTCTCAAAGTATTTGGAAACATACTTTGAGAAGTCCACCTAGTAAATGGAGATCACATTTGCTTCTCACTGTCACTTTTCTTAGTAGTGGCAACTTGTCCAGACGACAGACAACATGGAGACACACTTTTAAATGATAAGAAACATGAGGAAATATAGCAGTCCCTGTGTGAAATATAAAGAGCAATCTCTGATGATCTTTGTGCTAAGAGAAGCAGAGAAAGTTCTCAAGTGTGGGAAATGTAAAAGCCTTGATAAGAATTTATCTCCATGCAAAGAGAGAAGAGCTGAAATAGGAAAAAGTAGAAACAAGTTACTCTGGTATAAAATTACAGCTCTGGAGAGAAAGTGAGATACAGGAATTGTATGTTAATATTACCAGGACAATGAATTTTCCTTCCTCTTCAGTACTGTGCTGGAATATTGTAGAACCAGATGCCTATACTTAGAATAACTGAGATCTCAAAGAGTTCACAAAGAGGGCAATCCAACATCTGAGGCATCTTATGTCTTTATATTAAGAAACAAAATTAATGGAAAAGTTGGTCAACAGTTCATTGAGACACATACCTCAAATTTGAATAGAATTCCAGGTATTCCTAAATCTTCTTAGATCAAAAAGTACCCAGTCAACCTACCATTTGAACACAGAACCAGATGAGTCCAGCCAAGCCTGGCCCAAATCAATAGAATCACCCAACTAAACCATAGACTCATAAAAACAACAACAACAAAAAAAAAAAAAAAACACAACAAATGCCTGTTGTTTTAAGCCACTTAGCTTTGGGATGCTTTGTTATACTAGAACAGTTAATGGAACCAGCTACTAGCTAAAGACTTCTCTGCAATGTATAATTTATCCAAGGGAAATATATTTGAAGTTTCACATATATTAGGTATTAGGTATTAATAAACATCCCAGTGTTTTCTCATTTCCCTTTTCTTCTTCTGAGGGTAGGTAAGCACGAGTTGTTATAGAACAATGATGTCATATCAAACATAACCTCTTAAAAATATTATAGGTGAAGTCTAATCACTATTTATAGGGAAAGTTCAACAGAAAAAAAGGATCAACAGAAAAAGCACACTTAATCTCCATTACTTATATTGCAGGATATTGTCACTGGCCTGGGGTCCAGCCTTTGTAAGGGAAAGGAATATGTCAATTTTCCCCTATAGATTCACTGGTATACGGGTCTTGAGAGCCATTGCGTGGTATCTGATTGTAAATCTCTTGCTTTGTATTTTTTTGCACTCTCAAATCTGCAGAGAGATGGGGGTGGGGAGAAAAGGGTATCTTCAGACAGAAGAGTGTAGAACACTGATGTAGTCAGTAACAATAAATAAAACATATGTATGGACGAGAGTGGTCCTACCTTGACCAGAAATGGGGAAGTGGGAAGAGACCCAATGGAGCTCTCAATTGGCCATGTCTTCACCTAAAGGTGAAAGCTAAGTCTGGTTTCAAATACAGCCTTTAATGTACACCAGATCCCACTCTGATTGGCACACACAGTTGCTAGAGTATGCAATGGAATAGGCAAGTCTTTGTGCAGAAATTGGAAGAGATAACATACCAGTTTTGATAGAGTAAAAGCCTGAGTATGAAAAATAAAGCATCAACATTTAGAAAAACTATGGGAGGATGTAGAATGCTGCGTGAGGGAAGTATTTCTTAAAGACAATGCACATTACATAAGTCATATAGGAAAAACATACACTTGGCTATTAAATTTTTGAATTTGGTTCAGTAAAATCCACCAGATAAAACAAAAGAAAAGCAATGAACTGTTGCATATATATATATATAATATATATAATATACACAGTCTAAATAGATGGGGAAGGATGGTATTCTAAATATACAAAGACTTGCTTACCTAACTGAAAAATGAGCAGAGAATATTAGCAAGAAATTCAAGAGAAGAAATCTAGATGACTAGTGAAAATAGAAGATAGGAGTAAAAATGCCCACTTTACCCATCTACTGGCAAACATTTTTAACTTTGACTTTACCAAAACTGTTGACCAGATTATGGAAAAGTATAAATGATCATAAGCCACCATTGGGTATATAAATAAATCTATTAAGCCACTTTGAAGAGTAGTGGCTAACCCAAAATTCTACTTCTAGT